>NW_004624762.1:24574042-24656492 GCF_000247695.1 Heterocephalus glaber | reverse complement strand
CCTTCCCCCTGCTTGGGAAGTTTTCTGCCATCACTTCTGTGAACAGTTTTTTATGTCATCTGCACTCTCTCCTGTTTCTTCATTGACTCCGATCAGTCTTATGTTATTTTTCTTTGCATCGTCTACCAACTCCTGGATTGATTTCTCGTGGTCCCTTACAATTTTAAAGATTTTTTTCTTTTCCTGGTCACTGATTGCAACCTTATCTTCTATATCTGAAATTCTGTCTTCACATTGGCTCATTCTGATGCATAGACTTTCAATGGAGGTTTTAATCTCCTGGAAATCTGTTTGCATCTGTTTTATGGATTCTATTTGTTTCCTATGTTGGCATTCCATCATGTTCCTCAGCTCCTCTATTTTTTTATCTGTATTGTCTCTAGATTTATTAATCATGTCTTGCAATATGGGCACAATCTTTGCTGTTATGTGAGAAATTATTTCTGATTTCATTTTTTCCAGATCCTCTTTCGTTGCTAGTTCAGGGAGTCCAGGTGGGTGAGTATCAGAGTATTCCATCTTGTTTCCCTTTGGGGTTGCTGTAGGTGATCTGGAAGTCTGGTTCTGAGGCTTGTTTACCTATCTTCTCATTTCCATGGGGGTGAGGGGTGGGGAGGTGGGTGTTCCTGGCACCCGGGTGGCTCACCTCCTCTGTGCTGGGAGCTGTGGCACACTTACCTGGAAGCCTTCTCCAGGCTGGGAGCCATGGCATGTCTACCTGGAAGCCTCCTCAATACTGGGAGCCACAGCATCCCTACCCGGAAGCCTCCTCCTGCCTGGGAGCTGTGGCACGCTGACCTGGAGGCCTCCTCTGTGCTGGGAGCTGTGGCACGCCTACCTGGAAGCCTTCTCCAGGCTGGGAGCCATGGCATGTCTACCTGGAAGCCTCCTCAATGCTGGGAGCCACAGCATCCCTACCCGGAAGCCTCCTCCTGCCTGGGAGCTGTGGCACGCTGACCTGGAGGCCTCCTCTGTGCTGGGAGCTGTGTCATGCCTACCCAGAAGCCTCCTCCAGGCTGGGAGCCATGGCATGCCGACCCAGAGGCCTCCTCCACACTGGAAGCTGTCCCTGGCCCTCATTTTTAAAGGCTAAGTAATATTCCATTATGTGTATAAGTCACATTTTAAAATTTATTTACCTATTGATGGACAGTGGAGTTATTTCTATCTTTTGGCTATTGTGAATAATGATGCCATGAATATTAGCATATAAGTTTGCTTGAGTCCATTCTTTTAATTCTTTTGAGTGTAGACCTCCAAGTGAAATTAATGTTGACAATTCTATTTAGCTTTGCGATGAACCATCAAACTGTTTCTCACAGTGGATGCACCATTTTACATTCCTACCAGGAATGTTCAAGGGCTCCAATTTCTCCATATTCTCATGAACACTTATTTTCCACACTATTCTTATAATAGTCATCACACTATATGTAAAGTGGCATCTCATTGTTTTTAGTTTTGTTTTGTTTGGTTTGGTTGGTGCTGACGATTAAACCCCAGGCCTTGCTCATGCTGAGTGTGCTCCACTGCTGAGCTATGCCCCAACCCTTCATTGTGCTTTTGGTTTGTATATCTCTAGAAACTAGCGATATTTAGTAATATTTCATATGCTTAATTCTTTTTTGAAGTTTATATCCCATTCTGCTACAAGCAAATTAAACATTTTGAATAATCAGTTTTATTCTTTGCAAAACTAAGCATGGTTTGTTCTCTAGAGCAGTTATTGGAACTCCCTATCCCTCTGGCTCATCTTAGGCCCAGGCTCTATTTGTTTCCATTTCCATATCCATTTCCTCCACAATGGGGACTGGGACTGTGAGTTTCAGGAGAGCAGGGACCAGGCCTCCACTGTTCATTACTAAGACGGTTTTCCTTACCAAACTTATTCCTCTTTGAGTGCCTTACATGTCACAGCCAAAAGCCCAGAAGACACCTAGAGCATCTTCTTTCCCTCATTCTTGACTTCCAATGTGTCAAAATCAATGGAATGTTTCCAGACAACATCCCTATATCCAACCCTTGGTCATGAATGACAGTGCTGCCATCATGTAGATCTAATTCACTACCAGTGCTCGCCATACTCCTAACTGGTTTTCCCTGTCTTCACTCTGGCTCCTGCTTTTGTCATGCCCCATCTCACACGCTCCAAGTGTTTTCTCCACATAGCAGCCAATTATGTCTTGTCAATCTGGTCTAGTCTCTGAGCCTACTATGGTGCTTTGAGCTGGTGCTCAAAGCACCAGCATAAATCAAAATATAAACAAAATGTCTTCATCAAACTTCACCTAGGGCTTTGAGAAAGGTCAGTATTTGCATTTCAAAGGTTTTCCTCTCTTGGGTTGCAATACAAGTATTCAGAGCTGAACTTCAACAGCCTTCTTATTTACAAACCAGGTACACTCCATGCTCGCTTAGGCAGCACATATACAAACCACGTATACTTTCCTAATTTATAATAAAAGTGGAAGAAATGCTTGGCAAATAAGTATTGCTTTATATTGTGAACATTAGAAAACAATAAGACAGATGGCCTGCCAGAATGTTCTTGTTGTTGTTATTTACGATTGTGTATACTTGATCTACAAAGACAATCAGAAGTCCCAGTAAGTTCAACATTTAAAAGATTTTCTTCTTTGAAAAGAATCATGAAACTTAGAAATTAGGAAAACATATTTGCTATAACACTCAAATTAAAGAATTAAACATTGTCCAATTAGGGTTTGTATGGTATTAGCCTTCAAAGATTAAAAAACTGGGTTGAATTATACCTTTACAATGTACAACCCTTAAGAATTATTTACATAGCTTCTGATTGGTTTGTAAGCAGAAAAAATGCTGGTTTTTTAGTATGATCCCCCAACATTTCACAGAGTAATGAAGCTCAGAGAGTAATAAAATGATGTAAATGCATACATATTATTTTATTACATCCATAGAATTTATATTTTTGGACTCTTCTGGCTAAATCTAATTTACCATTGGTTTTTTATTTCATCCCTGCTTGACTCTGGTGTTTTATATCCCATATTAAATTTCCCACAGATATTTTAAGGTGCAGTATAACTCTATACAACACCAATAATGTGTTCACTATAGCCACCACTACTGTTTAATAATATTTGTAATTACATTACCATTTCTTCAATTTTTATTTTGTAATACATATATTTAGGCAAGGGCTAGCAAAAAAAAAAAGAATTCTAGATTGACAATGAATAAATTTTGTAGATGTTGGTATAGTCAAACATGAAACTGAATAAAGTTATTAACTTTGAGAAGTATATCCAATAACCTTAAGTACCCTTTTCTTTACTTTGCTCTTTATAAAACTTGGTGATAAAGGTGTTTGTTCGCTACACAACTGGAAGGTATTTGGATAAAAATATTGGTGGTCTGGGATTCATGTTTCCCCAAGCAATATTGATTTGCTAAGGGACGTTTTTTCCCATTCTTATTCAGTGTTTTTAATTCAAAATATTTCATGTTTATATTGTTTTTTTCCAATGTTATACTGAATTAATTCTATATTTTTCAGGCCATCGTAACTACTGTAAGGGTATGGCCCAAACTGTCAGATTATATTATTCAGTGCTCCTCTGCTCATCCTAGATCCTTCAGAGGTAGCTACTTTTTATCTATTGTATCAGACATCAGGATTTTTAGGTTTTAATTTTAAAGAAACGTTCCACATCTGAGCCCTCTGATATAGTTGCAGTTACAGTCAGATAAAGTCCTGGAAAAAATGACTTGGACATCCATCCTTCCACGATATTTTTTTCCAGTTCCCAAGTGAAAACAAGATTAGTATACTTCGAATCTACCAGCCAGTATAGAAGGATAAAACTTCTTCTCAACACAAAACTGCTCCCTTTCAGCTTATACATCTTTTCAAGCAATATATTCAAGGACTCAGAATATAATTGCCAATTTTGTTGATGATGTATGAGACTGAGGCGATGTAAGGATGCCATTTGCTATTCTGCAGTGCTTACAGTAAAAAGTAATGGCTTGGTTACTAAGTGTACATGAAATATGAGTTAGATAAACAGTTCTAAGGTCCTTGATAAAAAAAAAGTTCATTTAAAAAGCAGTCATGAGATGAGTATTAAAGCTGTACTTCAAAAAAACACCTTAGCTTTTCTTTTTGGGGTACTGGGAATTGAACCCAAGGCCTATCCGCTGAGATACATCTCTAGCTCTTTTTCAGTTTTTATTTTGACAGGATCTCTCTAACTCACTAATTTGCACAGGCTATGCTTGAACTTGTGATGCTCCTGCCTCAGCCTCCCAGAGTTCTGGGATTACAGGCACACACCACCACATCTGGCTAAACCTGGCTATTTTAAATCAATATTAGGTATTTCACAATTCATCCATTTTTCTATCTTCTTAATAATGATATCTCATATTAACAGAGAAAGGCAAGAAGGGTTGAGAATGACTAAATTACTAAGGATCAGACTTGCAGTCTTTTCTTCCCTAATGGAGGTCATCACGGCTCTGTCTCTGTCTCCTACATTTTACCACCTACCTCACTCCAACTTGCTTTAAAGTCTTCAAATATTAAGACATCGGCTTACATCTATTCAGTGAACAATCGTGGCCTCTGTAACCAGCCTGTGAGTTTTGATAGAAAGAGGATTTGGAGATGTTTTCCTAAGATATTCTTGCAACAGTACTGGCAATAGGAGTTGGTAAAGAAATACATTCACTTAAAAATATTTCTCCCAAACACTAACTTTCAAAGATTCAGTTTATAGGTTAGTCCACCCAGGTAACCAACCTCACCAAACACTTTTTTCTGCTCTCAGCCAACTGAGATATGGAAAATAAATCAATGATTGAAATTGCTTCTAAAATAGTATAATTCAATCATCTTCAATCCCAGTCAGATTATCTAGAATAAAAATATTATATGTAACTTTTCTAACATATCATTGTCAATTTCTTTATAAGAATATCTGTTAGAATCAGTTTACAGTGCTTAATCATCAAAAGCAAAACCAACTATCAAGTAATTCATTATCATTTTTATATGTAAGATTCTGTAGTAAGTACAAAGGATGATGCAAAGATGCATGAGATGCAAATATTATCAAGGAGTTTACAGCTTAAATGGGGAAAAACTAACAAAATATTTCAAGAGTTAAATCATGAAGATGACTAAGAGTGCTAGCAAGGTTGTTATGGAGACCCTTCCTACCTCTAGCATTTGTGCTAAGGTAACATTTAAAAAATAAATATTACTTACATAATTTCAAATAGAAATATATAACTGTTATATCTCTCCCCCTCGTTCTGGCCCTGAATTTTTCTTAGAGTAATTTCCTAGAACTGGAGCTAATATATAAAGGGAAAATAAATAGACCAACTCACAGAGTTTTCTTTCCTTTCTCTTATGGCAAGGAGCACTTTCAAATTAAATAAATGGATACTGTATAAGTGTAAAGTTTGGATTTCAAACTGGACTCACACAAATCACAAATTCCTTTTTTCCTTTGCCCTGTTTTTTTTTTTTTTTTGGTACCAGGGATCAAACTCGGGACCTTGTTCTTGAGAGGCAGGCGGTGGCACCACTAAGCTAAATTCCCGGCCCATCCTTTGCTTTTTTTTGGTACTGTGGATTGAACCAAGGGCCTTTGCACTGAGCTACATCCCCAGCACAGTTTTACTTTTTGTTTCAAGGCAAGGTCTTGCTAAGTCACTAAGTTACCCAGGCTGGGCTTGAAGTTGCAATCCTGTGGCTTATATCTCCCAGAGTGCTGGGATCACAGGCATGTGCCACCATGCCTGGCTTGCTTTTCTTTCTATCTAGGAGATTACATGGATTTTAACTATGAGAAAATCCCTTTACAGCAAGCTCTAGATCAAGAAAAAGTGACCAAACCAAGAAGAAAGTAAATGACAACAAAAATTCTTTCTGAAACAACAAAGAAGCGAGTTAAAAATTACACTTTGCGTTGACTCCGACATGAAATGGCTTTGGGGACCAAGATAGATGTGGGTGCTTTGGGAAAGAAAAACAAAAAAAGCAATTGAAAGTTTCAGGAAGGGCACAGAATCTTCTCAGTTTCATCTGCCCAGGAGTTAATGATATCACAGAAGACGCGATCATTTGCTGAACGCTGACAGTGAGCTAAGCCTCATGCCTCCTGTAGGGCCTGTTTTTAGGACCTTTTCAGACTGCTGAGAAAGGCAGAGAATTTTCTTTTTTCGATCTTGTGTAAAGATTAAAATTTTTTTTGCAAAGTGACAACACAGATTTATACAATGCATTTACAGTTTACTTTTTTAAAAAGAAGAAACATATTAATATGCATATGGAGAGACAGAGAAAGAGAGAGATCTTGAATGTGTGTTAACATGTTAATATCCTTCCAAAATGAAGCATTTCACTCCCTCCCTCTACCCCTTACTCACTCACCCTATCTCCTGAAATGACAGAGGGGTACAGTGAATAGGGTTTGAAGTTTTCCTGCTCAGAACGGGACATTTTCTGCAACCAGGTCAGTGTTCAAAGGACTAATGCTATAAGGAAATTATCTGAAGGGGAGAGGCAGTTCAGGCTTATTAAGTTATTTTAAAATGTTGTCTGGGCTGCTGCTGACCTTTGTGCCACTGGAAACAGGAAGCTGCTTCCCTGGGCAACGGGATAAGAAGCGATTAGAGAAGCCAAGAAGGAGCTCAGGAATCTTTGGGAAGTTGTACATAACCCCAAATTATATGGGAACTCTTAAAAATGAAAAGAAAGTAATTTGATCAGGGACATATTTGGATCCTAGAAAATATTACAAATATGTAACTCATACTGGATATACTATTTCTACGACTGTTTTCCTAATATCCCAACACTTTGTATCTGGCAGAGGTCAATTAGGCTTCAATTTGTTTTAGAGGAGAGATGGAACGCCAATTAACATCTCCTGAGCTCCATTCCTCATGTGCCATAAAGTAGAATGAGCATCAGCCTTAGCAAATTGTTCAAATACCAGAGTCAGAATATGGTGGCGCTGGGTTTCGAGTGCAGGCAGATGTTTTTGATGCTAACAGCGATGTTTTTCTCTACCGTATTGCTATGTCAGAAAGGATGTATTTAACAAAGTTAGAAAAAGAAAACAAAGCACAAGCTGAAATAATTTATATCTCTCCTTCTGGGGGAAGAAACTTGAATATTTCTTGTGTGCACTCAAATTCTTAGAAATACCACGAATGAGGTAGGGTGTACTTATACTATACCATGTGTATTATAATAGAGGTTTTCTTTTTGCCTGCACACATTATATTTTAGCTGACTTTAAGCACTATATATAGCAACTTTAAGCACTATATATAACATACAGAATGTTACATTTTCCTTTAAGATAAAAAAATTATCATTCATGGCATTCTCTCAGCAAGTACCAGATTCCAGCCCCTAAGGTTGATATTATATGCGTCATTCCATGAGACACAGTGGTTGATCAATTTAAAGTTCTGTGGAGCACTGGAAATATAGAAGGAACCTTATGAATAATACTTAGGAAAAACAAAAGATCCCAGTTCTATAGAAACATTACTTGGTTCAACCTCGTTACTATTAATGGGGAAAAACTCAGTTCCAGATGGGCTGAGTTATACCCTAAATGATATTGTTACATAAAGACAGAAGAGAATCTTGGACTCTGGTTTTTGGTGGTTCTAGGGGTCAAACTTAGGGCCTTGCACATGCTAGATCTCTGGATTAGGTATGTACTGTTCAGACATGCATGCTAAGGGCTGTCTCTGTGGCACCAAATTTCATGAGATACAAGAAGCTTTATCAAATACTTGGTATGCTTTCCAACATTAAAGTTGATGTCTAGAGGTTATGAGAGATGTATTCAAGCAGTAAATCTAAATTGACACACAGGGGCTGGGTGGGTGTGGCTCAATGGCACAGCACTTGCCTAGCATGTGCAAGGCCCTAATTTGATTCCCAGCAGTACAAACAGAACAAAACAAAAGACACAACATGAAAAGATCTTCTGAAGGTAAAATGAAGAGGAGTCAGGTACCTGAAAAGCACATACAATTACTGGTATATGTTCATTTATTCAATCATTCTTTTAAATATTAATGGAACACATGCTATCTGTGAGGCACTATGCTAGAAAAAGAGATAAAACACCTATCTTTATGTTGTCTGTTATTTCACTCAAGGTTATACAAACTAACTTATCAAACTACAGAAAAGAATGTATCTTTCTTTTTTCCTTTCCTTTCTTTCTTCCTTTTTTGCATGCTAGGGATGGAACCCAGAGCCTTCCACATGCTGGGCAAGCACTCTATCACTGGCCTACACCCCAGCCCTAGGAGGTGATTTTTTATAATCCTATGAGCACCCAAGAGACCAGTACCTACATCTCCCAACAAGATCTGCAAAACCAAAGGCTAGAATCAATAGTCTGCGTAACACTTTGGCATCTCATTCATTCTCTTTCCATTAATATCTTGAGTTGTTTTCATGATTATATCATCAATTAAGGATTACTAACTATTCCTTCATGGTGGTTAATGAAACTCAGCTAATATGACCTTTGGAACCATCATACTGTGGAGGAGAAAGCACAGCAGAGGAGACTGACCTCAGGATTATCTTTGTGTACTGAAGCCTTTTGAAAAGTCAGAGTACCAGGCTTTTGGCAGCAATTTCAAAAATTTAATTACCCAGAGATATTCACCAGCGTCTTGAAAGACTGACAGTGCAAATTAGACAGCTGATTCAGTTACATCCACTTCATATCATCAATGGTGCTAAATGGTTAAGTAAAAGGTTTAATATTATTTGTCCGTTCCATCCTAATAAGATTGATGGTACACTAAGAATCCTCAAGGGCGATATGAAGATTCATTTTCACTCCTCTGGAAAACTGTCACAAACAATTTGTATTTCAAAGTCAACATTCATAAAACCAGAGAATGTCAGGACTGGAAATGACTTATGATATTATGTGGTTTGGCCTCCTTTGAAGACAGAGAGAGAAACTGAGGCCCAGAGAAGTGATTCATGATTAGTCAGTAGCCAGTTAATAGAGAAACTGGAACTAGATTTCAAGTCTTCTGATGTCTGCTCTATTTAAAATTTCCATTATTTAATTTTGTCAGCTGCTAAAAGGTATATTTTGAAGGAAAATATATGTGAAAAGGATATTACCAAAAGCAGCACAAAATTATACATTACACAATATGTTCCTAATATATGAAAAGCTATGCCAAAACACAACCAATTTTCAAACTAAAAGTCAGAACACTGGTATAATTCTTAGAAAAGACAGAAAGGAGTGGGAAATGGGGAACTATTTTCCAAGTCAGATATCACAATCCAGAACTCTTTATAATAGGAGCCCATCTTATTGTCAGAAAATAAATCCACTACAAACTAGTCAACACAGAGCCATTTAGCATGTTGACTGCTGTTAGTAAGACATAGCTAACTGCCGCTTCCTCTGTATATAAATATAGGTACTGAAATAGCAATCAATAATTCAAAGGAAAAAATAAAATAGCCAAAACTTTAATTAGAGCAACTCCTGGCACAAATGAGAACTGGAACAAGAATGAGTGCAAGATATACTGCAAAAATGGAAGGTATCTGAAATCCAAAAACTTGCCTAGAAAGTAGTGACAGAGCTGATACTGTGTAAGAGGGAGGTGGTGTCAAGACTTAAATGCTACCGTACCTGAGCTAGGAAACACACGTTCTAAAAATGAGAGTCAGATTTATAAGTTCACACCAGTAGGATGGACCAATAGGATGGGTATAGAACAGCGCCAATCCCAAAAGGTACATTTAGGTTAGTGGCCACGATTCCATGCAGAGCTATGGGAGTGGTAAGCCATAAGATGACAGGTGAGTCAGAACACAAAGCAGCCATTTTGTCAGACACAGCAATGGTAGTAAGAAATGGTGACTTAAATGAGTGTTTACTTCAGTCAAGGAGGTTTTATATTGCAATATACTAAGGAGGAACTATCAGAAAGTTGTGACTAAGCAGAAACAATGAATGGCAGTAGAAACATGCCTGAGGTTGAGAGTGGAGAGAAGAGAAGATCAAGGTCATGTCTAGCACTCTGTATACAACATCCCAAATAACCAGCAGGAAAAGATAGACACTCCTTTGGACTCGAGTTGCATTTTGAACACTGCTTATTAAAAAAGTTAAACAGTTATTTCCTCAGAACCCCATTTTTCACTCTTCTGAGAAGTGCTTCAGAGATATTTAGAAAGGAACCTGGTGAAATGCATTATTGCTGATTGGGTCAGCAGGTTTACTACTGAGTTTCATTAGTAAATTCCTCCCGATATTTAGCAACCACAGCGTCTTTGAGGAGGAAAAGGACCAGCTTGTCTAAAAAATCAAATCCTTTCTAAGAGACAGCTGGCAGAAATATAAGGTCAAACGATTCATCTGGTATTTCAGGAAACTAGCAGAAAATCAACCTTCAGCTAGAACTAATATATGTAGAACAGGTTATGACCTCAATTGGTTTCTCCATTTCAGCACCAATGGGAGACAGTGAATAGCATTTGCTTTCTTCATGAGTGAGTGGAGATTAGAAACAATGCTAACAAATTTAATATCCAATATTTGGGCCGGTCTAGTCATGCTATCCCAAGGAAGATATTACAGAGCTGGAAAAGATCCAGAGAAAAGCAACTGAGATGATCAAGGGGAAAGTTGATCTTTCACTGAAGGACAACTAAAATACTAAAACAGCTTAGCATTTCACAAACCAGGAAGATGAAAATGAAAAGTGTTATTAGTAGGAGCAGGTGTGATTAAAGTCAAGGTAAATATAAATGTATTCACTGAACTCCAAAGCATTTAATTGGGGCCATTCCTTGAGGTTAAAGGATGCACATTCAAGAGAAATTAAACTATGCCTTGATTTATATAGAAGTTGGTACCACTATGGAACTTGTTTCCAAGAGAGTCAAGGTAACAAATGGCAAAAGTTTAAGATACCATTGGATAAACCCACTGCAAATTGATTTACAATGCATGACTAAGAAATGAACATGATGCATTCTAATTTTTAAAATAAAAATTACTAGGTTAACTGGATAAATGACCATTGGTGCCTTTATCTGGGACAGAGTTCTGGGCTGGTTGCCCTGTTGGTCATACCCTCTATGATATTTCTTATGGTCTTATCATGACATCTATGTTGGAACATCCTGTATGCAACTTTGGGATTCCTAAGTTCTTTTGACAGTCCAGAATGCAGAAGAATAATTTCCTAACTCATTAAGAAACCAAGAGAGTCCCAGCTCTTGGCTCTGTTTGGTTTACCCATATGGGAGTATGCAACATAAAAAGGTGAAAGAAATCCTGACAGAATGCAGCAGCTGGTTAAAGACTATTATATTGAAATTTTCATGAGTTTGACAGTAGGCCAAAAAACTACAAAATGGCAGAGAGTAGAAAAGGCAGTTGTAACAGGTTGAACATCGTTGGTGATTATTTTTTCAGTGGCAATGAAAGCTGTAATCAAATAACTTGAAAGAGATGCTGGCAGAAATAAGAGAGTCCCAAGGGAGAGGGGATATGAAAACTGTAACAATGATGTATGCTACGGACTAATAAACTAGACAAACATGTAGTCTGAAGTACCAAAATTGAGGTTTAGAGCATCATAGGAAAATCTGGTGGCAGGATACAGGCATAAACACTGCTTGATTTGCAATCTAAAGCAAAAGATGTTATCAAGGACTTAAAACCTTAAGGATGAATGTACAAGTTAGCAACCAACCACAACTTATGCTATTGGTATGGAAACCTCTTGTTAGATAATTAGCTTAGCCCAGAACTGACTGAAAAAGGAAAAGTTGTAAAGCATTAAAAAAGATGGCCAGAGAAGACACCTGGTTTTGCAGCTGGGGATCTGTGGTAAAAGCTCTTGAACAGAAATCAAGACAAAGAAGATAAGAAAAGGTGAAATGGGAATTGAAACATTGTCATTGTAAACTCATTTTTATTGTTATTTTTGAGCCAAAGAGGCATGTCAGATTATGAATGGCACTTACCAGTGCACCAAAAAGTCTACTGAATCCTGCAATCAAACGAATTTACTTTAAAAATAATTTATTAGACAACAGTAATGGGTAATAATAAAACACAAATGACATCAATGTACATTTTATGTGTTAGGGATGTAGCTTAGGAGCTATCACATGAATGCCCCTGGGTTACCAAAACCAACCCAACAAACAAGTGAATACTACATTTTATGAACATATGTTCTCCCTGTATTACAGCCTAACATTTTAGAGTTATATTTGAAAAATCATATAATCCTTAATTTCAAACAGATTATAATTGCAGAGAGAATTATTCTCCATAAAGTATCAGAGATATTCTTTAGAAATTAATTCCTCATTCGAATGAACTGATCACTTGGAAGCACACGAGGTCTCCATACTCACTGTTCTGCAACTGATTTTTCCTGTCTATTGTATCATATCTCTTACTATTGAGCCAAGGAGAATAGTCCTAACTTGTCCAGCATGGTTTGAGCTCTTGGAAGAGATTACTGGAATGGGTTGAGGATGGGTTGAGAGGGCATGTCTGAAGCTAAAGAATGAAAAAAATCTCTTTACTTAATAATAATATTATTAGTAGTAGTAGTAGTAGTAGCAGTAGTAGCAGTGGTACTGAGGATTGAACCCAGGTCTTTCACACTGAGCTATAGCCCCAGATCTTTTTAAAAATTGTAATTTTTTTTTTGGTAACAGGGATCGAACTCGGGACCTTGTGCTTATGAGGCAGGCAGCGGAACCACTGAGCTAAATCCCGAGCCCTAAAATTTTTTATTTTTGAGATAGGGTCTAGCTAAGTTGCCCAGGCTGGGCTTGAACTTGTGTTCCTCCTGCCTCAGCATCCAAAGTGCTGGGATTATAGAAGTGTGCCGCAACACTCAGTTCCTTTTTTTTTTTTTTTAATAAGAACTCATATTCACTGGTTCTGAGAGCGATAAAAGATTTAGATAACATCTAGTCAAATTCACTACTTTATAACTGAGAAATCAAGGTTTATATAGGTTAATGACTTGCCCAAGACCACACAATCAGCTAAAGCTAATGTCAGTGACAAGGATAGAATTTGAGTTTTCTTATTCACAGGTTGATGCCCTTATGGATAGCATCACCATGATCGTCAAGTACAAGGAGCATTGGACTGAAAGGGTATGTAAGCTGCTCTCTAATTCATCGAGGAGAAGCAAGAGATTCAGTGGGAAGGGGAGAACTATAGCTTTTTGGGAACTTGTCATCTGCTTATTGTCTTGGACTGAATTAACCTCTACTTCCTTCTAGCAGTGTCCTGGGATCTCTTGTATTAGATGTAACATGATAAAAGGACAATAGAACTGGAGGAGAGTTAGGAATAGCTGTAAGACTCAGCACCAAACAGGTAGTAATTTGGAGAATAATGGTGAAGTAAAACAATGCAGTGCATATCTAAATCAATAGATTATTTAATAAAGCATGTGATTTAATCAGGTATTAAAAACATGAGTCACAAAGCAGAACAGTTAAATATAACCAAAAAGTGAAATTAAATGAAAAGACAGGAAAATTGAAAAGCAGGATCAAAGCATATTAAAGGGAGAATTTTTAAAAGTTAAGAGAGACCTCATTTGAAAAACTTAATAAGACAAAGGGCTGACCATTCCCTACAGGACATGTCTCTCTTTGAAGAGCCCAAAAGTCCCTTTACCCCCATTCTGCTGAGTTAACAAAATAGAGGTGTGAAATCAAATTTTTGAGAACTGTAGTAATGAAGATCCAGGACTAATATTATTATTATTATTATTATTATTATTATTATTATTATTATTATGTACCGGGGATGGAACTCAGGTCCTTGAACTTGAGAGGCAGGTGGCAGTAGGACTGATACTATTGCTTTAGAACTGAATTATGAAGAATCAATGGTGAATAAAAACAGACTCAATAAAAGATGGCAGGTTGAAAAAATGGGAAAGCATTTAGTATTTGTAGTCAGACTAGACTCTGGGCAGAAGCAAATTCAAAGACTTCACTTGGTATTGAAGACTTTCCTGAACCTGATTAACTCTAATTGTTGTTGAGGTAGCCAGTTCAAAGTTAAATTTAAGTTAGACTCAATTGCAGGATTAATGCGAGATTGTAAAGGTATTATAATAACGCAATATCCTTTCTCCTTCTCTTCCATGTCAACCCTATGTGTTATAATTTATATTTCATAGAACTTCTTTCCCTTGACTCTATTCCTTTACCGACACGAATGGTTCCAGCAAACAGTACCACTCTGATTAGGCAGAAAATACTGAGTGCTACACGTAACAAATGAGTACATTAGCTCCACAAATCCGGGGTTGCTGTTGTCTGCCCTTGGGATACATGAAGTATTCATTCACCTAAAACACTTTGGGTAGATATAACTGCAGAAATCTTCCACATCTGTCCGAAAAAGAAATGCAGAACGCCCCTAAATAAATATTTTTCTGGCAAATATTCACTCCCACTATCAGCAGTATTGTCTAGAGATTTTTGTTCTCTTGTGAAAAATATGCTCCCCTCCCCCAAAGCCTCATCATATATGCTTTATTAAATGAATTTTTTCTTAAAAGCAGTTCCCTGTTGCATCAGCAAATTTACCGTGCTAATTTTAGCATGCGTTTATTATCCAAACATCCTTGAGGAAGAAAGAAATAGGTATTGCAAGTGAGCGTAATGTATTTTAAAAATAAATTCATTTGTGAAAATACACATTTTAGCCACAATAAATGCTTCTTTAAGAATATGACTCTTTCAACTTACTTGATATAGTAGGGCACTTTGTTTGGTGAGATAGCTCTCTCCCAGGGACCCTGGACAGAAGCTGAAAAAGACGGGAGAAAAGGCAAGGAGGTCAAATTCACCGCAAACAAGAAAGACAACATTAATCTCCAGAATTACAATTTTACACTGATATTGGTCTGTTTGCTCAGTTGCCCATGAAGACAGGATGGATTAACCTGCTGTTCTGAAATTTCTGTCCTAATCTAAGTGAAATTGAACTCATTCAGGCTCAAAGATAAATGCAAAGGGGTGGGGGGCTTTCTACTGCTAAACCTATAGAAGAGATAAGAAACACAGGAAGTAGACTGACAGGTTTTCTGTTAGGTGTCTCCACCGGGTGCTTTTCTTATAACACTTCCTGTTGTTGTTTCTCCATATCTTTTTCTCTTTGATTGACTAGGGTTTATTAGTTTAGCAGGTGAAACATCCTTCTGTGGTATATTTACATTTGAAGTTATTGAAGCTAAAGTGCTGTGCTTATCACTCTGGTATGCATGTTTTTCTTTTTATTTGGTTTGAAGAAAAGCCAAATTAAAAAAAAAGAGAGAGAATCCAAATTCATTTACCAATTATATGTTTAGTTGGTGTCTCAAAATGTCAGCTGACCGGCATGATCTTATAAGACAGAAGCCAAAGTGACAGAATGGCATCTGGTATGAAAGAGTAATAAAACTTTTACATACTTTATGTGGCCGTGTGTGTGTGTGTGTGTGTGTGTGTGTGAGAGAGAGAGAGAGAGAGAGTGAGAGAGAGAGAGAGAGAGAGAGAGAATGTCTTTGTGTTACACATGCTTAGAATTTACTTTGTAATTGCTTTTACTGTGTATGAGTCAAATCAATTATCTTTGAACTTTTTAAAGATATGCATGAACACAGTGGGAGAGGAGGGGTCTTGCTAAATTGCCTAGGCTGGCCTTGAACTCTGATCCTCTTGTTTCAGCCTCCTGAGTAGCTGAGATTACAGATGAGCACCACTGTGCCTTGCTTTTAAGCCTTTTAAAAAATTGCTTTGGTTGTAGGGTTTAATTTTTTTTACTTTAGCTGAACCTCTAAATATACCTTTTATATACCATTTGATAAGGTTTTATCTTTAAGACAAAATAATTAAATTTAGAAGGCACTGTAACATTTTCTCAACAGTAAAATCTTTCTCCTGAATACAGTTTTAAGACATGAGTTTTAGAAAATGTAGAATATCATCTGAGATAGAAATATTAGAAGCATAATTATTAACATCTAGCAATTTTATGTGTATGTATTTTTTTTCTGAATTCTCATCCCACTAATGACTTGAAGCTCGGTGGATGCTGACCATTATTTCTGCCTATGAAAATTTCCCTTCTAAATTAGCCTCACAGTAAATTCACTTCACAGCATATTGAGATGTAGAAAAATGTCAAAGCTAATATATCCTTGACTACACTGTATAATATGAAAGAGCAGCTTCTAATAAAAGTTTAACTTCACCTACTGCCAGACAATTTAAGGGTAATGAAACTCCAGCTTCTTTGTTTTATATAGAGTAATGGATAGAATCACCCAACCTTTAACCAGATGTGCTGCTTTGTACCTTGGAGATATATCATTTGAATGATATAGGAAATAGATTTGTATTTAGCTGCTAATTATGTTTTTTCATTTTGGTAGAAAGAAATTCTTAATATGGAGACAAAAGACATTTAGCTGGTGTTATAAAGTAGCCCTTCACCTTCAATTTCTCTCTGTCCTTTGTCTATTCCTTTCTTCTCCATTCCTTTTGCTTTCCCTTCTTCCCTTTTCTTTTTTTTGGTACGGAGAATCGAACTTGGGACCTTGCGCTTGTGAGGCAGGCAACGGAACCACTGAGCTAAATCCTCAGCCACCTTCTTCCCCTTTCATCTCTGCCTTTCCTATTCTCTACAAATTCTCCTCTTCCCCTTTATTTATACCTAAGAATACAGTTCTTCTGTCTCAATTAGTTCACAGAGTAAATAAGAGCTGATTTAAGATCTTGGGCTGTACACCCTAACCTACCTGGTCTGATGTTACAGAATTCTAAAGACCCAAGCCTTTTCTGGCCAGAAACTGAGCAGAAAGTCAGAAATCATAGCTCCTGGCTGCTTGGTGTTATCTTTTCCTTAAAAATCACAGTGTCATAAAAGGAAGAGAACTCCAGAGAGCACTTGGTCCAACCCTCACTGGCTGTGAATGCCAAGCTTGTGAATGCCTACCACAAGAAAAGAAGGGCTATTCTTTCCTTAAAGGTCTCTATGGACCAAGGCCTCACAATTTCTTTATCTTTTTCCAGTTTTTTATCATTGTAGTGGTTCAGAAATTTGTTCTGATTATGAGGATGCCAGGTATGTCCTTTGGTAGCAAAGAGTCAGCTTGATTTCCTACACTTTTTCTAGGCATCTCTCCAGTCTGCAGGCTGCGTGGCCTGGCTAAGGAGCTTTTGGTCTGAAAGACACAACCTTCAAGTGGCAAAACCTACACAAAGGATATATAGTTGACTTTGTGTTGTTAAATGTTAAAAGGAAAACAATTCCAATTATGCGCTAGAGGAATCATCAGAATATGCTTGAACTAAGTGGCTGCAAAGATTTAAAAAGAAGTTTTTAATAAATTATTAGCTCCATAACAATACAAACTTTTATGTTCTTGTAATCAGACTGCTTAATTTTAAATCTTTTGTCCTTAAAATAAAAAAAATTGTCTTGTCTTTATGCATAGCTATCAAATGCTAAGATTCAGAACATTTTTCTTCCCTAAAAGACGCTTTTCCCCTTTGACTTATAGTTTATAAATTCACCTAAGCAACTGCTTTACAGTCATCGTTTGAAACCCTGAAATTTTACACTCAAAAATGGCCTTGAGGCAATAAAAAAAGGAAAATAACAACAGCCCCCTCCCATTCTTTTCCTGCCCCCCCACCACCCCAGGCACACACACTACTTGTTATTTACAAATAACGTGCAATTGGAGGCTGGTTCTATGGGATTGGATTCAGTGCTTCTTCCTAATTTCATTCTCCCCAATTTCATTTGGGACTGCCAGATGATTCTGGTCTTGCATCTGTTCAAAAGTTGATCAAATATGTGGTAACTCTCATAAGTGTGCCTTCAGAATTATCATTTCATTTCTTGCCCTACTGCACACCTTCAACAACAGCTGTTTCTTATCTCAGGGCACCAGAAGAAGCTTGTCATCTTTCACGAAGCTATCCTATGTAATAGACACACACGTCTTTTATGCATGGTGTGTGCATTTTTAGTAGTCCATCAAAAGCCGATTTATTGGCAAACACTTTTTATATGACACCGGCCTGTCCTTTGGTATTTTCTTATACAGATGTTTCTAAAACCACTATGTGCAGTTCCAGTGCAGCTTTGTGATTCAGATCCTCCAGTGTAAAAAGCATTCATTATCATACAGCACCAGCATCATGGAGTATTGTCTACTGAATTTAAATAGTAAACTACACATGAATTTATTTATTCCAAAACCGCCCTCTGAATTTCCCCTTGCGTTAAGATGCTGTACATTATTAAGAGCAAAAAAGGGTAGCAATTCTACAGGTAAATGCTTTTCCCCCCTTGAGGAGACAGAATTCAATACTGCACTCAAGGTGGTTTTGAAAATCACAAATACAGGCCACACTAGGGGAAGTTCTGACTTCAGCCATGTTTTAATGCATGATGAACAGAATGTGCCAAGAGATACACCCCGGTGTTAAGCCATATTTTAATCGACACAGGGGCCTAACCAGAAAAAAAATGCTAATGTCATTTAAACCAGGGCAGAAGAGCATTCTCTGGAATTCTAACCCAAACACATTCATTAATCTTTCTACTTTTCTCCTAATCGGGTGGACTTGGAGCTTGATAACATAGCTGGGTCAAGAAAAAAAAAAGGCGGGAAAAGGATGAGAAAAATAAAAAGTAGACGATAACTGTCACTGGAGATAAAATAGAAAACACGTCTGAGGTTAAAAAACATTAGTATCATTATTATTGTTATGATTATTATTATTCTTAGTCCCTGGTGCTTGGCTCCTCAGAAGTACGCAAATTCTAGTACTGGTTTTATGGACAGATTCCGTATTGGTGCAATAAAAATGTTTCTTAACCATCTTTCCACTATCCCCCACCCCACTCCCCCAGGATCTTTCTTTTCTCTTTTTCTTTTCTTTTTTCTAGTATATGTGCTGCCGAAGTGAGCACAACATTTTTTTTTTTTGAGACAGGGTTTCACTATGTAGTTCAGGCTGGCCTTGAGCTCACTGTGTAGCCCAAGCTCACTTCAAACTCACAGCAATCCTCCTGCCTCAGCCTCCCAAGTACTGGGATTACAGGTATGTGCCACCATGCCTAGCTTCCCCCAGGAATTTTTATAGATATTTTTTTCTAATTGTTGTGCCCTCCATGAAATTTTAATACCACAGATATACTGTATGTGTGTTTATGTATTGTGTCTATTTGTGCTTTACAAACACAAAAAGAGTAATTTTAACAAGTTCTCCAGGAACCAATTTTTGCCTTCTTGGGGACTAACTCATTCCTATTGAGAATACTTGATCTGGAAGAGGTAGGGAGGGGGGAGGAACAAGGAGTTATTAAAAATCTCATGTGCCTAAACATAACCTAAATTAGCTAATTTGGTATTCACAATAATTTCTGAGGTAGGTCTGATTTTTATTTTATAAATTATGAAACCATTACGATTACGTGAAATAGCATGTCTAGGGTTCTAAATCAGTAAGCAACACATCTTAATTTTGGTTGATTACTCAAAATGAAGTTAGATAGATGATTCAGGAAGGAGAAAACAAACACTGCACATCTACTATGTGTCCTCCTCCCAAAGGTATAACGAAGTCACGCCATTCCACTAGCACAGATAAAGAAGCCCGGGCTCCAGAATGTTTCCTACACTAACTCAGACCACACAGCGAGTCCAAAGTGCACCCAGGATTGTAACCAGGTCTGTGTAGTTATTGAACTTGATCACGTGTGGTACATAACAAGTACTCGATACAGGTTTGCCAAAAAACCCATGAGAAAATAAATAAATCTTAAAAGGGATTTAATGTCACCTAGTTCAAGTTCTATGCATTATATCTGATTTCTACATTTGCCCTTTACAACATTTCTATCAAAAGATTTTCCAGGAGCTGCTTGAACAACTTCACTGTCACCACATTGTTTTGTTTGGTTTTGTATGGTGCTGGGGATCAAACCTAGCTCTCCCACAGAGGAACACCCCAGCCCTTTTTATTTATTTAATTTTGAGACAAAGTCTTGCTAAATTGCCCAGGCTGTTCTCAAACCTGAGATTCTACTATTTGAGCCTCCCAAGTAGCTGGGATTACAGGCATACACCTCAGAGCCTGGCTGGCCATTGTTACCATGGTGTAAAGGAACTCTTTTGAATTTCTGAAAGCTTTTTGTGATTATTAGAAACATCGTTTTTTTTTTTTTATTCTGGCCCAATCTACCTTCCTATGATCTGTAATTTCCACCATGGGTTCTTGGTGTCCAAAAGAAATCATCTGATGGGTTCAGAGCAGCTAATTTCAAAGAAGCTAAAATGAGACTTATTTGTATTTGGTGAAGACAAAAACAGAGCCCCAGTTCCTAAAGAAACAAAACAATACTTAGTATCACTTCACTGACTATAAAACAATGTTTTTTTTGTATTGGAGATTGAACTCAGGACCTTGCGCTTGCAAGGTAGGCGCGGTGCCATTGAGCTAAATCCCCGGCCCTATAAAACAAATTCACAGAGCAACTCCTTTGTGCTTGGCACAGGAGAAAGTGCTAATGCTGCTGCAGTAAATAGAAAGACCTATTTGTAGATCCAGGGATGCAGCTCAGTGGTAGAGCGCTTGCCCACCGTATGCAAGGCTCTGGATTTGATCACTAGCACTGAAAAAAAAAAAAAAAGACACACTTTCTGATATTTTGCACATAATTTTAGTTTTGAAGGATATTTTTACTGAGCATATCTCCATTCCAGAATTAAAATCAACCAACTGGAATTTACTGAATGCACAGTTTGTACCCAGACCCATGCTAGGTATTTGCAGGCTAGGGAAAAGTAGGGTGAAGTATGGTGGAGAAAGAAGTCTTAATACATCCCACGCCCTTACAGACTTTATTATTTGAATGGGATTGAGTTTTAGAAGAATGTAAATTATAATAGGACTGTATCTGTTAGGGTCCTGACAGGAAAGAGATGGCACATTCAAATTGGGTGAGAAGAATTTAACAAAAGGGTTGTTCCTAGAGATGCATGCAGGGTGTAGGGAAATCATAAGACATAGTATTAAAAGCAGGGAGCCATTGTGCATGTGTACTGGGTAAAGAGGGTCACAGACAGGGTCATTGGTCAAGAGAAGAAGGCAGGGAGGGGACCAAGGGAAGAAGCATCTCAACCTCATTCTCCATCTTCCTAACAGCCCCTACTATGGTACTCTACTGGTTGAAACCACTCTGAAGCTAAGAGGGCTACAAAGTCCATTCTTCTGCCCTCACTCCCTGCCCTGAGAGAAACACAGGGAAGTGGGAAAAGTGGGTATGGAGGGGCAAAGTGAAGACACCTCCTCATTGTTCTGCTGTGGCAATAGCCTCATGCCTTCTGCAGGTTCTCCCAGCTCCTCTGCTAAGCTGGTAGAGCACCAATAGATACACTCCCAAAAGTACTATTCAGAACACAGGATTCTCCAGTACTTAATTATCTTCCATAGGCTCTTTGCATATAAAGTAATTTTAAAATGTCTTCTCTTAGTATCCAAGGTCCTTTACATGCTGACTTTGTCTCACTTCCTTCCTCCTAGTCCTTTCTTACAAGTTCCCAGTGCTTCTTGTCTATGCTTTAGGAAATCTGTGTGCAGTGATGAAGACTGTTGTTACATTATTCTCAGACTCCTCTTCTTTTTTTCTTTTTTCTTTTTTTTTTGTTAAATTCTTTTATTGTTACATTGTAGGTATACAACACAATTACATTTCTCATTGGGAATTGTACCTTTATGTAATGCATCTTGGTTCTTATTTTTCCCCATTCCTAGCCCTCCCTTCACCCGCTCCACGCTTCCCTATTTACAAAGACTTTATTTCCATTTTTTCCATTTCTCATCATTTCTCCTTTCCCTTCTTTCCTTTCCCCTGCCCCTCCAACTACCCCTCCCCCTTTGGACCTTTTCTTCCTATTTTGCATTATCGATTATTCATTCTAATCATTGGTACATTTTAGGTATACAATATAATGACATTCATCATTGGAAATTTGCACCTTTACATAATCTCTCTTGGTTCTTATTTTTCACCCTTGCCCAGCCCTCCCTTCAACCCCTCCAGTCCTCCCTATTTACAAAGATTTTGTTCCTGTTTTTCCATTTTCTCATATTAATCTCATTCCCTTCTATGCCTTCCCCTAGCGCTCCCACTTCCTTCCCCTTTGCCCCTTTTCTTCCTATTTCACATTACCTATTATACATTTTAGTCCTTATTTACACTTTCAGTTTCTCACACCAGAGAAACTATTCAGTATTTATACATGTGTGCCCTATTTATTTCACTTAAGAGTATCGCCTCAATGTGCATCCACTTAGCTATAAATGTCTCTAATTTCTCATTTTTTATGGCTGAGTAGTACTCCATCAGACTCCTCTTCTTCAGTAGCTGTCCCTCCTTATCTACAGTTTTGCTTTCTGCAGTTCTAGTGACTCATAGTCAACTATGGTTTAAATATATTACATAGAAAATTCAAAAAGTAAGCAATTCCTAAGTTTTAAATTGCATGCTGTTCTGAGTAGTGTGGTGGAATCTCATGCTGACCCTCCCTTTCACTTGGCACAATGAATATAAGATTCACCCATATTGCTGTGTGTATCAATGATTTGTTCCTTTTAATTGCTAAAGAGTATTTCATTATTTGGGTGTGTGACAGCTGAGTCTAGTACATGGCAATCAGAAATAAAGCTGGTGTCAACATTTGTGTCCAGGTTTTATGTAAGTGTAAGTTTTCATTTCTCTAAGGCGAATGTTTAAGAATGGGCTTGCTGTATTATAATAGATTTTTAATGGCTGAACAATATCCCACCAATAGATGTACCATGATTTATTGAAAAAATTCTCTCTTTAGGAACATTTAGGTTGTTTGCAGTTTTTCATTGTTATAAATAAGGCCACAATGGACATCTTTGTACATAAATCCTTGCACATAGTTTTGTTAATTTTCTTAAGCAAAGTTCATAGACGTATATTCACTTGATTAAAGGCTATGAACATGTAGAAGCATTTTATATGAATTACACTCCTGCCAGAAGTCTTTCTTTATTGATTCACATGGCAAAAGAAAAAATCCATTTTCTGCAGCTTAGTGGTATTTTGTTCCTTAGTGGTATTTTGGTATATATAGTTTTCAAGGCATATTAGATACACTCATTGGCACAATGGATTATTGAGAACATGCCTCTCACACCCCCTCTTTGCTTGATAGGCTGTAAATACTCTTTGAATTCAGAAAGGCACTAGGTACGTTATCTTTCCATTTCATAGCCCAACCCAGTATTTTGAGATCAAGTGGCATATACAGAGCACAGACTCAGAACTGGATTTGTGTCCTACCTCTACCATCACTTCATGATCTTAAGCACAGTTGTTTCTTCCCTGACCCCTATTTTCCTTATATGAAAAGTGAGAATAATTATATCTCCCTCACTGAAATGGTATAGGATAAAAATATTAAAATCAACATGAAATTGCTTTGCAAAATGTTAATCACTATACAAGTAATGCTTATACTCACATACCTATGAGGTATTGTTTGAATGATAATTATAGAATCAATCTCCCTGCTTCAATTAGGCAGTATTTGTCTTCAGCCCTTGAATCTATTCCTGACTACTATTAATGTACCACATACACTATAAAGAAAAAAGGCTTTTTAATATTGTCTAACTTCCAGGGCTTATGGTTCTTTTCTGCATCTCTATATTCTTAGACCAATGGCATCTGCCCACTAGGTTTTCCGTCAGTATCATTGATAAACAGATTTGTTTATGTTTTGTACAGCAGGAAAATAGAGGGGCATAGACTATCTTATAATTAAAGAATTCCCATGACGAAAAGACAAGAAGACTGAATTAGAGGTAGGAGAGTAGAGCTGAGAGACAGTTCATAAGTGAATTTGGTGTCTGGGGGCAGTGAGAAGTCACAAATGACCCATATTTTTAAGACTTAGTTACTAGGCAATTGAGGGGTTTCATTGTCAGAAAAATGAGCTGAGAAATAAATTTCAACAAATGATGTATTTATGTTAAAATGCTTGAAAGGTGAATCTTTTCATCAATACTTGAGTGAGAGGATGAGACTAAGTACTACAATGATAGAGCTAAAACTCTAAGACTGTTTAAGGAAAAAGGAGCTTTAAAAAGGGCACTCTACACGTATAACACATTTTCATACAATGGGATATTATTCAGCCTTAAACAAGAAAGAAATCCTGCCATTTGTGATACTATGGATGGACCTGGGAGATACGCTAAGCAGTCTGTCTGTCAGAAGGACAGTTACTGCACGATTTCACTCATAGGAGGTATCTAAAAATAACCAGCCTTAATGGAATGATGGTTATAGATGTGGCAGGTAAAGAATGGGGACTTGTTGCTCAATGGGTGCAAAGATTCAGTTATGTGAGATGAATGAATTATGGAGATGTGGTGTAGAACACAGTGTTTATAGTTAATAATATGGTGTTGTGCATTTAAAATTTTAAGAGGCTATATCTCATCTTAAGTGTTCTTAGCGCACACACACACACATACACAAAAGCAAAAGGACACAGGAAATTGCTTTCCCTATGATTTCTATTTTCTTTTGATGTGATACGTATAGTTCTTGTCGCCAGAGTAAGTTTTCTGTCATTTACCTGAAAGGCCAAGTTAAATTTAATACTTTTAAAAACATTAAATTAAAATAAGAATGGTGTTTTGTATGTCTATATCATATATCAAAAGTATAGATTCAATGAAAACTTTAAGATCACTTCTAAACTTTCAAAGATGGGCAGATTTTCCATAAAGATTTCAACAGCAGAGACAGATGGGCTACACTCCAGAGGGGAAGGTCACAAGAGTGATGAATGAGAACTCTAATGTCTGCCATAGCTGTGAAAATTTTTATGGCTAACTAAAATTCCTCACGAATAACAACCTGTAAATATTATATGAGCTGTCAGATAACACTGAGCTCTGAGACCATTGTGCATGGAGAACAGGATACCACACTATGGGATTTGTCAGTAGATTACCAAGTCATTTAGAGTACAGGCTTCCATTTGATCTGGGAAGTCAAGAGTTCATACTAAACTACTTGGCAAGGTGACTGAGGTGCAGAGATAACACTGTATGTAATATCCTGGACTGCTGGCTGCATAGTACCACAAAGCAATACTGGGTGGCATTACTCATGAAAGAAAGGCTCCTTCAAACTGACTTCTAGGAAAATCTTGGAGAACCTAATTTTGAGATTAGGAGACTAAAAGAGAAATCAAGCCTCATAAGGTCAGATAGGGGGATAGGCTTTTATATACATAAGGCCTTGACTAACTTCCGCTCTTGGAATTTCTGAATAAATTTGGACAGAATTGGTTGAGTTCATTACCAGAGAGCTTGGCTTAGGTAATGGTGGTTGCAGTCTCTGGGCCATCTGGGGTAAGTTAGGTTCCTAACAAGTCAGTGCAATATTGCCAGGTGCCTTTAGTGTCTCTCCAGATGTGCTTTGAAAAGACGGCAGGCAGTCAACACCATTTGCTGAATGCTCTCTGTGTGAACAGTATTGCATTAGGCACCAGGGAAATTTCAAGAAAAGTAAAATTGGCAACCTGAGACAGTAGGGAGCAAGTCAGATATTAAAAAATCAAACGACTGTAGATGACATATACATCCATTTAGAAAGCAAGATGAGAAGAGTGAGAAAGAGCTAAGGCTATGACAGCAATTAAAGTAACAAGAGGGTGGGAGAGATTGAATTTTCATCCCATTCTTGACTCCACTGTAAAAGAATTAGACATGTATACTTCATCCATAGCCTCATGGCGGGCAGAGTGTGTTTCTCAGCCCCTTGACTCTGGCCGCCTGGAAGACTTGCTTTAGCAGACATGATGTGGACAGAGGCTTGTCCTCTTGTGTTCTGTCAGTCTGCCATGAGAACATGCCCAACGTGCCTTCTGATATTTCCACCTGGGTCTCAAAACCCAACACATTTACAGATAATTTAAACTGAACTCACAGCCTGGAGGCAAACCCAGCCAACCTAAAGCATAAAGCAGCACTTTCCAGTCGAGCTTTCTCTAAATCCATAAGCATGAGACTAGAAGATTTGTGCTCTAGAAATTAGAAGTAAGACACATGATTTAGGAGATGACTTGTTACCACCATTATTGTGGACACAAGTGACAGAGAGGAAGAGAGGAAAGAGAGAAGAAAGATCAAAGTGATTAAAGAATAGAAACTATTGCTCAGCCAGTCTCTTCTATTGGTTTAGCCACTTCTACTATCATTCACAGATGAGCGGGGATTATCTCCTTGAGTTTACGCCCATGAGGCTGTGGGTTGTCACTTACTAGTGAGTGGAAATCCTTCTCTAAAGGTGACAACCCATAATAGTTACAAATATGAACATGAGTATGTCATTAAACTGCCATGGTCTCAGTTTTCTCTTCTGTGAAATGGAGATGATAATAGGTCTTATTTTATAGGGCTGTTGTAAGGATTAAACAGGTTAATCCATATAAAATCCTTCTTCAGTGTTAAGAGCACAAAGTCTCAATACCTTTTATCTGTTCTTACTCCTATCCTTATTATCATTATCATTAATATAGTGAGTTATTGGGGTAGTTATCCCATGAACCAACCTCATGTCAATGTAAGCAATCCCAGGATAATCAGAAAAATGAGACTCTCTGTGATTCTGGAGTGAAACTAACTGCTAACCACCAAAGCATGAGCCCAGGGAACAGCTCAAGGAAATAAACACTGTCTTTCTATTTCTAGCTATTTTCTGACTCTTCAAAATAATTTTATGCAGGTCTCAGAGTAGTAAAACATGAAAAGAGATACATCTTCCTTTTGGCATCTTGATGCTGCTGTCAACTATGAAAATCAACTGTCTTTTATCATTTTACATCAGCATGACTTAGGAATTCAAAACAAAAAGCTAAGTATTTTTAGAAAAAAATAAAACCAACCAGACATTTTCATTTTAATTTCAATTTTCAGTTCTGATTTTTAAGTTAAATTTCACATTACTAAACTTACTATCTTCCTTTTTAGCCCATTTATATTAGTGTGGATGATCTGTTATAGGAACATGCTGACCTGAAATTACATACTGTCCTGTTGATGATATAAGCCTTGCTACCCTCTATTTTACCCTAAGACAGCAAAGTCCTTGTGAGTTTTTGTTTCAGGCTTCAAGAATAACTGAAGAGCCAGTTCAATGCTGTTTCTCTTTTCCTAACATTTCTAAGAGATAAATCTACTCTGGACCTCCTAGACTAAGTTTTTTGAATGAGTTTCTTTCCCCTGATAGCCAGCCTAGGTCAAGTTCTACAACACAAATTCTGCTATGGTTTGGATTCAGTTTGTCCCTCAAGGATTCATGTGCTAGAGGCTTGGTCCTCAGTGTGGCAGTATTGAGGTGGTGGAATCTTTAAAGGATGAAGCCTAGTGGCAGCAATGCCCTCTGAAAAGATTAGGGCAGTGCTCATGAAACCCTGCTTTGTTTTCGAAAGAGTAAGTTGTTATGAAACAGCGAAATTAACTCCTCCTTGTCTGGCTCCCTTCTTTGTCATGTGATCTGCCTGCACATGTTCCTGCTAGCCTAATGTCATCCTCCCAGTGATGCAGCCAAGAGGGCCCTCACCAGAGGCTTAGCCAATGGGACTGACTGCTTGACCATGTATTTTTAGCCTTAAACAAACTTCTTTTCTTCATAAAGTACCCAGTCTCAGATAATCTGTTTTGACAACTGAAAACAGACTAGGACAATCTCACTTTTTAAACTTCGGAGAATAAATTCCTTCTGTCCTTAATTCACACCATAAATGAACTCATTTTATTTTTGTTTTTCTTTTCCCAGATACTTTCTGCTCAAATTTTCTCTTTCCACATAAAATTGTCCCAATGTTGACTAATCCTTCAATTATTCTCTCTTGTCTGCCTATTTCTATCTCATTAAAACATTAGCACTCTCTAAAACCTATATTTATACTCATTATACATATATAAGAAATCCCTTTTCTGAACAAAAGGGCTATTAGGAGACTACTCGTAAAGTTGGAAAAGGGGATATTTATCATATCAGAATGGCTAAGTGGAAGGGAGAACCTGATTTCTTGTTACTGAATGCATCTATGACTCTTGCTAATTGAGATCAAGGACCAAGCAATTAGAAGCATTCTTTGCTAGAATTCTATCAGATGGAATACCCTCTGCCTTGGGGACAATACTGGTCAAGATAAAGCATTTTATTTTCTTCACTGCAGAATTAGTTTCTATTTCTACTCTACTCCTGCAGCAGCCACTATTTACCATCACTATAGAAGTTTTTTCTTTTCCTTTTTTATAGGTCTATCTATATTGTTTAGAATCTGAGTGTTCCAAGACCAGAATTCTATCTTTCTTATCCTTATATTCAAAGTGCCTAGTGTTTGTTAATAAATATACGAATGAATGATATAGGCACAGGCAGTAAGAATGGTCCAGGTACACATCACTTCTTAGCTTAGAAACCTAAGCCTTCCCTTCTCCCCAAGAATAAATTCCAAAGGCCTTAAGCATAACCAATAAGCTACTCCCTGCTCTGGCCCTTGGCACTCACTGACCTCCTATCATTTGCCATCTTGCTTCCAGAGCTGCAGGCATACTAGGTTCCTTGCTATTCCTCTAACCCTTTGCATTAGTCACCTTTCTGTTGCTTGGATAAAACACCTGACGTTCACAACTTGAGGGAGAAAATGTTTATTTCAGCTCACAGTTTCAGAGTTTCAGTCCATGATTGGCTGGCTCCAAGACAGAAACATCTTGGTGGAGGAAAACTGCTTACCTCATGGCAGCCAGGAAGCAGACAGTAAGCAAGGGAGTCAGAGCAGAAGGGGCCAGGGGCAAGATATATACCTGCATGACTCCCCATCCACATACACACCTGGAAGTTGACAATTAAGTTGACAATCAAGATTAACCATTACACTCCCTAAAGATGCTCCTGTCTTAGGGTCTTTGTCTTTCCTGTTTCCTCTACCTGGAACATTTTGGTACCCAATATCTACTTGGTTCACCCTCTCACTTCTCTACTTGAAAGTACTACTTAGAGTCACTTCTCTACTTAAAGTCACTGCCCCTGACCACTGCATCTTAAGTCTCCTTCCCTTAGCCCTCTAGCCCCTTTATACTGCTTTATTATTTCTTTACCAAAATTATTATGACTTGATAGCTCATCTTTTCTTATGAAAATTTAAGCTCTATGGAAAAAGAAACTTTGTTTCATTTACTGTTATTTTTCTCAGTTCTAGAACAGAGTTTGACTTCCTTGGTTGCTCAATAGACATTTGCTGAGTGACAAATCAAATCCCATTTGACTGAAAAAAGTGAAGTTCATTAACTTTTTGGAACATTAGATCAGACACTAGAGTAAATTCTCTCCTATTATATTACAGTGGGAATAATTTCTCAAGTGCTCCGTTGTTCATTCAATCAAGTCACATCCTGCACCTATATACAATGTGTTGTGTTAGATGCAAGAAATAAAAAAACGGTAATGCTTGTCCTTATGCTGCCCATACTCTGATTAATTTCCTCTTATGGTCTATTTTATCAACCATCTAACACTCTAACTCTTGCCTATCATTGGTGTGTATGCTGCTGAGCTTAAGGTGTAAAGCAAGAGGCTGATGTAATTTTCTGTCCCTAAAGTCCTTACCTATTAATGGAAATCATGAGGTCAGACACCTTAAATAATGATTATCACTACTTATATTGGACAAAATCAGCAACCTTATTATGAAAGGGAGAGTAAATCAAATTAACAAGAGACTAATGGGCCTATTACAATGCCCTTTTTTTCAGATGCTTTGAAATGCCAGTCAGTTCCGATGCCCCTCACTGGTTGGGTTCCCTCAGGAAGAAACCTTTTTTTTGGGGGGGAGGGAATACCAGGGATCGAACTCAGGACCTTGCTCTTGCCAGGCTGGTGCTGTGCCATTGAGTTAAATCCCCAGCCCCAGAAAGCAACTCTTAAGACAAAATTTAGAGAGCAAGATATTTAGTGAGTTGTGCCACTGAGATCAAAAACTGAGGGAGGGGGAAGAAGCAGGGATGGACAGAGGGAGGAGTCAAGCTTGGAAGTAGCTCAGTGACAATCTCAGTCAACACCACAGGAGCTCTTGAGTTAAGAGATTTTTCCTGAGTTAGGCCAAAATGGCTGAGTTTTTATCCTTCCTCACTGAACAAAAGCTGCCCATGGAGGAGGTGTGGTTATGAGGGAGGCAGCTGAAGCAATCCCTGAATACTGCCTGCTGAGGACACTCCCTTTCGCTGAAGGGAACTGAGGAGTGGAAAAAAGCAGTCTGAAATTATTCTACAGGTATAGGTCGCTCCACTTAGTGTTTCACACGGCCCCAACTTCCATAGCTGTCCAGGGTTTTATATAAAAGTTGGGTTCTCAATCAGGAGAAATTTCACCTTCCCGGGACCATCTGACAATGCCTGGAGACATTTTGTTTGTAATAACTGAGGCAGGGGTAGTGTATTATTGGTCCGTAGTGGTAGAGGCCAAGGATCTTGCCAGGGATGATGCATAGGATGGCTCTCAACAACAAAGAATTTTTTGGCCCAAACTCTCAATGGTCCCCAGGTTCAGAAAGCCTAGTTTACTGTCTACCCTATACCTTGTTCAGTGGCCTGACTCTTAAGATGGAAAGAAAATAACTCCCTTATAAGATCTTCTTTCTTGGAGAGTCTGATTATAACAACACAGAGATAAACTTAGATGGAAGAGAAGTGAAAAAAGTCAGATAACAAAGGAAGAAAATAGAAGTCACAAAGATGTAGAAACTTTAAGTAGAAAGTGCATTCATGGAGTGAAGAGACAAGCTACGATACTGGGATAGTTAAAGTCTATGGCAGCAAATGCATATATATAGAGAGAAGCAAACATATGTTTCTGCTGACTGCTGTTCCCACCCTTCTTTATGTCTCTCTGTATCCTGGAAATACCCCTCATCACCCTAACCTATTCCCATCCTTACATCCTTAAGGAGACACAGCACATAACATAAAAATACCTGTAGTGAGCTAAAATAAAGCTGATTTTCATTGCTGATATCTGTTAGTTTATTTTAAAATCTTGGAGAATACTTTTTAAACAAGGAACAGTTTATGTAAGTCTACAAAAGAACAAAATGCCTTTTGTCCCCACTTCAAAGTTCTCACCAAAAAGTATTTTGTAATCCCAAACTGGTTGTGTTCTGAAAATGGAAAACATCCAAATAGAAAAATGAACGTAATGATTTTTGCCCATAGGGATGTGATTCCACCATTTCTGTTGTGCAAAGCTTTGTATTCTGGGACAGATGACAAAGTGTTACCCTAGGCCAAACTCACAAACGCTTTCATTTTCTGGGGAGTGTAAAAATACACCTTTCAGAGCCACTATTTCAGTAAAATAGTGCCCATGTCATGAAACTGATTCAGAACTGTGGGGCTGGTCTCCTTGCTCTACAGCCTCCCAAAGCCCAGTGGAATCTGTCACAATGAAGTTGAACTAAGAAAGAAATAGGCATTTGCTTCATGTCTGGCAAGCCTCCAGGCATTTTCATGTAGCCACATGGTAAAGGAGTGATAGTGATGAAGCTAAGTGTCACCACTTAGCTTTAAGGCCAGAGTATGCATGGACTATCATAGTAACTTTATAAGATCTGAGAGAGCCAATACTATTAGGGCCCCTTTCAGATCCCTTTTACCAGGGTGGCTCACCCATTATTCCTTTCACCAAAAACTCTCACTCCACCAAAAGTGAATTACCTTGCCAACTCCTATTTTTCAGAAATCCACCAATGACTGACTGACTTGAGAAAACACAAGCCCAGCCCCTGCCTCAAGGTTGTGCCAACCTTGTGGTACAGTTTTTATTCCCGAGCTCTCTGTGGGATGAGGCTGAAGTTATTCTCAACCTACTGGCTTATCATGACTCCCTAAGCAGCAGCCATCCTACCTCAGCTGTCTTCCCTCCTTCTCCTTCACTGGAGAGCACTCTCTCAATAAATGACTTCTATAGAAAGCTCCACCTAAGACTATTGCTAGAGAAATTTAACTAAGGCTGAGGTGACCAACCATTCTTGGTTTCCCCAGAACTGAGGAGATTTTCTGGAATACAAGAATTTCAGTGCTTAAATCAGGAAAGTCCCAGATACACTAAGAGGAGTGGTTATCCTACCTAGGGAAGGTAAATCTTTGAATTCTGAATACTCTTCTTATTTCAGAACATGCTTTGTATCCAGGGACTAGGATGATCTGAATAACATAGATAAATTAGTGTTAGGAAACTAGCTATGAAAGGAAGTCTTTGGATTTGCATTATTTGCCAATTTCTGTGGGTAAATATTCTGATTGCAGCTACAAAAGGTGCCTTTAACCACCAGCTCGCAGTTACTATACATTTAACAACTGATTCTCTTGAGCCAGTATAGGCCAGGACAAAAATTCCCATAGCAGAAACTGAGCACTTTCCTATGTTTCCTTATGTACTCAAATGAATAGAATATGTAGGGCCAATGAGGCAAAATTTGGTTGCTAAGGGTATTCTGAAGCAAACAAATCTGTAGTCTTATTAGAGGGTATAAATTTGAGCTAAAGGAGGAAAGGCCATTGCAATGGGTTTTGAGAGAAAAGAGTACAATTATTATCAGCGTACTGCTATGTCTTTAAATTTAGAGAAGCATTATTAGCATCACAGACAGGTGAGATGGCATTTGTCCCAAATTCCCAACTGTGGCTTGTATTTAGATGTCCCACCAAAGCCTAATGTGTTCACAGGGGGGACTTTGGGGAGGTGGCTGGATCATGGGTATGATTCTGGATTAGGGTGTGTGACACTGGGATTGCCACACCATGAACTATTTTTCTTTTGTGATGCCCCTCTACCATGCTGTCCTGCTTTGGAACCAGACGATTATGAACTAAAACCTCTAGAAACTGTGAGCTGAAATAAACCTTTCCTCCTTTAACCTTGGATGTTGAATATTTCATCTCAGCAACAAGAAAAGTCATGAAGACATCAACATACAGGACAACACATGAGTGCTGAAGAAACTGGCTCAAATTATTTTGCCTTGAGATTTTACCTGCTTGGAGCTTTACGCTCAAAATCATCTCACACTGTGGCTGCAAAATTTTTTCTGATAGCTTCTTTAAGCAAAATTTATCATGATAGCTTCTTTAAGCCAATGTGAAGACTGAAATGAGTGACTCACTCATATTTCAAATCATCCATGTCCCTGAGTATGATGGTAGTATAGGTTCACACACAGTTAAGTGGATGGCAGCAACAATAAGATGTGCTTAAAGATTTTTCCCTAATTTAAAATTATTAAATAGATATGGAAGGGATTGGAGGTGAAGCGCTGGCAACTCTCATGATATGTGCAAGTTGTTTTACCCTAGGTATCAAAGGGAAACTGTGATACCTTGGTTTACTTTGCCAGAGAGAAGAGTTAACCAGGGATATGATCAAGGTAGTTAACATTATAAGCTGGTGAGAAACAACTGATCATTTCCTTCTTTTTAAAATGCCTCATAATCTGTAAACAAGAAGGTCACTCAATGAAGCTTACAGCTTTTAAATTTAGAATAAATAGTGAAAAGAAAATTCATCTTCCAGAGTCCTATGGCTGCCAATAGAGCATAATACAGCAAGAGGTCATGGGGTTAAAAGCTAGAGTATAAGAATTTTACTTTTATTGTTTTTTCTATTATAAAAGTAATACATGCTTACTATAAAACCTCAAAAGTAAAAAAGGCAAAGTAACCATTTGCATTTTGTAGTACTTTTATTTTCAGTCTTTCCTTCATGTGTACCTTTTTTGGCATTCTTATTTAATTTTCTAATGTAGTTGTGATCCTGCTGTAATTTTGAAGTCAGCACTTTCCTTTAATACATTCCACCACACAAGAGACTTTGATAACACTGATGATGCAAAGTTATGAACGTTATTAGTTCTTGCTAAGAAGCAGCATAAAAGGTCACATTGTTCATTGAATATCTACTGTGTGGTCCCACTATGCTAAATCTCATGTTGCTGTGTATTACCAATGCCAGGAGTAAGTTTACCTCTTCTTCTTTTGGGTATAAGACCTAATTCACTCTGTAAATATTTATTGAACATTTACCAAGCACAGGTTACCAGGTTAGGCACCAGAGACTATAATTATCAACAAGACTAAGAGATTAGTTCTACACATTTCATTATTCATCTATTCATTACATAACTAATTATTGAGTTCTTATAATCTGCCAAACACCGGACTTTGAAAACGATCTTCAGAAAAGAGGGACTAGCGCTGGGGATTTAGCTTAGTGGTTTCGTCGCCTGCTGCGCAATGCACAAGTGCAAGGACCCGAGTTCAATCCCTGGTACCAAAAAAGAAAAAAAAGAAAAAAGAAAAGAGGGACTACATACATGAGAATTAGATGCAAAAAGATGAATGATATTTTGTTACTAGTTTGACTCTATCAGGCATATACTGTCATACTCTCAAGTGGACTTTAAGAATGATACTAACACTAATGGTAATAACAACACATGTATATCAGTTACTATATGTCAGGCAGTTTTATGAGTTTTACATACATTAATTGTAGGAGACCAGAAAATGAGGATCAAGGCCTAATTGACCTTCTCTGTGAGCAGAAAAGAGAGAAACAGCAAGCATACTAGCACATTTCAAGTTCCAGAGAAGAGTCAATACAGCCGAGATCTGGATGTTTGCCTGGGTACATGCTCTAGAGGACGAGAAGCAGATGAATCTTCTATTAATCTAATTCTTCATTCCCATGTCTAAGTGAATAAAAGTGAGGTGAGACAAATGCTCAGGGCTCTGTGCCCACTACAGGCAAGAGCCCCCAGTCCCCTCATTCCGAATTATCTTTGCGTCTTTTGTCTTTCATCCTTCTTTGCCTTCTGGTCAGGGATAAACTCATACACTGGTTCTTGCAATTAACAATTTGATCTTCATTATAACCCTATTGTATAACCTATGATGTTTCATTAAATTCAAGTGCCCAATTCAAGTGCATTCTGATCTCAGTTTTAAAAATCTGAGTTAAAAAGCATACCTGAAAAATTGATGAAATATATTAATACCATTCCCATTTTAGGGAGGAAGACTAAGAACATTTAGTGTCTAAGCCAGATTTTTTTTCTTTTTGTATCGGGGATTGAACTTGGGACCTTGTGCTTGTGAGGCAGGTGGTGCCACCACTGAGCTAAATCCCCAGCCCTAAGCCAGAATTTTGAAGCTAGTCAGTGCAGTTCTAGACCTTTTCCTGTTTTTAGAGAAAGGGATCTCATTATGTTGCCCAGGTTGACCTTGCATTATTTTGCTCAAATGATCCTCCTGCCTCAGCCTCCAGAGGAACTGATACTATAGGCACATGCCACTGCAGTCCACCAGCTTTTACTATTGATAAGCTAGTCTTTGGCCCAGAGGTACTGAGAAAAATTCTGGCTCTATATATTATCTTAGAATAGCCAGACTCAGAGGAACAGAGAGATGGATCTTCGGCAACATCAGATGGAACAGACTGTCACTGGCCTGACTTAATGGGAGAAATACTGTGAGGTATGGCTTGGAATTCAGAAAATGTGTTCTGCTCTCAGTTTTATGATCACCAACTTGGTGACCTCAGTCATACCATTTCATCTTTCTGCACCTATTTTGTTCTCTGCAAATTAAGGGGAGAGCTAGAATAATTTAGTGTCTGTGAGACAGCGTTTGCTAAAATTCACAGATCTAGTCCACGTGTGCACATACACACAGGCACACACACAACCAAATAACCAAAGTGTCAAAAAATAGTTAACCATACTTGTGTACTGTATTCTCATATTTTTTTCGTCTGTTTCATTACGCATGAAAAAATGAGTGGTTGTAAGTGATTAAGCTGGTTTTGGAATTTCCTATCAGGCCTCAGAGCCTGAAAGCTACTCATACAGATCCTATGGATTTCTCTAGTTAGGAAATTCCATAGCATGAGGAGAATCCTAGGGTGGGGGTGGGCCTGGGGCTAGAAAGGTGACCCTTTTGCTTTATAAATACTCATTTTCTTTTTAATTGGATCATGTTCTTACTACTTTCAGCAGGAAATTTTTGTCATTATACTATTTATACTATTTGGCAAATACCACTTTTGGGCAAAGATTCACTGAGTTCCATGACATGTTTAGTGAGAAATTAATTGGTGTGCCTAAAAAATGCTTCCACCGTCACATAAGCATGAAGAAGAGCTACTGACTCTTTATTCTGCTCTTAGTGTCCCAATGCCTAATAAAGGCACCAGGAATTTCAACAGCAAAGAATTTCGCTTTTCTCTGTAACATCCTGCTTTGTTAACCTTATTGAATCTAGAACTAATTTTTCTAGGGCTAGGTATTAAAATCTTATAGAACATTAATATTCTAGGAAACCCAGCTTGGAAAATGTTCCTTTAGGGAATTCTAGAACTTGTAAAATATTAAGATAACTACAGATTCTTATTGTTATAGAAGGAGTTCTATGTTTATCCAAATATGTAGTTATCCTTGGGAAAAAAAGTACAATTTAGAACAGAAGCCCAGAGAACTGAGAAAATGGACAGAAAAATGTTCTTAAATTCTTGAAAAGAACAAAAAGAAGGGCAATATTTGGACTTTGTCAATTAATGAGTATAGTGCTGTAGTACTTTCTTAATTACTGAATAACAAGAGACTGACTCTGTACCTACAATATGTGTGTGTGTGTGTGCGTGTGTGCGTGTGTGTGTATGATTGGAATAGTAAAGTATATAAAATTTTAAAATTATGCTATTTGAGTTTCCCCTTTAAGAGCTTGCTTTAAGTTGCAGAAGTCAGTTAGGAATTGTAGAGTATCAAACCTAGAATTAAAGATGATCTAGTGTCTATCAGTGTATAAGGGTCATATATTGCAATGTTTTTCTCTTCTCATTTTCCCTCAGATCTAAGATAAAAGAAACAACTTCTTTAATAAGTAGAGACTGGGCCACCAAGAAGAAACAGTGAATAGGTTTTTAGTTGGACTGTGTCTCTTTTGACAAAGAGACAGTTTCCAAAAGCATCTCTGTGTGTGTATGTGTGTGTGTGTGTGTGTGTGTGAGAGAGAGAGAGAGAGAGAATCAGACAGACAGCATATTTGTGGAGAAGGATGTAATTAGTGGCTCATCCTTACATTCCTTTTCTTTATAATTTCTAAGCTTCAGAAATCACTCTAATATTTCTAGTAAACTGGAAGCAAATTACTAAACATGTATCAAGTCAAATTCATTTAATATAACTTTCATGGAATTTTGAGACATGTTTTTCTTTGTGTTTTAGGGGAGGAAGCTTTTTTTTAATAGAATACAATTTAATAGGAAATAAGTGACTTTTTAAAAAATTGGTACTGGGGATCGAACTCGGGACCTTGTGCTTGTGAGGCAGGCAGCAGAACCACTGAGCTAAATCCCCGGCCAGGAAATAAATGGCTTCTGAGATTCTCTGCCCCAAACATTGTTTTGATGGTGCATCCATTTCCCGGTACAACTTTCTAGATGTCAATTCGGCAATGAACATGAGAAGCTCACTGATGTAAACATTCTTAACAATGCAATTATAGTGGCAGGCATTTAACTTGTAGAAAAAACTGAGATGTTTGTAAAGTTGTACAAAAGATATTACTCATACTACTAGATATAATAGTGAACATTTTGAAATAATCTTAATATCAAGCAATTCAGAATTATCTTGGTAAATATGATACAGCCACAGAAAGAAATACTAGACAGTCATTTAAAAAGTTACTTTGTAGAAGAATATCAAAATAAACAAAAGTAGCCGGGCATGATGGTGCCCACCTGTAATCCTTGCACTCTGGAGGCTGAGGCAGAAGGATTGCAGTGAGTTTGAGGCCAGTCTGGGCTACATAGTGAGTTCAAGGTCAGCCTGAACTAATAGCCAGACCATGTCTCGAAAAATACAAAAGAAACCCCAAAATAAACAAAAGTATTTTAACATGGTTTAAAGCAAAGAAAAACAGACCATAAAACCGTGACTTTTTTTTAATTTATCTCTACCGGGTTTAAAAGAAAAAAGAAAACCAGGACATGTGTGCACGCGCACACATGCACACGCACAAACACACAGAATGTATATAAATCGAATTCCTGACAGTGATTATCTCTGAGTAAAATGATTATGAATGATTTTCCTCTTCCTCTTTGTACTCTTTGTTTTCCAAATTTTCCACAATGAGTATATATTACCTCTGTAATTAAAAACACACACACACACAAACACACAATCCATGTAAGGTTGCACTGTCCTACTTCTTAAGCATCCCTTCAAACAAAGTGGTATTTTCTGTATGCACAAGCGAAGCCTCTAAGTATCTACTGCCATTCACTATGGGCATCCAAGAAACTGCTGACTCGGGGCTGGCTCCCTTCGGGCAGGTAGATCAATCTCTTTGTGAGTGACTGTCTGGAGGTGAGACCTTTCAGGCAGTGGCACTGATGTGACACTGTTTGAAAGGTGTGAGGGTGCTCCACGTGGCCTCTCAGAGTTCTTCGCTCACAGCTCAGAGCTTGTGGCTGACATTCTACCACCAGAGAGCCATTCTTCAGGCTTATGGATTTTTACCCTATTAAAATGCAAATAACCCCAGAGAAGTACACATTAAACTTTACCTGTCACCTGGGTTAAATGAGTATAAAATATCATTTTCTAGGAATAGGTTTTAATGGGGATGACCTGGGAATTCAGTGGGGATGGAGACAGCGAGACTAAAGGATGAATGAATATACATAGTGTCGGAGGAGTAACTAATATTCATAATAGTAGTATTTTTATTTATGGTTTATGAGTCACTTAGGAGTATGTTATCACATTTAATCTCAATTAAATCAAATAGATTGGCTATCACCAAGGCAAGTTAAGTAGACCAGGGACTTTAAAAAACACAGATGACAAAATGTGCAGCCTTTATAATATTTTTTTCTAGAGCCATTCCTAAAAGCCACAATCTCACTCACTGACATAATACTCCTTTAACTTATCCTGTCGTTCTTGGCAACTTTGAAGCGCGTGTGGTGTTGTCCAGATAACTAGACTACAAGCAGATAATGAGGTGGGGATCAGTCACGAAAAATACAACAACTTCATATTTTATCCATCATTGATGTAGAACACAGAGACAAGACCAATGCCTTCTAGAAATTGTTGTTCTAAAAGACAATGACCAAGTGGAGACACATGTAAGAGTATCTGGTCAAATACTTCATCGTATTTATGAATGTGATCTTTCTTTTACCCCATGGAGAATGGAAAGCAACTGAAAGGACCAGAAAGTAGCAATAAAAGAACGCAGCAGAAGAAAGACCATATAGAATTGTTTCCTCTCGATAAAACATGTAAATTAAGTAAAAGTACAATGTAGTTGTTAAATATAGAATTTGGAGCCAACATTTTGTGTTTGAATCCTGGCTCTATCTTTCACTACTTGTGTAAATGTGTGCCTTGATTTCCTCATCATTAAAATGGGTATAGTGTCAGATGCCTGTGATCCCAGCACTTGGGAGGCTGAGGTAGGAGGAGTGCTGCAAATGTGAGGTCAGCCAGGACTACAACATGACTGAGTTCAAGGCCAGCCTGAACTACATGAGACCCTGTCTCAAAACAACAACAAAAAAGGGAAGGGGTCGCAATGGAGCTTATCTCATGAAGTTGCTGACTTTGGACTAAATTAGTTAATATTTGTAACACTGCCAGGCACAAGGTAACTGCTTTGAAATGATGCTTAAGCCCTCATTAGACTCATATATGACCTGAAGGTGTTGCTAACAGATATTAATGCCACACAGAAGTACACTGTAGCTTTCTAAATATCCCAAAACTCAACATATATGCTTTTATAACTAAAGAAAGAGTGGCATAAGTTAAGAACATTAAATAGAGAAAGATGCTAGTCAATTCAATATGAATTGTTATATTAATATGATGTTCCAGTACTTAAACTTTCCATTTAACTAAAGCTATCTCTCCTTGTATTAATTATTGATTATGTGGTCAAGGATAAAAGAGGGACATGAACAGTCAGGGAAAGGAAACACCACAGGCTGAGGTTCCAACTTGGAGGTACGAGGGTTTAATGAGTTATATAAAGAATCATAGGTTCACAGTAACATATATTGAACGATCATATTGAAATTATGTAATTATCAGGTTTATGAAGGCAACTGATATAGGTAGAAGTAAAGACACAAAAATATTGACGAAGTCAGCACTGAAGAATACACTGCAGGAAATAATTATGCACCACCTAAAGGCTGGACAAAATGGTCTGGTTGGGTCTCCCCTTCCTTGCCTTCTGAATTCATCCACTAAGTTATATTTTGGGATGATTTAGGCCTCCACTGCATCTGGCAAAGTTGACTGTAATTCAACTCTTAATTCTTAGCAGCCACGACGCAATGAAAAGGTTAAGTAATGAAAGTTGAAAACGACTTACTGGAAAGGAAGTGCTGGGATGCTGGGCCGAAGTCCCTGTGGGCTTCATGCAGTTGCCTGACTCGGTCCTCGATAGCCATCTGGGAGGAAAAGAAGAAAAATGATGTTTTCTTATCCCATATAACGAGAAACAGTGAAAACTATGTGTCTTTCTTGGTAAATGATTTGGGTCTCTAAGGCTGAGAACACTAAAGCAATTAATTAATCGATTACCCTTGTTTTAATCCCCCCTACTGGAGATGGTTTCCAAGACCCATTTCTATCAAAGCAAGGCCACACACAAAGAATTTCCTCTCTGGACAATGTTAAAATGATAACTTTTACACTCAATTCATCAGCAGCCATGAATAAACTACTGCCTCAGTTAGTACCATCAAGAAATGCAAATTGTAATTCTTTCACAAAAAAGACAGAGGTTGCCACTTGATATTATGCTAGGTGGCTAAAGGATGTCAGAAATGCTATACATTTTGTCTTTTAGTCTTAGCCTATTGTTTTTGACTCATTTTTAAGAATACTGACCAATAATTAATGAATCATAACATTAAAATTATTGGTAATAAATAAACTGATAATTAATAATTAAATGTCAAAAAAGTAAGGGAAAGGTTTAAATTTGGGGTAATATAAAATGAGTAGTGAGATAAAAGAAATTCTCAGATTTTTGTTTTCAGTGTACTTGGAAATTACTGAGACATGCCTCAGGCAGTGCAGGGTAAAAATTGTCATTATTTTCTTTTTCCTATTAGACTTTTCTATAATGTATATTTACACAGAGTCCCATAAGCTTAGTGAATTCCATTCTTGGTGGGGATAGAAGGGAAGAATTTTATGGGTGAAATGCTATATTCTGTCATCTAGCATTTTGCTAACCCAATATTAGTGGTGGCCCCAGGCACCCCAGCTCTATAATTCCAGATCTTGGTTTGCTTATGGAGAGTCCATGCTACACTTAGAGTTGTTCAGAGCTTGCCTAAAGCCATCAGAACTTAGGGGGTCTAGTTCTTGTGGGCTGGAGAATTTCCAGGAAGTAAACAGATCTTAATGTCATCAGAAAAGTGGCCCAGGTAATCTTCCTAAAAGCCAGCTCTGTCCTTCCACCATCAATAAGTACTTAACGTAGATGTACAGCAGTCTTTTTTCACTCTCACTTCCTTATCTTGTTCATCTTTGCTGGGGCAAAGTATTTGGATAACCAATAAGATTACAAAAGAGGCAGGATTTGTTTCCCTTTTATGCACACAAAAGCTAGAGGAACAGTCAAACTTGGCAGCCCAGCCTTATGACCTTGCACTTCCAGCCAAACCCATTAAACTACCTGCCTGTGAGATGATGCTCCATCCTATATACAACTTGTTATGGTTTACACCAAGAATGTCCCCCAGAAGCCTTGTGTGTTCAGAAGTGGGGCTTTTGGAAGGTGATTGGATCATGGGGGTGCTATAGCTAACCTGCTATTAGGATAGGAGATGGGGCCTGGTTGGAAGAGGTAGGTCACTGGGGCATTAACTGGAAGGGCATCTCCCTCCCTAGGTCCTCTTCCCACTCTGTTTCCTGGCTGCCATGACATTAGCACCCTTCCTCCTCCAGACCTTCTACCATTCCCTGGCTGCCTTGGGGCAGCAAACCATGGACTGACTCCTTTAAAAATGGGAACCAATATAACCCTCTCCCTTTTAAAGTTATGGGTGTCAAAATTTTTAAATTTATTGTGTCTAAGGGATGAGAAAAGTGACAAAGCCACCACTGGTGGGATTTCCTCAAGCTGCTGCTTCTCTCTTGAATGTTCTTATCCCACTGTTGTCCCAGTTCAAGGGTGTGTTTCTAGGGTTACTTTCCCATCTCCCAGGTTAGAATTACTGGTTTCCTCAGCATTCTCACAGCACGAGTTTCATATCAGAAGCCCCTGGATTATAGCATTCCTGCCAGTTATATGGCTATGACAATCTTTTAATAAAAATTATAAATCCCTTGGGGGCAGTGACCCCTCCCTCCCTCTCTCTCTCTCTCTCTCTCTCTCTCTCTCCCCCCACCCCCCTCCTCCCAGGATACACTAAATACAGCACAGAGCAAGTGGTAGCAAATATTTAATAACTAGCTGACAAAACAAAGGGACAAATGAGTAAGTGTTGTTACAGAGATAGCTAAAGAGAGACAGAAATAGAGAGACAAAGGTGTGTGACAAATAAAAGTATTCAGTGACACTGACTGGTGCTTAATTCCATGTGTCATCTTGAGTGTGCTATGGAGTGTTCTGAATAAATATTATTTCTGGGTATGTCTGCGAGTTTTTTTTTAAAAACAAGATTAGAATTGTGATCTGTAGATTCAGTAGACCACTCTTCCCAACATGGGTGGGCATCATCTGATCAGTTGAAGGCATGAAGAGAACAAAAAGCTATCTTCTTTTTTGTCCAGATTGCTTGCTTGAGCTGGGACAATGGAGATCTTTTAACTTTGGATTGAGATTTACACCATCAGCTGCCCTGGCAACATACTCCCTTGCTGTCACCAGCTTTTCTGGGTCTCCAGCTTGCTGACAGCAGATCAAAGGAGTATGCTGCCTCCATAAATGCAAAAGCTATTACATTCTACTGCATCTCTTTATTGGAAGAGATGTTTTAGAAGGGGTTTGCTTCTTTAGAGAACCCTGCCTGAAAAAATGTCCATAGATAAATGATTCTAATCTTTATTTATCAGTAAAGTGTGGACAAGGATATGACCTACCTTATAGTTTTGTGGAGATTAAATAAAATCATATATATATATATACATATATATATATATATATATATATACTTAGCCTAGTTTTTGTCACACTGTAGTTGCTCAATAAATGTTAGCAGTTACTGTTATTGTTGCTACTGTAGTTAATAAATGGACAAGAATATGTTACAATGTGCAGGATACCACATACAATACAAAAACGCTAATATTTATTAAGGACTATATGCATGTCATCGTGCCTTAACTTACTTAACCTTCACAATAACTCTGATAGGACTTAATATTACCCTTCATTTCCTTGATATAGAAACTGAGGGATGAGATGTTCAAAAGAAAAATTTGCTTAAAGTGAAGTAGTTAGTAAATTGGTAGAGCCCTTTTTACTTGTTAAAATTTTGGACAAGGTCTTGCTAAATTTCCCAGGTTGGCCTAGAAGTCATGATCCACCTGTCTCAGCCTCCCAAGTAGCTGGGATCACACATGAACACCATTATACCTGGCTCTGGCTCTTGTTCTTAATTGCTATCCAAGACATTAATGTTGGGGAAAATATTTTGTAACTATTTAATAAGTAGTTGGGTTTATTTTTAATCAGTAGGTTGAATGCAGAGCAAATCAGGTATATATGTATCTATGAAATTTTATTTGTCAATGTATTTGATGACCTAATGGAAGGCCAATTGTTGGTTTGAAGAACATGGCACCTAAAATTATAGAGGCTGCATATGGAAAAACACAAGCAAATGAATAGCTGGAATATGTAATTGTTTCTAAACTTAGACTGCGTCATTTCATGAACAAATTAAGAGATGAATATGAACATTTGGGGACAGGGAAGAGGAGATAAGGAGGCCATACAGTAGTGGAAACTGATCAGAAATCTTTTTTTACCTACTGATCAACAAATACCAAGGGGAACAGATAGACCATGAAGAAATACAACTGGACCACAGTCCATGTTCTCTGGTAATACTGTGAGTAACTTCATAGGGACCACACAGAGGTAGACTCTGATTTCATTATAGACTCTCAACTTCTAAAGGTTGCTTCCTTCTTATACAAGGAGAACTCAGTGGTAGTTTCCAGTATACATCCAATATGTTCAAGAATTTAAACTGAGATCAGAGAGAATTTCCATCCATATGACTCTAACTTACCAACATGTGTGAGAGACTGAAATTAAAAATGCAACACGTAATGCAACAAAATATTCAGGAAACAGTCTTAAAATAACTAAAGAATTAAACAATACATTTCATTTTACTAATGATCACTGGAGAAAGGTATTGTGTGAATTGAATGCACAATTGACTAGAGAAATAATTGCAAGGGAGAAGATTTGAAGACAGCCAGGGTCCTCACAAGCTGTACTTACTTAAAATCAAAACACTGTATTCTGTGAGCTACTACACAGGGAAATCAAATTTGAACTTTTGAAACAATAGCCTCCATACATTAGACCTTTTTAAGTGGTTGTGTTTTTAATCAACATATTGCAGTATGTTTGCATTCTGGCACAATTAATTTTTTACTCTATTAACTACTTATTTGCTTTATAAGTATTTGTTATTACTGAAAGACACGTGCAAAAGAAAGCAAATGCTATAGAATCCCATCTTTGGAGGCATAGAGGGTGGGAGGTGAGGGACAATGACAAGTCCAGGGAAGGGTTTCAGCTGCAGAATATTAGTGTGGAGAAGGACAACAGGGTACAGTTAGCTAGGCCCCTTGGAAGTGGATGATATAAAACAAGCCCTTTCAGACTTTGAGGCTCAAGATATACCCTGTAAGGCCAAGGGGACCATTGGGGATTTCTATGAGGTGACTCACTATTTTAATGGAATGTTATGGTCCAGATCAGGAAGGTTTCCCAGAGGCCTTGTGTGCTCACAGGAGGGGCCTGTGGAAGGTGTGGGCTCCTGGGGGCGCTGCACTGATCAGTGGAATCATCTACTGGTGAGTTCAGCAGCTGAGTGGGCTGTTGGAAGGCAGGGCCTGGCTAGAAGGGGAAGGCCACTGGGGAAGGTTATATCTCCCTCCCTGGCTCCTTCCTGAAGGCTCTGCTTCCTGGCCACCATGATGTGTGCAGCTTTTCCTCTGTCATGCCTCTTGGCCATGCCATTTCTTTCTGAGAGGCGGTCACTGGCTGTAACCATGATCCAAAAGAAACCTTTCTCCTTCAAGTTATGAGTGTCTCAGAGGCAGGAAAGTGACTAAGACAAGGAAACTTGGGTTTTAGGAAGATTAACTTATTATGTATAGTGCATAAAACAATTTCAAAAGGGATCCTGAGGCTGCAGTCAGTTAGAGGCTATTGAACCTGACTAGACTTGGGTGGTCTCCATTGAAATTAAGACAGTATTGCCTGGAATGTAAACGAAGATATGTATTAGGAGGTTATTCTGAAAGAAAGAAGTACTATCTGCTTTGGTGTGGTAGTTTAATTTCTTGAGAAGTAAATAAACTCCTAGATTTCAGGTATGAAAGACTAGAAATATGTCAGTTAGAAAAGGGAAAATACCTTTGTGTGTATGAATTCATTTGGAACATGATAAATATGACCTAACAGTGAACCTTTAACTGGGGATGTCATGTATAGGTAGTTAGGCATGAACAACTGGTCTCGGTCATTAAAGCAAGGAACAGGAAATGAAACTAAAGAGTATAAGAGGGGGTTTTCGAAGGTGAGTTAAGAAGAACAAGTTAGAGTTTAAATGGAATCATTCAAAGAGATAGGAGGAATCCAGTTTCCTCTGAATCAATAGGCCATACCTCTGTTGCCTTTTTCTAAAAAGCAATACAAGTATGGCATCTTTTTGGAATCATACATCCTGTTTCCACCATTAGATCATAGATCACAAAAGCTTAGAACTGGAAGAAACCTTATCTATTGATACATGAGGGTCTATTCTTTAGAACTATCCCAGATGGGCAGAAAACTGCCATCTGGTCCATGAGTACTCATGATCTAGTTTTCCGCAATTCTTCAGTAACAGCATGGCAGAAGAAAAAAGGGCTTTTTATATGCTCCATGAGGACAGGGGCACATCTTTCCCTACGTTATCTCCAGTGACTAGCACAGAACCTGGTCTACAGTAGGTGCTTGAATCATGTTAACTGAGGGCATTAATGTACAGTTTGTATGTAGATCTTCACCATAAAAATTAACATTTTAAGCAAACAATTTCTTTTTCAAGATTCCTCACACAAGTTTTGGGGAAATGCATTCTTTCCCTTCCTTTGATTCCTTCCTTGTTCCTACCAATTTTGATGATCAAAGTTAAAAAAAAGACAAAAAACTTTAGATTCATTTTGCTTACAATACTAGATTTAAATATTAAGCAATACTCTATAATACAGCTCCAAGCCCAGTCTTCTCTATATGTTTTATTCTATTTAGAATCATCATATTTGAGAGCTATGCTTGCTGTATATTTTTCTTTGCTTTCCCATTTCAGATGGCGTCTGTAGACAATGCACCATGTGCAGAACTCTCCTCTCTTGCGCTACTAAGAAACATTTTTACATTCATTCATTAGATAATTACTAGGATGGAAGTTCTTTGTCTTGTTCATAATGTAGCACAGTGCCTAGTACATAGCAGATGCTCAATAAAATTTGATAAATGCATGAATTAAAGAATTGTTTGAGTTCCTATAATCTATTGGATCCTGTGCTAACTAGGAATGTGGTCGACTTACAACTGTAATCTTGGGAATAATGAATGAGCACCAAGTCATCCCACTAAATTAATGGTAACATATTCTTATTTCCCAGCTGTGACTATTTTCCAAAGCTCAGACCATTCCTCTGTGTATTTTGAAGGATCTTTTTATTTCATCAAAATTACTTTAAATAAACCAAGAGATAAAAGAGAGAAAAAAGACAAAGAACCACATTTTGACTCTTAGAAATGATTTTAAATAAATTTATCTAAATGTAAACATTGCTTCCTTAACTTTGTTTTAAATTCTCAAGGGCTTCCACTTGTGCTTTTGGGCTGTTAATGCTTTTGAAGCTCTTGTCTTCGCTGGAGGTTTAGGAGAGGCAAGGATACGTTGTGATAAGGAGCTATGCTGCTGGTCACTGTGACTTCTCCCTAGCGTCTAAGTGTTCTCACTGACACCACATACAGAAATTGTGTTTACTCGCACTCTAGGGAAAAGATGTAGCTAGGCACCTTTTGATTTTCTGGCTCTAGTTTGTCTAGACTGTTGGTAAATATCCATGGGCATGCAAGAACCAGACTTTACAACTACACTAATGAGCCATTAAAAACCAAACCAAAAAACAAAAAAGCAAAAACTCTTCTCACATTTCAGTGCTAGGGAATAAAATACACACGCACACAGATGACTCTCTGTAGTCTACTCATAAATTTTTGTCCACAACTTTGCTGTGTGAAAAGTTTTCTGTGTAAATGTGTCTGCGCTGGAGGAAGGCCTTTATAATTCATTTCTTACTTCTACTTACTTACACAGTAACACCCATAAATATGTGTGAAACATAATTCTGGAAACTCTACTGACACTTATGACAGTTTCAGTTAAAATCCTTTTAGCTCATTATAATCCTTTTTAGCTCAAATCCATTATTCTTTGAATTATGATTTCTTTCGAGTTGCAACTGAGAAAAACATGGTTTGATATAAGGTTTGGAATGAGGGTTTATGATAGGTACAGCTCTGTGGCAAAACAACCTGAGCTTGTGGACTGCAAAGATTGGCTGGCTTCTTTCTTCCTTGAATTTATTTACATGTTTTCTTGACATTAGGACACTTAGGAGTTAAATAGTGGTCCTTGAATTTGACATCAGGATACATCACAGGAAAGAAACCAGGGCTAATGCAGTGCCCACTCCGAGTAGGAGCATAATTATTAGTTGATTTTTGGCATGGATACTAATGTGTGCCATCTGAGACCATCATATTCATTCTCATTCATTCTCTCTCTCTCTCTCTCTCTCTCTCTCTCTCTCTCATCTTGCTGTGTTGCCCAGCTTAGCCTCAAACTCCCAGGCTCAAAAGATCCTCTTGCCTCAGCTCCCATGTGTTGGAGCTACAGGTGCTGTCTTATGATGTCCATAATTCACATTTTTAATGTTCCTTTCTCATACCTTTATTTCTCCTTCCATTTTACCTTTCTTTCTTTCTTGACAGAGTCTCGCCATGTAGTCCAAGCTGGCCTTAAACTCACTATGTAGCCCAAGTTGGCCTTGAACTTGGCAATCCTTCTGCCTCAGCCTCCAGAGTACTATGATTATAGGAGTATACCACAATGCCTGGCTCCATTTGACATTTCTGTGTTAATTTTCTTCTTAATCTCTGAACCTTCACCTTCTCCTTTCCCTTCCCTTCCCCTCTCCATCCTCCTCTTCTTCTCCTTCTCCTCTACTCCCTTCTTCCCCCTCCTCTCCTCCCTTCCCTCCCACCCCTTCCCTTTTTTGCAGTACTGGGTATCAAATCCAGGTGTCTGGCATGCTGAGCTACACTCCCTGCCCTGATTCCTTTTCTTACTCTCTCTCCTCTTTGTCCTCTGCAACCCACCAGAAGAGCACACAGGCTCTGCTGTGGTCAACACAGTGCCTCCAGCCAAGTGGCTGGGCATCCTGTGAGACAGATGGGGAGGCATGGTTCTAGCAGGAGCCCTAGCCTGGAGCCAGTCCAACACTATCCAGGAACATTACCCCTGGATCCTCATGAATTCTATCAACTGGAAAGCTAAAGAGGCCAAACAGCACATCCTTTGTCCATTGTTTGGGCTTGAAGCTTTCTCCTCACCGATTTCTAAAATTCACTTTGCAAATGTGTTTGTTTCTTTTCATGCTCCTGCGATTGCTTCATTCTGTGATAATGGAGTCAGGTTACATCAACATTAAGTTGACTTCATAGACTCAAGTACCTTAAAGGTATCATTAATTTTAATTTAGAAAAGCAGAAATCAACCTCCTATCCTGCCTCATTTGTCAAAATCTTCAGTTTTAGTTACATCTACAGATTGTTAGGAAAATTGTGACAGGGAGGGAAGAGGTCATAGGAAGACTTTCTTTTTGTCTCAGAGATAAAAGTTGAATTACTCTTCTTAGATGATGTATCTTGATGCAGATTTTTATCTTAAAAAAATAGGTTCCCTTTTTACAAGCTTCCCTGATGTATCTCATGATTTGCAACAGGAACTGAAGTCAAGTGCCTCTCACCTTGCAATGCTGCTACATTAAATCATTTACATTTCAGCTTTGGCTATTTATTCTTAGGCTGTATTTATCCCACATTTGGAAGATATCATTCTCACAGAAATTTTCTGAGGCCATTGGAGCATTCTTTTTGAGGAGGAGTGTTTTGGGCCATAAGTAGCATAATGTTCACGTGGTAATGACATAATTACGCCTCTTGGCATTAGAACACAGGAGTGTTCCCAAGGACCAGAAGGGGCAATTTGAAATAATTATCAATGGGATAAAATAGAACTGGTAGCATTTGAAAAAATAAGACAGTATCTAGACCAGTTAGCAAATTCATACTAATAAAAATGATCAAAGCAGGTTGAAATTGTGACGATAAATGAAGAAAAAGAGAAAGCACCAGAAATTAAATATTGCCGTCTTGATGGCAAAATCCTGACGTTTTGGGTAATAATACACTTGTAGATTTTCAGTTTGCTCTACTAGTCACCTTTTTAATGAAGGCTGGAAGGGTGAATCTGCTGAACTATGCATGGAACAATCCTTAACCAAGGAAATCAACACTCTTCAAATTCCACACTATGCTTGCTTGCAACATTTCCAAAGCCTTCACAGTCAATTTGTCTGCCTATCAGAAACACTGTCTGCCAGGAGCCTGTTTCCAGTTCCCAGCTCTCCTCTCTGGCCACTGAAAAGCGCCTTTCTTTTCTCTCACTGATGTAGAGCTGCCAAGCCAGTATCAGGCCATTCTTTACAAATCAGTAAACCAGAAGATCTCATCTACTGTACTTCCCAATCTGACAACGTCCAGTCGTCCTGTTTTGCATATCAGAGGATCAGGTACCAGTTAAATAAATATGTGCTTCATAATAAAGAATGGAAGATGGAGGGATGCACTTGTATTGATTCTTGGTGTAGATGTGTCAAAACTGGAGTTCCATCTGTGACCTGGACTTACATTCAGTCTACATGGTCTTCGCCCTTTACGCTTCTATAACCAGCTGTCCCCTCCTGTCCCTTTTCTTTCTTTCTTCCCTTCACCTCCAAAGCTGTTTGTAAGCTCTATGAATAGTCATAAGACTTCCCTGAACTATTTTAGATACTTTCACTTTAAATCTAAACTAAAGCTATTTTTTGATGTGGCTTTACATAGTACAGAAAACTACAGGGGGGAAACCCTCCAAAATACAATGTGATCTTTTATAGAAGAAACAAAAGATTGAATTTCTAGGTCATCACAGAAGTAGGTACACTTTCCAGAGCAATAATCTGAGATACTTTATGAGATTCTTCCTTTCACTAAAGCAAGAAATCCTAAAATCCATCGGATACGTGCACTATAGTGCAGTGACTCTTTTTAATCCTCCAGTGAAACCAAGACAGTAAAGTGTAATAAAAATGCATATAGCCCCAGGCTTTGTGCCTTAGCAAAGAGAGAAAAAAATAAGCTTCTTGACTTAATATGTCTACTGTGAATAATCAGCCACTGCGTTTGGGAATCTCGCTTTATAATCTTAACATATAACAGTGAACATCATACTCGTGGTATGGCAAGAACAAAGATTTTTTTCTTTTACTAAAAAAGAGATTTTCCCCATTTTCCAAAAGAGAGACATAGTCCAAGTTAAAAGAAACAAAAGCAAAGGAGATCTCTTGATTTTCTTTAGCAATATATATATATATATTTTTTTTTTTTTGGGGGGGGGGGCATCGGGGATCAAACTCGGGACCTTGTCCTTGCAAGGCAGGCACCAGAACCACTGAGCTAAATCCCCAGCCCTCAGCAATATATTTTCTACATTTAACCTAAAGGGGTCAGTGAAGTACAGGGAAGGGAAGGGGAGGTCAGAGCCCCAGGCTGCCAGATCCTGTGGCTACTATTTGATTTGGGAGCCACCTCAATTCCATTCCCAGATGGCTGTCCTTCCCAACTACTGATTCTTAGCTGATTAATAAATATCCCTGGGAAGATCAATGATAGCTCATAACAGGCTTCTAGTACCACAGCTGTGAGTATTTGCATTTTAAGAGCAACTTTAATTAAATAATTAAGCAATTAGTTACTCAAATACTTATTGAGTGCTTATAAGGCACTTTGCTAGGAGAGGAAGCAGAAAAAAGTAAGAAAACATGGAGCCTATCTTTAGTGAATTTATGGATTAGATATTTGCTAATAAGTGTTATAGAGTAGTGCGGGAAATAATTTAATGTGATAGTTATTGTTTGATTTGAGAGTGCATTCCAACTACCCAGGAAGGTTTTACACGATACAGATTCTTATCTCATGTCTAGAGTTTCTGACTTAGTACTTTGGGGTTTGAGATTTGAGAATCTTTACAGATCCACAAATGGTTCTGGTGTATAGCTTGGTTTTGGAGCCACCAGTGTAGTGGAAAGGACATCAATATTATGAGTCAGAAAGACCTGAATTGGAATCACTTCTCAGCTATTTGACCTTCAGCATCTTATACTATAGTCTTTGAACCTTAGTTTCCTTGTCTATTAATGGAAACGCTAAATAACAACAATAGTGACAACAAAATAGCACATATGTATAAAGTTTTGACTATGCTCCAAGTGGTGCTTTAAGAGCTTTATAGGTGTATTTCACTTAAACCTTTCCTATGAGAAGGTAAACCTGCTGAAGGCAGGACTTGACCTATTTCATGCATCGCCATTTCCCTAGGACGCAGGTCAGTAACTGTATCATAGTAAGCATCCAACTAAACATTTCAGAGAATGAAAACCCCTACAAGGAAAATATGACTATAATGACCATTTTATAGAGAATGGGATGCCATGAAGGGCATGGTTGGAGACAGTACTTCTGGGCACCAGGAGGTAACCTGGTAACTAAAAAAAAGTGCTAAAAGGAACATAAATGGCTATAGAGTTTACAGAGCATCTGAATCAAATTAGTGAAGGTGTTAATGAAGCTAGGCCTTCAAAATTGGGCAAACTTTTGATGGCTAAAACTAGAAGAGGCTTCTGGGTGACAAGAGCAGAGAGTGCAAGACTTTTTGGGCACTGATAAAGGCCTGGATATAGAGTATAAACAGGAAGAGCTGAATATAAGACTCAGAATGTAGCCCTCTTTTAGTTTTTATTTAAAGACAGGGTCTTGCTCAGTTGCCCTAGCTGGGCTCCAACTTGCCATCCTCCTCCCTCAGCCTCCTAGAGTGTTGGGATTCCAGCAGTGTGTCACCATTCCTGGTCTGAAAAAGTAATTTAAAAAGTGAGTCTCTCTTTCACCATGCCACTCTAGCTATCTTGTTCCCTGCCCTAGTGAGACCTCTTACTGTCACTTTTATATTCTACCTTAATCTTTGAAAATAACATGGTCAGTTTTAGAATGAATGGAAAAAGTGAAGAAACAGTAAGTTACTAGAAAGCAAGACAAGATCATATGACAAAATGTAACGGGTTAAATGAAAGAGTATTAGAAATAAGGGAGAGTCAAGGAAGCTGCAGGTTGTCATCCTAGGTAAGGAGATGTGTAAACACCTGGAGGAAACTCTGGTTTGCTGGGGCATCATCTGATGTAATAATCCAGAGCAGTAATCATTAGTGGTTGAACAAAGGTTGGGTAAAATGATGGGAAAATTATGAGAAGGGTGACATTGAATTCTCAAAGTCTCTTACATCACTCATTCTGATGGTCAGTGATACTACTGTAGCTTTGCACAGAGATGGTATATTTTACTAAAAAAATGAGCTAATGTAAAGTATTTAACAACTTATTATTTACCTGTATCAAAAGGTGGGTATCAGAGCAGAATAGAAGGGTGAGTTTGACAGACACATCTTCACTAGAAGTTCTGTATCTGACTTGTGTCTTTTGGGCAAGTTGGCGATAATTAAGTGGTTTTTATCTTTTAGTAGGATTTAAACAAGTGTGGAGAGTATGAGAGGTGGGCACAATTGCTCAAGCTGAGGGTGGCAATGCATGTCATTCCAGCACTTGGCGGGCTGAGGCAAGAGGATCTCCAAGGTTGAGCCCAGCCTGGTCAATTTAACAATATAACAAGACCCTGTCTCCAAAAAAACAAAGGCTGAGGATGCAGATTATTGTGATGGCCTTGTGTTCAATTTCCAGCATTTCAAAAACAAACAAACAAACAAACAAACAAACCCTAAATGGATTGTTCCTCAAGCATTTCCAAGTGTTGCTGTGTGCAGTGTCCTGTGTAGTTATCGTTATCTTGTGCAGGAAGGCAAAGATGGAACCTGAGAAATTCTGTTCCTAGGAACCTCGGGTTCTTACTGAACAGTGAGAACAATGTGTGTTTCTAGAAGTGAGAAAGTAGTGGGCCCTGGTGCCCAAAGGGAGGCTCAAGGAAGGGAGTGTCGTGGAACATTATTGACCTAGGTCAGACCCAGAGAAGCGGCAGCCTAGCATCTCATACCTGTTGGGCAGTATTTGTTCTTAGTGCATACGAGTAATACAGGATAATGAGATTCATGTTGGTATGTTGGAATGTGCATATAACATACAGTATTTTGATTACTTTCTTCCTCATTACCCCTCTTCTCTTTTCTACTCTCTCCCCTTGATCCCCTTCTCCATCTCTAAAAGTCTACCTTCTAGTTTCCCGTCTTCTCTTGGAAGAGCATTTTTTTCTCTTTTTTTGGTACCAGGGATCAAACATGGGACCTTTCACTTGTGAGGCAGGCGACAGAACCACTGAGTTAAATCTCCAACCTGGAAGAGCATTTTTAAAACAGGCATTTTTAAAAATTTATATCTTTATTGGTACATTTTAGGTATACAATATGTTTACATTTATCATTGAGTGCTTGTACCTGTACATGATGTATCTTGGTTCTTATTTTTCCCCCATTACGTGTCCTCCCATCACCCCCTCCACCCTTCCCTATTTACATAGATTTCGTTTCCATTTTTTTTTCTTTTCTCATAATTTTTCCTTTCCCTTCTTCCCTTTCCCCTTCCCCTCCCGCCACCCCTACACCTTTGGACCTTTTCCTATTTCAAATTATTCTTTGGGGAAGATACCCAGTAGGGGAATGGCTGGGTCAAATGGGACCTGTAGTCCTAGTTCTTTGAGGTATCTCCATACTGATTTCCACAGTGGTTGCACCAGTCTAAAACTGGCATTTTGTATGCTGTTGGTGACACAATTTTAATGGATTAGAGATGCCTGAGATTTCAAACAGTATCACTTATGCTATTGATTTTTCCCTTTATTTTAGTAAGCAACAATTTATCATTCTCCTTTCTCTTGTTAGCCATCTCCCACTTCTTTATAAAGAGCTCTCAAAATACAGCGATTAGAATGGTTTGTTTTCTTGACTTTTCTTTACTGCATCATAAATGAATTGTTATGCTTTTGTGACTATAGATGTTGGATATAAAGGAACTGAATGATTTTGTGTTTAGATAAAAACACTGGATTTTGCATGAGCAAAGAGCTGATGTCATTACTGTTCCCACTGGAAAATACTTTCAGTGCACTGATATCAAACTTTTTTTCTAGAGTTTTCCAAAGTAATGTTAAACCTCATACATAGAACTTTGAACATCCAGTCCTTGATCTAGGATTGAACACGCATTTCACATCTTGAACAAAACTTTGTGGGTTTTTTTTTTTTTTCGGTTAGCTGATCTTTTTATCCCTTCAGGCATTAACCAGTCTTTTCATTTTCCTAGCAGCAGTTCTGGAGCTAAATTCCCTGAAGGCTAAAACATCTATTAGATGGTTCAAAATGTATAATGCTAAAAGTTTGCTTTCATTATGTTATTTTTTAGTAGAAGTCTCAGAAAGAAAACTACACTCTTACCTATGAAGGCACACTGCAGTAACTTTTTACTAATTTAACTCTAATTTTGAATGTTTAACATTCCAGTCTGAGCTGGCACTGACATTCAACTTTGTAACATACAATAAAGAAAGAATACAACACAGTGAAGTTTCACAGTAAACAAATCGATAGCCCGGGGATATTTAACCATCACAAGCAAACTAGCACAGTACTTTTGAAATAGCACTTTCATAAGGCAATGTTGGTGCATACAAAACATAGATAGATGATCCTTATCTATACACCAAATACAGTTTTGAAGCACTTCAAATTCTGTTTTATTTTTATTAGTATGTGTTTGCAGTAAATAATGATTACATTCATCATGGGGACTTTACATTCCAAGTGTATTTAAGTTAATTCAAATTAATATTTCTTTTTTGTTTTTTGTACTGGGGTTTGAACTCAGGACCTCACTCTTGCCAGGCAGGCACTGTGCTGCTGAGCTGAGCTACATACCCAGTCCTATTTCTTTTAAAAGCCAGAATTATTTAGGGCCGGGGATTTAGCCCAGTGGTTCCGTTGCCTGCCTTGCAAGCGCAAGGACCCGAGTTCGATCCCCGGTACAAAAAAAAAAAAACCAGAATTATTTAAATATCCAGATTTCAGATATTTGACTAATTCAGTCTCAACTTTTTGCCCAAAAGCTGAATGAATTGGGTAGAATTGAAATAACAAGTATTGATGGCTGCAAATAAGAACAGCAGCTCAGTATCAAGAGTTCATCAGCTGGGCGTGGTGGTGCATGCTTGTAATCTCAGCACTCAGGAGGCTGAGGCAAGAGGATCGCAGTGAGTTCAAGGCCAGCCTGGGCTACACAGTGAGTTCTAGGGTTCAAGACCAGTCTGAACTACATAGCAAGACCCTATCTCAAAAGAAAAACAAAAACAAAAAGCTGCCACTCAGTGTGCCTGATCTCTACCTACTAGATCCCTGTTGCACACCATTCCCAGTTGTGCCAATCAATGTCTCCAGATGTCACCATGTTCCTGATGGGACAAGAGTGGAAGACACTTGCTGAGAACTACAGGTCTACAGGAAACCTTCACTTTCTATTTCATATGTACAAATACTGACATTTGTGATAAAATCTGAGTCTTATTCTATGACTACTGCAGATGGAAAGTTAGTCCCCAGTTACACTGAGACTGTCCTCAGATGTGCCCGATTTTGCACATCTCTAATTGCCAGTCTTTGCTCTGGCCCTTACCATTTGGCTGGCACAAACTCTGTAAGACCAGTATTGTGATCGAATGGCTTCTACTGCCACATCCTGCTTCATCTCCATTTTCTTCATCTGTGTTATTCTCTAGTAACTATCTTAGTATCTGCCCCTCAGAGGATCCAACCTACAATATCTTTTTATTTTTGCGGTACTAGGGATCGAACTCAGGACCTTGTGCTTGTGAGGCAGCTGTGGCACCACTGAGCTAAATCCTCAGTCCTCCAACCTACAATATCAATCAATCAATCAATCAATCAATCGATCCATCAGTTAGTCAGTCAATTGGAGCATTCCATTCTGTTAGCCTAGATGGGCACATGAGCTGATTTGAGCCATTGAGAGTCCAGTCCAGAGAGTTTTAGGTGTTTATGTTTTTGCTTTAAGACTGGGTCTTCTTATGTTGCCAAGGCTGGTCTTGAACTCCAAGGCTCAAGTGATTCTCCTGCCTCAGCCTGCAGACTGGTGGGATCATAGGCATGTACCATTGTGCTCGGATCCCAGGTGGTTTCAAACTCTTAGGTCAGAAAACCACCATCACCACCCTCCCTTTTTTTGCTCTGAGTTGAACTTTCTGTCACTTATGGTCAGGAGTCCAACCTAATATAGTTTTTAATAAAAGGCAAACACAAATTTAGAAACATTGAAGAAAATGAGCATTGAGCCTAAAAGTTGTTATAAATGATCTTATAACAATAACTGTTAAGAGCTAGATACATAAGTACTATGAAGCCTATGATTTTCTTAACTTTATTTTTTAATTCATTTTTTCCCCCAGTACTGGGGATCCAACACAGGACCTTGAACTTGCCAGGCAGGTGCGGTGCCACTGAGCTACATCCCTGGCCCTGATTTTCTTAACTTTAAAGAGATTTAATAAAAAGGTAGAAGAGGACAGAGTTATACCCATTGTAGTATCATGACTTTGCTAACTGCTGCATTCATTCTCTGGAGATTTTTCTCCCCAGTCATTATGGAAAAATAATAGATATAGAGGCCATTAGATAGTAGCTCTGTAATATCATTAATACACATTATCTCTGTATCCTATGATGAATCATTATGAGAACTTGACTGGATCCCTATCCGGCATACCATACATCTTCCTCTTTCCTAGTCCTTTTTGCTAATGTTAGGAAGAAAGAACATTTGTAGGAATATGATATTTGGCTTTTATTTTTTCGTGGGGCTGGAGATGGAGCACTGATCCTCACACATGCTAGGCAAGTGCTCTACCACTGAGCTACACCTCCAGCCCAAGTATGATATTTGATAGGAACCAATCCCTCAGGCTTGAGATGATTTCATGTGTGCATTGAAGACTGTAAAGTTAGACCATCTCAGCACTCTTCATTAACAGAAAGATTTGTCTGCAAACTCAAAGCCACCTTTGTCCAGGGTATTTGCAAAATTTCATTTGTCAAAAGAAACACTGACCAGAGCTGCCAGGGATCATTAGTCAGAGCTGGTCCACAAAGGAGATTCCGTGGTAGGAAAAGGTACTGGAATGTTTTAGGTAAGCTGCTGACCACGTGGGATTTGGCCATTTGAAAAGGTGTTAGTTGTTGACAGAGCCTGATAGATATTCCCTATGCTTTAAAAAATCATGTTAAAAGATTTGTATTGAAGTCTCCCTACTTACAATTAGGGCTTGAGCAGCTGCCCCATTTATTCTGCCCAGGAGAAAGTGCCACAGATTTTCTAACATCTTTGTGACATCAAATATTCCTCACCTCATGGGTGGAGAGCTTGTTGTATTGGTCATCCCAATGTTGTGTGGCAACAGTAGTTAACACATGTGGGTGAATGAGGTCACCCAGGTTGCTCGCCTGGTTCTAAACCAATTAAAGATGAACTCAAGTCCTTTTACTCTCAGATTGGGAGAATCCAGGAAAAAAAAATAAGCCATACAATATAAGTGTTGTTTGGTTTTTCATGGAGTTACTACTCTGTAGCCTTTATATACTAATTTACATTTTCAAATGCTTTTATTGTCCTAGTTACTGGCAGGTAAGAAGTAGAGCAGAGGCAGGAGTATTGTGAGGTCCAGCCTAGCCTGGGAAACTTAGCAATTTAATGAGATCCTGTGTTAGAATAAAAACTAAAAAGGGCTAGGGATTAACTCAGTATGAAGGCTCTGGGTTCAATCCCCCATACTGAGAAAAAAAATAGAGAACTTGAAGCTGCGATTTGAACACAGAAAGATTCCTGGAAGTGATTTACAAGGAATTTTTTATTCAAATGTCTATGACCAAAAGGGATTTTGATTATGATTTTAAATTGCGAAGGGACCAAATTGCGGGCTTCTTGGGTTTCTTTGGATGCTAATCATATCACTTTAAGAGCTGGCAGAGGTCCTGGATTTCTCAGGCTATGCACCACTGATAACACAAACTGTAGGCATAGAAGCAGAATGATATGAGCTATGCAAGAGAAGACTGGGGGCTCTGCGAGCCTAGATGTGGCTTTGAACCACTATGGAATTTACTAGAAGGGGATTAGGAGGATACCACTGTGCAGTGCTGGCTGGCTTTCTTTTCTTTTCCTTCCTCTTTTTCCCCTCCCTCCCTTCCTTCCTTCCATTTGAGATGGGGTCACACTACTATGGCCAGGGTGGCCTTGAGCACCTGGGTCCAAGCAATTTGCCTGCCTCAGCTTCCAGAGTAGCTGTGACTACAGGTGTAAACCACAATACCTGGCTCCATTCTCTTATTCTTAGGGCTGACTCCTCACTCCAAAAAAAAAAAAAAGTAAAGGGAAAAAATTAAGTAGAATAAAAAGTCTGGAGTTAACAGAGGTGAAAGGATCCCCAAATGTCCTTACACTTTTCAGAAACTCCAGCTTTGTCTTGGTAAGGGTGATGGCACGGACTTTGGTACTCACACATTCCTCTTGGAAGCTTTTCACCCCTCTTATAACTGTTTGCATTTAATCTGTATAACAATCACCGTTTTCCCCCTACAATATCCTTTTGTATTTTTGGCAATTTGGTCTCTTTCTATATCTTTGATTCCTCTTCTATTCTCAGCTATTTTCTGCACTTATTGCTTTATTTAATGTTTCCCATATGCTACAGCATAACTGCCTTTTTCTTCATCCATATCTCTAAATTAGAGGGTCCTCTTCCTTTTCTATGCAGCAGCCTCTCTTCAGCTCTATGTCTTCACTTTTTCTCTATTGTAGTCTCTTTTCCGATTGGCCAATAGCAAAATGAAACTTACTGGAATCCAATTCTAAAAGCACTTTAGAAGGATGGAATCTTATCAGTTACTCCCTGAATCACTATCATCAGTACAGTTGGCGCAGAATGGCATTCCATTTTGGGGCTCACTGGATAAGTATGAGTTCAACCTGGCAGCCATAAAATAACTGGAGGAAATATTTTGGTCCTTTTTCTCCTTTGGCGCTCACCGCTCTGTGACTGACCTTACTTCTTTATTTCTAATTAGACCCTATGGAAACATAACATTTTTCATTTATATTGTATAATGCCTAAGATTTTCCTGGGCCTTTTATGAACAGCAGAACAATTTCATATTCATTTTACAGATTATGCAATATAATTTTGGAAAATTAAATGACATGCCTAAGGAAGGATTCAGCATTTTCAGAGAACTTGGCATTTTCTCTCTCCCAGGAAACTAAAATGAGATTCTTTGCAATGAGTGCCCCTGCAACCCTGAGTCCTGTGTCATGAGAATGTGACCATGTTTCTGCTGACAGACTGCTTGCTACTATCTGCTGATGTGGGGCTGATGATTTCTGACAATCAACAGTAATAATTGAATAAACATTAACATTTATTGAGCACGGCACTGCACAAAGTGCCTTCTAATGATTATTTCATTTGCTCTTTCCAATAACGTCATGAGATAAGAATACAAATGCTGTGGCATAACACAACTGTTCACATTTCATAGATGACTTAAAATAGATTTTTAAAACTCTAAGATCCCCTAGAACTTCTTATACTTATTCTCCACACCAGTCCAATGAAACAAAGCCTCTTCTGCTTTGAATCTTTATATTATTGTTATGTTTTTATATGTGCAGGGTTAAAAACAAACAAGTGTGCTGTTGAGAGCCAGAAGAAAGACTGGCATTGCTGCCATGTTCCACTTTGGGGTTTGCAGCAAATGCCTCTGGTACATGTATCACACATGTCTCCTTAGCCCACCTCTGTTTCCATGATTAACAGCAGCAGACAGATCATCCTGTATTACCAGCACCTTACCTCAAAAGTGAGCCCTGTGCCTTGCTGCTTTCTGCTCCAGGTTTTGTTCCCAATTCCCACAAGGTTTCCCGCATGGGCAAGGAGAGCCACAGGGGAGTTAATACTTTGGCAGCAACCATCACCCAGTGATGGGCAAGAGCAGGTGATGCATGCTTGGTGTTCCATATTCAGATGTATTTTATTCTGTACATTTCTCATGAGTTCCAGAGGATAGCTTATCTTCCTTTTTTGCTCCCACTCCTCTCATTACAGATTCTTAGAATCATAATCTAAGTCAACTTCTTTCACCCATGTCCTTGTTTCAATTTTTTTTTGGTACCAAGAATCGAACTCAGGACCTTGTGCTTGTGAGGCAGGTGTGGTGCTACTAAGCTAAATCCCTGGCCCCCTTGTTTCAATTTTGTGATGTGACAGCCCTAACTAAAATACCAGATCTTGGGACATGCCTCATCTCCCTTAAACTTGGACACTTGGGGAATTCAGCTATAAATATTACTAAAAATGGAATCTAATTGGAACACATCTGGAATCCCAGCACTCGGGAAAGTTGAGGCAGGAGGATCACATGTTTGAGCCTTGCCTGGGAAACTTAGTGACTTAGTCAGAGACCCTGTCTCAAAATAAAAAATAAAGAAAGGCTGGGGATGTAGCTCAGTGCAAAGGCCCTGGGTGCAATCTTCAGTACCACAAAAACAAGATGATCAACCCTGGAATCTGTGCTGTTGGTGATGGGAAGTTTTATTCATGTATTATTTACAACCCTGCTAGTCAGCCAGTAGATATTCGTGTGATGGGGCACCCAGTTGGTGGTGGTTGGTGCTGCCTCTGATGCTCAGGTTGAATCCAGAGTCTTGTGAGAAGATCTTGGTTGGAACTTCTGCCCAAGGGAAGCAGGGAACAGTAGAAACACTTTAAAATAAGTAGAGTTACCTAATCAGATCTGCATTTGAGAAGGATTACCACAGCTGTGTTGTAGAGAATGGATTAGGAAGTCCTCCTGAAATCAGGGAGAGAATCAGGCAAAATTGGGCTGTGCAGCACTTAAGGCAAAAGACATTGAAGGCAAGGGAAATGGCAAGAAGGGACTGAGCTGAAGAGAGTTTGGGAATGGAGCTGACACAATTTGGCAATGCATTATGTTTAGTGTAAAGGTAAGAGCGGGCCCCCTGCGACAACACCTGAGTTTCTGGCTCGGGCGGTTGGGTTGAGTGAAGCAGTGCTGTAAGTACAGCATAATTAGGAAGGCAAAAATGTTGAGCATGGGTCAGGGGAAGAGCAAGACAATGATGAGCTGTGTGTGGAACCTGTTAAGTCTGAGGGTCCTGTGAGGCTTTCGGGTGTGGACCACTGGAGCCAAAGACGGCGGCTGTGGCGAAGCTAAGGAGAGGGAAGTCCGGCTTCCTTTCGAATAGCAGATCGGGCATTTCCACCAATGGTGTTAGAGCAAGGGAGCATAGAGATGCCCCCAAATGAGCCTAAACCTAAACTTCACACTTCATTCAAAAGGTAGCTACAGTCAGATTACACATGTGAATGCGAAATGTGAACTCATCAATCAGGCCCTAGAGCTAGGCAAAGAATTCTTAGACTTGATACCCAAAGCATGATAAATAAATAGAAAACCTGATAAATTTAACCTCTGCAAAATTAGTCTTTTGTATTGTGAAAGACCTTGACAAGATGAAAAGACAAGAGAAAATATTTCCAAATCACGTATATCATAAAGGACTAGTAACTAATATATAAGGAACACTTAAAACTACATTGGAAAGAAACTGTTCAATAAGAAAATGGATGAATGACATGAACAAATATTTCACTGAAGAGGATATACAGATGGCAAACAAAAAATGAAAAGTTATTCAATATCATTAGCCACTAGGGAAATGTAAATTAAAAGGAGGTTTGGTGGTATATGCCTGTAATTCTAGCATTCTGGGAGGCTGAGGCAGACGGAGCTCAAATTTAAGCCAGCCTGGGCAATTTAGTGAGACATTGTTTCAAAATAAAAAAATAAAAAGGGCTGAGGATATAGCTCAGTGCAAAGATCCTGGATTCAATTCCCAGTACCACACATCCGTACACACACACAGACACACACACACCATAATGAGATACTCTTACACACCTATGAGAATTGATGATACCAAATATTTGGAAGATGCAGAAAAACTGGGTCACTTATACATTACTGGTAGAATATAAAATAGTATAGACACTGGAAAATTTGGTAGTTTTAAAACTAAATATTCCACTACCATATGACCCAGAAATTACATTGTTGATTCCAGGGAAATGAGAACTTCTGTTAATATAAGAACCTGTACATGAATGTGGATAGCTGTATTCAAAACAGTCTGAAGTTGGAAAAAGCCCTGATGTTCTCCAAGGGATAAATTATGAAACAAAGAAAGGTATATCTAAACCATACAATACTACTCAGAAATTAAAAAGGAATCAACTTGTTATATACAACAATTTGGACGAATCTCAAGGGGATTATATTGATTGAAAAAGTCAATCTCAAAAGGTTATATAATGTATGCTTCCATTTCTAGAACGTCATTGAAATAATAAAATTACAGAAGTAGAGAACATCTTAGTAGTTACTAGGGGAGGGAGAAGTGGCTATAAAAGGGCAACAGGGAGGATACTCACAGTGATGCAAATGCTCTATACATTGATTTATCAATGTCAATATCCTGGTTTTGACCTTGAACTAGAGTTTTGCAAGATGTCCTATTGGGGGAAACTGGGTAAAAGGTCCATGGGATCTCTATTATTTCTTACAGCTCCACATGACTACAGGTATCTGAAAATAAAATGCTCAATTAAAAATGTTGAGATTTGGTAGTTTTTAGTAATATGTCAGGCACAGGATTTTCACAGGATGAATTATATTGATTATCAATTATAAGGTTTTTCATTATCTATTTTCTTTTTTCTAATACTAGACTGTTGGTATTTTATTATTATTTTTTCCCATTATTTTCTTTTTCTTTCTTTAAATTTTTTATTCTTAAGTTCTTTTATTGGTACATTTTAGGTATACAATATGTTTACATTTATCAGTGGGTGCTTGTATCTGTACATGATGTATCTTGATTCTTATTTTTTCCCCATTACCTGTGCTCCCTTCACCCCCCCTTCCCTATTTACATAGACATCATTTCCATTTTTTTCTCATAATTTTTCCTTTCCCTTTTTTCCTTTCCCCTTCCCTTCATTATCTATTTTCAAGAATCTACAAGCTGAGGTTGGGTGTGGCGGTAGATGCCTATAACCTGAGCACTCTGGAGGCCCAGACTAGAGTGCCACAAGTTCAAGGCCAGCTTGGACTACACAGTAAGACCCTGTCTCAAAAACAAACAAACAAAAAAACCCAAAAGAATCTACAAGCTGAGATCTATTTTTGAAGTAATATAGTATTAGTTTACATCTCAAAAATTCAGAAAGTTTCACCATGAACAATTTCTTGTGAACAAAAAGGACAAACTAAGAATTGTTTTTATTTAAACAAATGAACAAACCACAAAACCAGTTCTTAAGGAACTTCCAGGCCAAGTGGGGGGCTATAGGTGGACAGGTGAAACTGAGTAGTAGTTAGTGCTGGTGAGAGGTAGTTTCCAGGATAATTAGTTAGAAGGTTCCCTGGAGGAAGCTGAGCTCCAGGTGGATCTGCACTCACATCTAAAAGGAGGGAATCCTTCCTGCACTTGGCAAGAGGCAGGAGAGCATGCCCAGAAACAGCAGGAAGCAATGTTGGAGACTCACCTCATTAGGAAGACAGAATCTGTTTTGTTTCTGTGGGTGGAGGTAAGAAGAGTGTTGATAATGGATATATCTGGACCGGATCCAGAGGACATACGGGGTTCAAAGTTTTTAAGTCTGGCAATGAAGAACTCAGGCTCTGGAGTTGGCCTCCCTAGCCAGCCTCTGCCATTTCCCAAACTGACAAGGGGCCTAAGCTTTCTACACCTCAGGTTTTGTATGTAAAGTACTTGAGAAAGTAGCTCTAAGGATAAAGTGAGAGAATGCATGTCAAGTCTCACTTGGCACATACAGTTGTCCCTTAGCATCCATGGGGGATTGGTGGTAGGAACCTCCAAAGATACCAAAATCCCCAGATGCTCAAGTCCTTTACATAAAACAACATAGTATTTGCATATAACCTATGCACATCCCCCTGTACACTTTAGTTTTATCTATCTATTTATTTATTTTTTTGGTACCAGGAATCGAACTTGGGACCTTGCGCTTGCGAGGAAGGTGCTGGAACCACTGAGCTAAATCCCCACCTCATACACTTTAAATCATCTCCAGATTACTTATAATACCTAGTACAATGTACGTGCTTGCATTATTTAGGAAATAGTGACAAGAAAAACACGTGTACACATTTAGTAGAGGGGTGTGTGTGTGTGTGTGTGTTTCTATCCAATCTGAAGTTGGCTGAAACTGTGGTCACGGAATCTGTGCAGATAGAGTGCTAGCCGGGTTAGCTACAAGCACGATGGTGATTCTGGTCATAACGATGGTGTTGTGCAAACGTTATAAACAGTTTGGGGACAGAGATCATGGCTAATCTTTGACTTCTTGGTCCTCAGAACTCTTCTGGCAACGGCAGGAATCTGGATAAATGAACTTGGAAAAAGTGTTCTTGGAAGATGAACCTGACAGTAGTGGGCTGATCAAATGGAGGAAAGCAAGACCTTGGTTATGGGGCACAAGTATAAGGCTCCTGCAATGATCCAGTCTCACTTCTCATCACAAAGACCAGGAAGAAAAGTTGGTACCTGCAGCAAATAATTACATAAGGATAGAATTTGGGGGTTTTTATTCCATTTTAACCAAGGATAGATTTCAAACTTGACTTTCATGGGCATATTGTCTATCTGGAAGGCTCAGTGTAGTAGAAAGAACATGAACTTCAAAATCAAATAAATGTTCTTCTGTCATTTATGTAACTTTAAGAAATGCATTTATTCTTTTAGCATCATTAGCAGCTGCTGTGGTGCTCCACACTGAGCACATCTTTGGGGTCTTTGCACGCATGTGCATCGCATCTGCTGTGGTATTGCCTGTCAGCTCCCAGTTAGATTACTCACTGGAACTTGTCTTCAGGGAACTGCCTCACACAGGGTAGTCCTATGACCAATGACTGGATGTCGCAGGGCTCAAAGTCACCACCATTTGACTTACTAGACACAACTTAGAAAGGTCAAACCAACTTGAGAGCATCCCCACAGGATCCTGCTACAGTCTTGATTGCCACTGCATTGCGGACCCCCTATCCCTCTGCCCAATTGTGCCCCCTGCACTTTGAATCCATCTGCCAGCAACTATTGTTCCACTGCTTCTGATTCTGTGTCTGAGTCCAGAATGTCCTTTATTCCTAAGCTGTGATGTGGAATAAAGGCACACAGTTGCCATACAGGGTGGCGGTAAGAAAGAAATGAGACCACATGTTTGGCAGCAAACTATGCCAATGATACTCTAGCAGAAATGATACTCTAATAGAAATGATACTCTAGAACTATGTTCTAGAAATGCTGGCCAATGGATGACACTTGAGGAAATTTTGCTAAGTGAAATAAGCCAGTGACAAAAAGTCAAATACTGCCTGCAACCCCAACACTCTGGGAGACTGAGGCAGAAGGAATGCCAGTTGGAGCTCAGCCTGGGCAATTAAGTGATTTATAGAGACCCTGTCTCGAAATAAAAACGAAAAAGGGGTGAGGATGTAACAGTGTGAAGGCCCTGGGTTCAATCCCTAGTGGGGAAAAAAGGCAAATAGTGTATGATTTCTCTCTATGTGGTACTTAGAGCAGTCAAACTAATAGAGACTCAAAGCAGAACAGGAGTCACCAGGGGCTGGAATAGAGTGGGAAATGGAGAGTTGTTCACCAGATAGGGGTTTAGTTTTGCAAGATGAAAAACTGGTGGTCCATTGCACAACAATATACACAATGGGTAAGATGGTAAACTTTATATTATGTAGTCATTACCATAATTTGAGAAAAAGAAAAAGAGAAAGGATGGCTACCATATCATTGTTTCCACCTAACTGACTGTTTTTTTTTTTTGGTACCAGAGATCGAACCAGGGACTTTGTGCTTGTGTGGCAGGCGTTGGAACCACTCAGCTAAATTCCTGGCCCTTAACTGACTTTTACCAACAAGCAATTACCTTGGCTGGCTTCCCTCCTTTTCTGGGTGGGACCTGTAGTCCCAAGCACTATCAAAGCACCTTGTTTCTGCTGGTTCACGGCTCTCCTGTCTTCTAATCTGACGCTTTCTAACAGTGGTTCTAATCTCCACTTAATCTCTTTGTATTTTCAATTTTCCAATGCTGTGAAATCACCCTGGGGCAGGTTCTGAAGGGCTCCACTGAAGTTCCCAGCACTGTCTTCCCTCTTTTCCCAACAAAATGAACACTGTTGAAAATCCTCACCATAACCTTTTGAAAAGTATATCAAATTGCATCATGATTTAAAAGAAATTAAACTGTGTCAGTGCCAGGTTGTTGAAAGGAGGGGCTTGAGATCAGGGGTCTGGTGAAGTTGGCAGATACAATGATGCGGTTAGATATCCTGATGGATTTTGATGCAGATTCTCTGCTCGGGGGTGAATGCGATTACTATTTGTACAAAGAACAGAGTCAAGGTCGGAAAATATGGGAGAGGAACCAGCAGGCTAAAGCAGAGGATTTGAAAGTGGCTAGGGAGTTTTGTTATTTAGAAGTTCAAATTGGTCAGTAGGACACAAGAATACTCAGGGTACAGGCAGGGATAGATATTCAGAAATTCACGCTGAACCAAAATGGAGAGAAAATGATGGAACATGGGCTGGTATTTGGGACCAAGCTGCAGGAGGAAACAGACGTGATACAAAACACTATCAGGAAGGTGAGACGCCACCAAAAGATCTTGAATGGGAAGGACGGTGGCAAGGCAGGTCTGAGGACTGGTCCTAAGCTAGCGGTTGACTCCTCTGCCCTACTTTGAAGCAGCTTTTCTGGTGAGGGTGGATGAGGGCCAACAGAGCTGCGGCTTTTCCCTAGAGTCAGACTAGGTTCTGCAGGTTTTAATGATTATAGCAGAGAGCTTGATCCCCTGGAAAGCCCTTGCAGTTCTAACCTAGTAAAACACATCGAATCTGACAGATCAGCATTTACCACCTCTGCTGCCAATCCACGGGAGAAACAAACTGGCCCATTTGCAATCATAGTACATATATGGGGTTGGGAGTTGTTCTGCTTGTTACACAAAAGGATTTTATATTCTAAATAAAAAATGTTCCAAGTCTGACCCTATGTTTCCACTTCCTTTTTCTGGTTTTTTTTTTTTTTTTTGATAGCTATGGTCTGTTCTACAGACTTGGTAATGAGAGCTTTGTGGGGAAGGATTGAATGCCTTCAAGTATTTGGAGGACTGTCTCTGCTAGGAGGGTTTATAGTTACCGTGTATATTTGCAAAGGATTCATATGAACAAAAAAGGCAGAGGTTATGGGAAGATCAATTTTAGCTCAATACAAAAGGTAACAGCCTAATGATTAGGGCATTTGTAAATGGACTGGGCAGCCTTCCAAATTAGGGAGTTCCCCACCACTTGGTTTTAAGGTCAGGATAAAGATTTTCCTAGCAGAGATGTAGTAGAACTCCCATGCTTGGAAAAGAGTTAGGCTAGATCTTGAAAATCTGTTTTGACCTAAGATATTAGTCAAACTTGTTTAAATGTGATTAACACTAGCTATACCAAATGGAGTAAGGAGAGGCAGCCTAACATAATGGTTAAGATCACAGACTGCAATTTTCTTTTACTAACTTTCTATACTTCAGTCTTCGCTGTAAACTATAATTATAATGGTATCTAACTACAGGGGTTGTTGTAACAATTAGATTGGTGAATATAGATTAGTGTGTAGACAGGGGTCGGTAAGTAGTGTTTAGTATTATATCGGCTGCTGTAGCTACTACTACTGCTACTACTAGCACTTTTGGTTCCTAGATATCAATTCTGGCTTCTTGGTTGTGATTTCTGCACTCCAGTGACAAGAGAAGGGAACAGGCCTTGTGGGATATGAATTCGTGGTGAAGTATTTAGTGTTATGTTATCAACTCATGAAAAACTCTGGAATGTAGGTTGCTGTTGCCTGTGCAGGTGGGTGTTTTTCGAGGAAGGAAATCACAGCTATGAAACAAGTTTAAATTGTGCTTCCTAAGTCAGTGGACAGCAGTCAATACTGCTGCTGAAGTAATATCAAAGCAGAAGACATTACTGAGAGGAAACCTATTGTTCCTCTGCCTGTGTGACTCAGATCCTGGCCTGTTGCTCTATTCAGGGTGGAATGTGAAAAGCTTTGTTCTCCTGCCTAAAAAACGGGCACATTTACCATTAACTCAGAGAAGGTCCCATCATTGAAAAACAATACCCAAATAAACAAACAAACAAAAAAACAAAATAAAGTCGGAGCTGAGAAACCTTTGACCCAATCAATGATTTTGATCTACCTGTGAGGACAAGAGAACGTTCTTTCAATGTTGTTTGTAGAACATCTGTATTAGAAAAAAACGGATAAATAGAAATGTGGAGGATTTCAAATAATTCTCAAGAAGTTGGCTCTGAAAATGGCAAACTTCCAAAGTCCCCTGAGAATCCTCAGGTCTCAATGAGAAGAAAAAGCAGCTGACAAAACATTAGGCTTTCCCAGAATTGCCCATTTCTCCTCAAACTTGCTACAGGAAGGCTCATATGGTTTAATGTACAGGTTGTTGGAAGCACAAACAAATCTTCCTCAAGAGGGTGAATTCATCTCAGGACCAATTTTTCCTCTGTTCATATATCTACTATTTATTTAGCAGCCCAGCTTGGATAAAGCCCAGAGCCATTTCAACAGCAGTTGGGAGGGACGTCCAGAGAGTCGTCACCAGTCATTTGTGCCTGCACTGTTAACAACCAAATCAATAATGTCAGCACTATGGAAAGCACCTTCACAGCCTAGTTAGGATGTCTGCGGTTGTCATATTCCAAAGGCAAGACATTTCATAATAGGCTTTTGTTTGAGGAAATGTTTGAGTGTGAAATATCCACAGGGGTCTGCAGCTATCCCTGTTCATAAATACAGACTTATTTATGGGTTTAATTTGGGCTGATTAATGAAGGTATTTATCTTTCTTTTTCATTTTAAGAGGTGATGTTGATCGTGGTTGCTTTTTCTATGTCTGTGTGAGGCTAAAATTGGGTGATATTTTCAGGTATTTATTTATTTATTTATTTATTTATTTATTTATTTATTTATTTTGGAAATGCTTTCCTTTGGGGGTCCTCTGGGTTCTGCATGGTGTAATCATAGTACCTTTAATGCCTTACTTCACTTTATTTATTTATTCATTGTTTTATTTATGCAGTAGTGGGGAATAAATCCTTTCACACTGAGCTACACCTCTGGCCCATTTTTATTTTTTATTTTGAGACAGGTTCTTGCTAGACTGGGCTTGCTAGGCTGGGCTTAAATTTGCAGTCCTTCTGCCTCAGCCTCCCAGAATGCTAGCATTACAGGTGTGTGCCGCCACACCTGGATACTTAGTGTTTTTATATGGAAGGGTGGTCTACCCCTGATAGTCTTTAAGCACCCTGGAGACAAGAGTCTATCCATGTCTGTATTTTCCCAATTTAACACAGTGCTTGGCACATAATGGAGGCTCTGTACCTTTTATGAATAACTGGCTGTAGGATGAATGGAAGAATAAATGAAATCAATAAATGGATTCTTAGACTTCTGATTTCTCTAAGCACAAAGAACCAACTGGACTTTGATTCCTGCCTATGAAGCAGTTGTGACTGCCATAATAGCTTTCAGCTCTCTTTCTTTCTGCAGCACTTGTTCGAAGCTTCATTTTGAACACATATAGTCAAGTGTTTCTGAGCTACTTCCTTAAGGTGTTTCTGTGGTCAGCTCTACTCACAGTTGACATCTCACCTAAACTACCACTGCCACCATCTTGGGAATACTGCAGGTTATGGAGGCCAGCACAGTGATTAGCGCGAGTAGACTCGGGGGCTCTCTGGGGATAGCATCATGGGTGATGCAGAGTCCTTGGTTGACATTAAGTACATTTGTGGCTTCAACGCTTACAAACCCAGCTGTGACATCACTGGAAAGTTCAAGTCTTATATTCTATAAAAAGCTAAAAATGGCCATTGCTCTATCAACATTTAGTATGGCCTGAAATCTATAGTAGCTGTGCTTCCTGTCAATTTTTCCAGGACACATTGACCTTAGAGACCGCATAATTTTGAGAGGGAGCCATAAGACAGAGATTCTAATCCAGAGATTATATTAAATAGCTGTGTTACCTCGTCCAAATCTTAAACTCTTTGGGCCTGTTCAGTGAAGGTGCTTCGTAACACTTAACTTTTTTTAAGTAGTATATAATCAGCTTAGACTTGCCTCAAAGACTTTTAATGTGCGGCTCTGTCTGGAACACAATTCCTCATAAAACTTCAGGCTTCCCTCCTTGCTTCTTTCAGAACTTTGCTCAAATGTCTGCTCCCCAGAGTGACCCTCCCGATTACCCTACACACAGTGACAACCTTCTCATGTACAGCTTTCTACTCTTCCCTGATTTATTTTTCTTCATCATGATATCACTATCTGAAATTGTATTACATGTGAAATGTGTACTTTTTAATCATCTGTCTTTCTTCCTTATCGGGACACAAGCTTACATGAATGTAGGCACAATCTTGTTTAACACACCAAGTTGAGAATCACAGAAACATTAGATTATTAAGCTAAAAGAGACAGTGGGGTTACCTAGCCCAATCCTTCACTTTGGAGACAGAAAAACTGAAAGCCAGACTAGTTAACTGATTTGCTCAGCGCCACTGAACTAAGCAGTAGCAGTAGAACTCAGATCTCTGCTCGAATTCCATAACTGTTTGCACTACTTCTGGTGGTTAAAACAACATAATGGATATGCTTCAAGACATGTATTAATTACAAAGGGAAAAATAGTAACTTCATGGTGGGCAAAACACATAGATACCACCTTAGCCTGGTGATCAAGGTTGATCTCAACAGCAACAAAACATGAACACCATGTGTCCACTGGTAAGATGCACCAGAAAAATCACCTTTGTGTTATTCTTCCCCAAGTCCATAAGCTCAAGATAACTATGAGGAGACATCAGATCAGCCCAAACCGAGAGGTGTTCTACAAAAATAACTGACCACTATTCTTCACAAATGCCAGGATCATGAACAACAATGTAAGGCTGAAGAATGGGCGTGAGAAAAGCAAGGAGATGTGACTATTGAATGCAATCTTGAATCTTGGACTGGATTCTGAAATAAAAAGGCCCTTGGTGAAAAAAGTTGTGAAACAGGAAAAAAGTATGTAGTTCAGTTATTAGTTTTATACTGATGGTAACTTCATGGCTTAGATAATTAGACTATGGTTATATATCATGTCACCATTAGGGGAACTTGAGTAAACTGTGCATGGGAACTCTGTATTTTTTTGCCACTTTCTTGCAAGTCTAGAATGATTTCAAAATTCAAAATTAAAAAGTGAAAACAATATAATATTGTGCTGATTCTGGACAGAAGTGCACAGGAGAGTGTCAAGGTACCTACAGTGCATGTTTTTTGTGTTTAGACACTTCTAAGATGATGGGTTTTAGGACTTTAGATAGCATCTGGAGGTAGACTTGAAAGAATTTCTCTAAATGCTTCTAATAACTAACAGGAACAGAAACATGTTACCCTGATATACTCCAGAATTCAAGAGCCTGAAAAGCAGACCAATATACACCGCTCATTTCCTTTACCCAAAAGAGTTGAGACCAGTGGGAGATCAGAATCCCAGCATTCCACTAGGAAATTAGTTTATCCAAGAAATGTTTGCAAGGAGTTTTATGACTATTTCATTTTGATTCTATGTAAACTGAAACTTGACATGCCCCAATAGACTTATTCATTATGACTGGGAAAGGGTAAAAGGCATATTCTTATTACAAACTTTTTTATCCAACCACAATAAATTATTTAACAAGTCTTAAACTGGTTAGAATGCTCTTTCTTGCAAATAACAGAAAGTTGCTTAGCTTCAGAAGGGCAGACAAATATAATGTACTTATATCATTATTTTCTCAATGGATGCCTCTGAGGGACATTACTAATCAGTCTATGACACTGATTTTGAACTTTCTCTAATTTACTTCATACTCTTTCACCATGAAATACTCTAGGTAGCTCAACAGCTGATAAGAGTTTACTTGTGACATGAAAAATATTTACCATTCCAGATATAGTGTGATGGAAGACAAGTTACAATTTAAAAAATCCCAGATTCTAATCACAGCTTTTCCATTTATTAGCTTATGGAGCTTTTAGAGATTATTTCTGTGCCTTCACATTCTACTTTACTTAGTTATGATAAGGGCTAAGTAGGACAGCACATACACAGGTGCCTTGTAAAGTGTCAAGAATTATGTAAATAAAAGGTAATCTTATTGGGATATTTAAGAAAGGCAATCCTAGAGGTGAATTTCTCCAACACACTTTAATAATTCTTTGTTTTCCTACCATCCATCCAAACAGAATCAATGTTAGCATATAAGTGATTCCTTATTCAGCCAGTGGACTAAACATTGGTTCAAACCCCAGATAATTTATAAACAGAAATATATGACTTTAGAAATGACTGCTGTATGATGAAATATCACTTGACACTCCCAGATAATATGGAAGGGTGTGGGATCCTTAGTTAGAGTGTAGCAAAGTTGGGATTTAAAATATGAAAATATCTAAGACTCGAAGCCACCCATCACTCACATTTATTCACTTCTTGATTCCTAGGGTATCACAGTCTTTTGATTTTTGTCTTGTTTCTCTTCTCACACCTCTACTTGACTTCTTGGAGTTTAATCAGGGTGTGGTCCTAGGCTATTTTCTTTCTCCTCTTTAAACACCAGATGATCTCCATTCTCAGAGCTCTAAGTTCCATCCACAAGTCAGTGTTTTGCACATTTGCACTTCTAAGCCAGGCCTCTCTTTGGGACTACTGTTGGATTTGAATTCTGCACTTGGACATATCATAGGCACTGAAATTGATATGGAGATTCCTCGAAAAACTAAAAATAGAAATTTGATTTAATCCATCTATACCTCTTCTAGGTATCTTCCCAGTTTAAGACATCATATTACAGTGATTCATACATACTCATGTTTATGACAGCACAATTCATAATAGCTAGATCATGAAAGTGGCCTATATGCTATCAACAGATGCATGGATAAAGAAAATGTGGTATATATACACAGTCGAGTACTATTCAGCCATAAAGAAGGATAGATTTGAGTCATTTGTAGGAAAATGGATGCACTTTGAGTCCACAACGCTAAGTGAAATAAATCTTATATGAGCAATCCAAAGTATAAATAATTTAAAGAGCAAAAAATAAGATAGAAGAAACAAAGATAGATGGTGAAGATGGGAAGGAGATCTGAGGATGGGGAGGCAAGAGGGAGGAGAGGGGAAGGGGAAGTAAAAGGATTTAGATGTTATATGTATGTATACCAATTTCCCACAATGAACGGATTTAGTATATATTGCAAAGTATACTGAAAGAAAATTTTGAGAATAAAAACATAACCAAAAATCTAAAGTTAATTTCTTCATCTCCTCCAAACCTCCCCAGTCTTTATCACTTCAGTAAGTAGTACAATACGTTGTTAAAAACAAACCCAAGAGCCATCCTTAATCCTTATATCTAATTCATTACGGGGTATATTTGTACCTCCAAAGCCCATTTCAAGTCTGGTCACTCCTTTTTCTTTTTTCTTTTTTTTTGGTACTGGGGATTGATTGCTTTTGAGGCAGGCACTGGAACCACTGAGCTAAATCCCTGGCCCTTGGTTACTTTTTTATTTCTACTGCCACCATTCTAGTCCCTGTCACCATTTTCTTCATCAAGACAACTTCAAGTGCCTCCTAACTGGTCTCCCTGCTTTCATTCCACTCTCACCATCTTTAGCCTCTCCACACGGCAGGTACCTTGGGTCATACGCTGTTTTCCCGCTACAAAGGCTCAAGTGTACTTTTACAGGTACATCAGATTGCATGAGTTCCCTACTTTCCCATAACATACGCCCTCAGCCTTATCTTCTAGCACTCAGCTGCTCTGTCATTAACCTCCAGCCATACCGCGCTCCTGCTACATCGGTCTTGGGAACATTATTCCATATATCTTCCTTTTCATCTGACTACCCCAACCTTCAGATTTCAGCTTAAATATTTCCTTTTCATGAGGTCTCCCTAGAACATACAGTTCCCACTATTATTCCCTCCAAGTAGCTGATTCTTTGCTTTTATAATATTTCTCACTATTTGTAGGTGTATAGCAATGTTAATCTTTTTCACTGATTACTATCCTCAGTAGATTGCAAATTTCTTGAAACATCCAAAAATATTTCTCACCCCTTATTTTGTGTGAGGCAATGTCTAAGTCCTCAGGCTAATGATTTATAAGGAAAGGTCCCTTTAGTAAAAGGTTGCAAATTTAATACGAAAAAATCAAGAAAAAGTTTGCAAATACAGTGGCAGATACTGTTTGTTGCCTCATCAATGGTCATTGGACCCCTCTTATTCTATAGTAATAGAATCTACTTACAAAAAAAAAAAAGGCTAGGAAGCCCATACACTCTATTTCTTAGCCTTCTGTGCAGGTAAAGTGTAGCCACATCACCCAGTTCTGGCCAAAGAGAAGTCAGGGCAACTGGGGCTGCTGAAATGGCAAGAAAACTGCCATTCTCCCCTTACTGTCATGATGCAATTTCTGCAGTGTGGCAGCCATTTGATGACTATGAAGCGGCAGTCCTAAGGATCAAAGCCAAAGGCTAAGGATAGCAAAATGGAAAGATGAAAGATGTTGGATTCCTAGAGATGCTGTTGAGCTATTGAACCAACTCTGCAAATACTTTCTCCCATATTCTTAGTATGTGAGAAAAATAAATACCAATTGCCTAAGTTTTCATTACATATGCTGTTACTACAAGTTAAAAGCCTCCATATTGACACAGAAATATAGCCAGCACAATCCTCCAAAACCACAGATATCCTTGACCCTGATGTCAAGAATGGTGTCTCTTGATAGAAGGGAATGGGATTAATATGAGAAAATGGAAAAATAGGAACAAAATCTTTGTAAATAGGGAGGAATGGAGGGGTTGAAGGGAGGGCTGGGCAAGGGTGAAAAATAAGAACCAAGAGAGATTATGTAAAGGTGCAAATTTCCAATGATGAATGTCATTATATTGTATACCTAAAATGTACCAATGATTAGAATGAATAATTGAAAATGTAAAATAGGAAGAAAAGGTCCAAAGGGGTAGGGGTAGCGGGAGGGGCAGGGGAAAGGAAAGAAGGGAAAGGAAAAATGATGAGAAATGGAAAAAATGGAAATAAAATCTTTGTAAATAGGGAAGGGTGGAGGGAGTGAAGGGAGGGCTAGGAATGGGGAAAAAATAAGAACCAAGATGCATTATATAAAGGTACAATTCCCAATGAGAAATGTAATTGTGTTGTATACCTACAATGTACCAATAAAAGAATTAAAAAAAAAAAGAATGGTGTCTCTTAATTTCACACCTGAGAAGGAAATTTTATAGCTTTTATATTAAGGGGGAAGTGTGTGTGTGTGTGTGTGTGTGTGTGTGTGTGTGTGCTCACACTCATGTGCATACTGGAGAAAAAAGACAAAAAAGGAAAAAAAAAAAACCAGCCCACAATTGAGACCTGAAGTCTAAACTGTAAGATAGCTATGTGTAATAAAGTACTAATCCTCTATTAGGCTCCTAAAATCTAGGTTTTATGGCATGCCTGGTTAGTGATGTTTTCATTATTTCAAAGACTCAGACTTTGTTTCCTCTAAGGCATTACAAAAGCTTCCATAGAAACAGAATGAATGTGATACCAAGAGTAGGGAAATAAAACAAAGAAAAATGTGCAGTGAGCTATTCATTAATGGAAGATGTAAAGAGTGTGTGGTAAATGTTAAGAAGTCATTAAGATGTTAGGAAAGTCTGCAGCAATGAGTAGATCTGCGAGCCAAAAGGTTCAGGCTAACAAGGCACTGCCTCATTCAGCCACATTCTGTCATCATCCCTGGATTTTGCTGCTTTGTAATTTTAATGTGGAAATGGAAGTACATTCCTTCAAAAAATTAGACTTCATTTAAAATCAATATGGTCTCATGATCTACATATTTGCTTAACCTCAGAGAAAGATATATATAAATATACATATATAAAGGATCTTTAAAACATTTTTCTTCAAATCCTGCCATTTTAAGCTATTTGTGTAACAATCTAAGGGGTGGGTCTGTCTGTCTGTCTCTCTCTCCTTGTGTGTGTGTGTGTGTGTGTGTGTGTGTGTGTGTGTGTGTGTCTTAAGCACTGTTACTGTTACTCAAATTGCTTTTTATGACAGGGTTTACAGGTAGACAATATATTCATCATTTTGTATATAAGGAAATTGAGGTCTTAAAATAAATCTGTCTAGTTATAGCAGAGCCAGAATTTGAACTCTTGTTTTGTAGTTCTAAAGCTTTGTTAATATTTGCTAATACTTACTATTAGTAATATCACAGTGGTCTTGTTTGTGACATATGATATGCATTTTAAAAGTAATAGATGATCACATTTATACACAACTTGAGAAAGAAGTTTTTTTTAACAAAAAGGATTGATATTATGAATATAGTGACATAAGAATTGCTATGTGACTAGATTTTGATGAAAAGGTTTATATGTATCAGAACCTCTGCCCTTCAGTTTGATATCTCTTTGGACAAAAAACCCTTGTAAACATGTGGTTAGTAGTATCTCTAACACCCATTCTTACAACACTGATAGTATTTGAAATTCATTTGTCAAAAAATTACATCAAGTTTTTAAAATACTATCTTAAAAATATGTTTGAAATATGGCGCTAAAGATACTTTTTAAAAAAAATGCAATACTGGGGATCGAACTCAGGACCTTGCACTTACGAGGCAGGCACAGCGCCACTGAGCTAAATCCCCAGCTCTAAAGACACTTTTCTGCAGTATTTGGGATTGAGCCCAGGGCATGTACACTGCCCTACATCCCCACACCTTATTATTTATTTACTTATTTTGAGACAGGTCTCACTAAGTTGCTCAGTATGGCCTTGAACTTGTGATCCTTCTGCCTCAGCTTTCTGAGCAGTTGGGATTACAGGCATGTACCCCTATGCCTGGTTAAAGATGGTTTTTTAAAGTAGTGCATTTTTTCTTGTAAAATTAAATTGGTATTCCATTTATTTATGTATACTTTAAATATAGATTTTTTTTTTGTGGTACCGAGGATTGGACCTAGGGCCTTCTTGTATCCTGGGCAAGTGTTCTACCACTAAGCTACAACTCCAGGCCTAGGAAACAGATTGTTTTATGATTTCACAAGGGGGAGAGAGAGAGAAAGGTCACCCATTCTTGGTGAGGCGGATACATAGATTTTGCCTGTCTAGTAGCCTATCCTTCTGCTAATGCCTGGACTTTCTTTCCTTTGAGAAGTTGCTTCCCACATATTCTCTGTGATTCTAATAGAGCTGCCAGTCATGGCATTCCTTTGCCTGCCTCATTTTCCCCAAGGGATGAGATCAGGAACCAAGCTAGCATTACTCAAACTCTGTCACCCTGAAAGCTGACAGGAAGAAAATTATAAAGAGTTGGAAAGAACTTAGAGCTAAATATTCCAAAGACAGCATTAAAAAAGATGACCGTGTCTTGTTTCTGAGATTCTGCCAGTTCACGTTCTGTCCCAAGACCTACTCTAAATCGCTGCTTTCATTTCTATAAATGTCTCTCAAATGAATGCCTTCTACCCCACCCTATTTTTTTCCCTGACTGGAATCAGCCATAGTTAGTTACTGATGTTTGCTATGGAAGACTGGGAAACATGGCCATGGCCAGTTAGCTATCTCAGTTCCCACTGGCAATCACTTCTTCCCAGTCACCTCTCAGTGGGCAGTTATTATATGACACAGTTCTGTCCAGCGCTATCAAAGTGGAAACATTCTGGGAAAAGGATTCTGGAAATCTCTGGCTTCATGAGAAAAAGGGACACAAGGCAATGGCATACACTTTTTGTAACTTTACCTGGAGAAATGGTGGCTGGTGGTAGAGCAGCTGCCATCTCATCACTATATGAGATGACAAGCTTGAGAACAAATCAATAAAAGCTGTGGAGATGCCAGTCATGACATTGTTAAACCTACAGTATCTCATTTCCAGACATTTCAATACCAGAGACAAATAAAGCTTTATTTATATAAGCCACTAGAGATCATTTTTGTTTTCCTTGTAGCCACGACCATCCTGATACAAAAACCCAGCTAATAAAATGGGGATGTGAAAAAAGCAAAAAAGAAAAAAAAATCAGTCTTTCTTTCTATTCAGTAAAGAATTCAAGAAGATATATCCAGGCAATTTAGACATATCTCTTCATACCTAATCTGTTCTCTTGCTACTGCTATTGATTAGTCTTAGATTATAGTAAACCTTGTAAGTAACATTAATGCAGAACAGATGGACACTGACTCCTGGATGTAGGCTCTAAGGCTCTTGGTTCCCAAGAAGGGGGGTTCTACGTGTGTACAAAAATACATGTACACTTGTACTGAAAAGGATATAGCTGGATTTCACTGATTAGTCAATTCTCCTTAGACAAAGCAAATCCCAGAGTTTTTATGTCTTTTCAGAATGCGGCATGAAAATAGACTGCAATTTTGTCAGTTCCTTTTTCTTTTCCTTCCAATCCTGGACTACAGGCAAGACTCTCAAATTCTCCCCAGAAATTGAAAAAGGTTAATAACAGAAATGTTGTTTTTCCTTCTTTCATTAACTGATTAATTACATAACACATAGGAATATGTACAACTTTGCATGCGTTTCTAATGAAAATCATTCAAGGAATGCATGATTTCCCAAGGTGACATCCAGGGTGCCAAAAAGTTAGAAAATATGTCATCTAATGTAACCAATAAAATTAAAAAAAAATGTTAGGCACTTTGTGAGTTTTGGGGTGTTAAGATAGTCAAGGGGTATAGTCACTAGGAGAGGCAGTTAATGCGTGATTGTCTTCATGGGAAAATCTTCTAAGAGAACAAACTAGATTTAGGGTTTGTCATGTGAAAATTGCAACACCCCTCCCCCTTGTTAACTCACTCCCATAATTTTAGGACTTTGGCTCTGATGGGACTATTTTATTTGCAACATTTAGACTAACTTAATGACTGTTTTATCATAGCTAAGGGCAGTTGACCAAAATTAGGAGGTCATTGGCTATTAGCATTTGATTTCCTTGCTGATGCCAGAGAGATGAGTTTTGGGGGGTGAGGTGGCTTGATCACTCATATTTTAATTTCATCTCATTAGATGAGAGTCCAAAATGATGTGTTGGGAATGACAGAACTTCCAGTGGGGCATGTGTACCTTTGCCCTGTGTCCAGTTCTTTCCACAGTGGGCATATCCACTGAGAACACAACTGTCAGAGGAATAAGCTTTCAATTCTCTATCCCATTTGACAAAGCAATCAGCCTTGAATGATCATTTATAGTGATTGAATTGCCTTCTGACACGGAAGCCTCACTTGCTTGTGGACTTTGTGGATGGTGCCCTTTAACTGTTGCATCTTTCTAGATTCCAATGTCTCCTTCCTAAAATTGAGAAATGTAGCTTAAGCAAAATGCAAATGTGCTTCTGCCTTAGGAGGAGGAAACAGTCAGTCTGCAGTAGACTGGGATGGAGAAGGAGAGAATTATGATACAGAAAATATCATGTAAAATCATGAGGCTGACTTGTGGCATGGTAAGCATAATTAGCAAGTGGTCCCCAAAAGAAATGTGAAGGCTGGGGAGAAGCATGGGACAGCTCACTCCAGCTAGCCAGCCCACATAGTATGCAATTTCCTTCTCTCACTTCAGGATCAGAAATCTGGAATTTATTTTACGAATGAAGAAAGCAGGTTGCCTTATATTGGCAGTTTTCTTAACAAATGTATGAACAAAGTAATAGGTAAATACACAAAAGGGAGCAACTGATGATTTTGCCTGGAGGAGAAGAAGTATAATTTATGTACTGACAATAATGGGAAAATGGCTAATACTGAATTTAGTCAAAATAAAAAATACTAAAATACAGTTAATTCTATATGCAACACACATAGCATGTACTTAATCCATACGACAATCCTATGAAAAAGTTACTACTGCCTTATCACTCTCATTTTACTGATGAGGAAACTGAGACATAACTTGTTTGAAATTACAAAACATGTAAATGAAGCAGAATTTGAAGCCAGAGCCTGTGAGGTAAGCCACAAAAATGTACTGCCTCAGAGATAAACAAACAGTAGGAATTTTTAAGCCAGATGGTGTGGTACACACCTGTAAACCCAGCTATATGGGAAGTTGAGACAGGAGAATTCTGAGTTCAAGGCCTGCCTGGGCAACCTGTGAGAGTCTGTCTCAAAAATAAAAAGGGCAGAAAGTATAGTTTAGGGGTAGAGCACTTAGCTTAGTATGCACAAAGTCCTGAGTTCAATTCCTTATATGAGAGATGGGGGGAGAGGGAGAGAGGGAGAGAAGGAGACAGGGAGGGAGAGGGAGAGGAGGAGAGAGGTGGGGGGGGAGAATAGGCGCTTTCAGATTAGAAGGACTCTCCATGCATAGGAAGAACAAAGGCAAAGGTGTGAAGCAATACAAAGAAATGGTGAAGTTAGAGGCTGAAGAGCACTCTAGGTGTGTGGGGGTGGGCAAGAAAGAAGGAGTGCAGTCAGAGACTAGATATGCTGGTAGGCTGTGGGTACCCACCTTTACTATGAATGATATTTTTAAAAAAAATTATATATTTATTGGTACATTTTAGGTATACAATATATTTACATTTATCATTGGCTGTTTGTACCTAAAAAAATTATATATTTATTGGTACATTTTAGGTATACAATACGTTTACATTTATCATTGGCTGTTTGTACCTGAACATAATGTATCTTAGTTCTTATTTTTTCTCCCATTACCTGTGCACCCTTTACCCCCTCCACCCTTCCCTATTTACACAGACTTTGATAGTTTCTCTTAGTTCATTGAAAAGAAAGTTTCGTGCTAATATCTGTTTCTGTTTTGTATGACAGAATCTTTTATGTTCGTGTCTTGTATTCTGAGTACTTTGAAAATAAAACATTGTATTAACTATTGGTATCTCTTATTATTTTGTTGTGAATTTTTGTTTTATCTCTTCATAAAATAAAAAAAAGAATGCTCTGAAATGTGTCAGAGAAGGATATTAAAATGCTATTACTGAATCTCCGCGGCCATCCTGGGAACCGCCCACGGCACCGTGAGGTCCCAGGGGCGTCTTGCAGCCCCAACCCCATCCGGCGCTCTCTAAGCTGCAACTGGTGAGGTGTGACAAGCAGCTTGAAGCTCCAAGGCCTTCCCGGGCCCCGCCCACACCACTGTGAGGTCCGCTTAGCCTCTCGGGCGCCTCCAAGGTCCAGCCCCCGCCCCCCCCGCCCCCGCCCTTGCACCTCCTTC
>NW_004624762.1:24562256-24572992 GCF_000247695.1 Heterocephalus glaber | reverse complement strand
TAGAGGTCTTTTGCTTCCTTTGTTAGGTTGATTCCTAGATATTTCATTTTTTTAGATGCTATTGTAAAAGGAATTATTTCCCGAATTTTTGAACGATATTTTTAAGCAAGGGAGTACCAGGATTCAATCTATAGTTTAGCACAATTAGTAGCACTAGTGATAAGGACCGATTGGGAAGGGCCTGGCAGGGCAGAGAGGGAGGCTAATCATTAATACTCTTAAACCAGGGGCAAAGGCACACATCAGTAATTCCAGCTACTCGGGAGGCTAAGTCAAGAGGATTGTAAAAAAAAAAAAAAAAAAAAAAGAGGATTGTGACTTTGACCCCAGCCTAGGCCACTTAGAGAGACTCTGTCTCAACATGTAAGTGAACAGATGAATGAATGAATGAATGGGAATACAGTTCAATAACAGAGTGCCTTTCTACATGCTCTAGGTTCCATTTCCAGCATGGGCAGGGAAAGAAAGTAAAAAGACTTAATAATACCCACTGTGAGAGGTCTGAGAGAAGGAAAGAAGGTTAGATATTTAATGGAATGTGATGGAGAAGAGGAATCAACTGTGATCCTAAATTTTCTAGTTTGCAGTAATGTCATTACTAGAGAACTTACATGCAGAATGCAAAACACATTTGACTGTGATGTGGTCTGCTGGAAGCACTATCTCCTTCGCTGCCCACGTCACATCTGGAATATTCTGATCAGCTCTACATAGCTCATGTTGAAAAGGACTATTGTTAATTCTTGCAGAGCAATACCAAAAGGAAGGTATAAGTCTCAACAGCTGATATTATTGGGAATAACAAGGGAGCTAAGACAATTGAATTCAACTGAATAATTTTGCAGAAGCATTTATTTAAGTGTATACTCTGAACACAAGTCCTGATAGGGGGAATAGTACAGTGATGGAGGAGCCAAACTTTTCAACTCAGCAAGACAATAAATTAACAATACCTCACCTGGTTCATGTTAGCATGAAAAGAAGACATCTAGAGAAGTTATGAAGTGTGACAACAGATATTTCAAGACATAGAAAAGCAGCATTATTCTCTTTGATTACAGTGGATCAATACATAGAAATTTCAGGAAAGCCAATCTCCATTTATTATAAAGATGTTAAAATAATCAGAGCCACTCAAATTGGGTTTGGCCGACCATTCAACATGGATCTTAAACAGCAGAGTCCCTCACTAGGAGGAAGATGAATGATTCCTAAATCCCCACAGAAGCACAATGCAAATCACTCTACCTAAATAAATAGAGAAGCTCTGATTTCAGGTCCTAGAATGTACTACTTTCCTGGCCCTTAGTTTTGATATCTATAATAAGAATTTAGATCAGTTACTTCTAAGGTTTCTTTCTTTTTTTGTTTTTGGTACCGGGGATCGAACTGAGGACCTTGCGCTTGCGCAGCAGGTGGTGAAACCACTGAGCTAAATCTCTGGCCCACTTCTAAGGTTTCTTGTTGCTTTTTAAAAACTCCAATGATATTAAAGTGTTGCTTGATATTGTTGGAAATACTAAATGCCAGCATGTGGAATGTTTATTTAGTAAGATAAGAAGTAAAGAAGTACAAAAACTTTGCTCAAAAAATTATCAAGAAAAAGATACTATTAAGACTGTGCTTCCAGCACTGTGGGAGGCTGAAGCAGGAGGATTGCAAATTCAAGGTCAGTCTATGGAACTTGGTGACTTGGTGAGACCCTGTCACAAAATAAAAGAAAATAAAACAGCCCTGGGGATGTAGCTCATTGTAAAGGTTTGGGGTTTAATCCTCAGTACTGGGAATGGGGTGCTCTGCACTTCGGGCTAGGGGTATTGCTCAGGGGCAGGCAGAGTGCTTGTAGAATGTGCAAGGCCCCGCACTTACACACTATCTTGCAACAATGAGTAGACATAACAATGTCAGCTGACACTTATTAAACACTATTCCAGCAAGTGAGCTCAGCACTTCATGTAAATTATCCCATTTAATTCTCATAACAAGTCTATAAGATAGATGCTCTTCATAGTCAAGGAACCCAGGACTTGCAGAGGTTAATTCCTTTGCTCAAGGTCATACAATCTCTAAGTGTTCCAGCCAGGATTTTACCCTCACAGTTGCCAACAGAGATCAGCAGACTTTTTTTTTTTTTTTTTGGTAAAGTGACAGAAGGTAAATATTTTGGGCTTTGTGGAGCACATAGGTCCCCATCACACAGTTTTCTTTGTTTTTGTATAGCTTTTAAAAACAAGTAAAAATTATCTTTTAGCTCTCTTGCTGCAAAAAAAAAAAAAAAAAAAAAAATCCAAACCCCAGATCCCAAGCTGGGTTTCCAGTAAGCCCTGCAGTCTGCTGCCCCCTGCCCTCTTGTCTTACTACATCATCATTTGCTCCCCTCAAGTAATACTTCCTGAGGACTTATTATGGGCCAGGCACTGCGCTAACTACTTTCCATGCATCATCCCATATAATCGTCACAACCAGCCTCTGGGCTGCTTCTATACCTCCGTTTTGTACATGAAAAACAGGCTTATAGAGCTTCAGTAGAATAGTGACAGTGACAAGGCTAGTAAGTAGCAGAGTTGTGTGAATCTGGAGCCACTGCAGCAGAGAGAGTGCTGCAACTGGCCCTGAGTGAGAAGGCTGGTGTGCAGAGTATGGCAACAGCCCAGGCAATTACAACACAGGGTGAAAGGCACTGCAGTGTCATAATTGGCTGGATTTGCCAATTCACTGAATATCATGCAGGGAGGATTAGACAAAGACCAGTCTAAGGTCTGAGCTCAGATAACAGAAATAAAGAAATAAGGTACAATGCTGGTTTGAGTGGATATGCAGACAGGCTTATAAAGCTGGGGCAGTGGCAAGATCCCATATAGCACTGGCTGGATAACTACCTAGTTGTGTTACCACAGGCAAGTAATTTGACTTCTCTTGGCTTCTGTTTCCTGCAGGCAGGCAAAGAGGGTATCAATAACTGTTCAAACTACCTTGTAAAATTGGAAAAGAAAATGAATGTTAATATAGTCAGAAAAAGACATAGAAGGATTGCTTTTAGGATTGTCAGAAAATAAATTTGAAAGCTTTTACATTAAGCACAGGAGTGAATGTTTGAGAGCAAATGCAACTAACCAGAATTATAATGAGAAACAGAGCAGTTTATAATCTTGCTTCTCTTATAAAGTGTCAGAGAGTGAGAACTCTGCTATTTAACATGGTTTGTTTATATGGTGCCAACACTGAACTTGATAGGAAGAAAAGAAAATTATTTCTGACAATGGCACATAATATTCAGACCTGTGGCCAAATCATGTGATTCATTTTAAAGATTTTTAAGGAATGGGCATATCTAGATCATCTATAATATTAAATCTACTATTCTGAAATAATACCAGTAATGCAAAAATAAATCAGCTATATGTACATAAATAAAACCCACTTACACAATTTCATTCCAGAAACAGGTACTCTAACTTGGATAACAAGGAGCTTCCTTTCAATCATCATTTGTTCACTGGACATAAATGCTGTGTTTCCTAACACTGGGCATGAAAATAAAAGTAGACTGTAAGAAAAATACAAATCAAATACACTTCTGAGAAAAAGGAAAGCCACTGAAATGATGCCAATTAAACAGAAATCTATAACATTATGCATGAGGTCATCCTTTGTGATTCCATCTGTCCCTTCATTTCTTAAATTTTATTTTGAAATCACTGCTTATGTTCATTGCCTAAAATAGCTTTTCCTTGATTCTTTGATGATCTCATGAAAATGAAAATATATATAAAGTAGTTATGCATAGGATTAATTAGACAGGGATAAATATTTACACCAAAGAGTTCAGGGAGGGGGACTTGTTTTTTCAGAGATCATACAATGACAATTTAAAACTGATTGCATCATTATTTTATATGCTAATTTAGCATGATGAATAATGTATCACTGAATCTCTCCCTCCCTTCCTCCTTCACTTCTTTCCTCCTTTATTTCTGTATTTCTTTCTTGACATGTATAAATAATTCTTTATTCAACCTGCCCCTTTCTGTATTAAAGTAGCTCTAGGGGAAGAAATGCTCAGGTATAGAAATCTATACCTACACAAAGCAACACACCAAAGCAGTATAAAAACTAAGGCTTATATATATGCTATTTCAAATTTTCAGTTTTCATATGTGAATGAATTGTGAAGGAAAACCTTTTGTGCATTCAAGATTTTCTGTGTTTTCTAGCCAAAGCCTTCATTTGCTTCTTCATTTGCTCTGTCATGGCAAGATGCTGCTTTCTACATTTCATTTCTGCAGGTGACTGCTGAATACCAATATATTTCTTCTCTCTACAACCAACACCCCGTGGATGCATTTTTTATTAGTCAATATATATTCTGTGGGTTACATTCTGCAAATTTGAACATGGACAAAATACGATCGATATAATCCATAACACTGCACAGATGTCTTAGAGAGATTGTAGAAGTCAGTCACCAGGAGGCTGACTGTCTAAGAATTATAAAATGCATTTGGATGGACAAGTTAGAAATCAGGTTACAAAAGTAGCCAAGTTCTAAATGTGTGATTTCATTATGACCATGAGATGAAGTCAAAGGATAGCTTAGCCAGTAATACACATTCAAATACAGAAAAAGTAAGTCTCCATGTATACAGGAGAAAAGATCATACAGATGTAAGAGGAAACGGAATGGAGAATCTTAATGAATGATCTTCAGATGAAAAGAATCAATGAAAAATATCCAGCTGTGGTAAAATGCTTTCAAATTGCCATTTATGCAATCGATGCATGGAATAGGTATTTCTCAGTGCAGAGAGTAGGAATAGAAAATTATTATGGATCAGAGCAGGATCCTTGGCAAACTACCAATGAAATACAGTTTTCAATAGTAAGGAAAAGGAGGTTGTGAAATAATGTCAATTAGAGAGAAATCCATGCTGCCAGCAAGAGTTCCTGGAAAAATAACTACCCCGCTTAGAAACCCTGAGAGTTCTGGGAAACAGTGACCACAGAAACAAGACTTATGGATCGAAATTAATACTTCTGTCACGTTGAAGAAACAAGCAATGATTAGAATCATAAGAAAAGTAATATGGGTAAGCAGGTGTGGTATTCAAAATGTGGCATTTAGCCATTAATATGAGATGGACACAGCACAACCAGGCATAGGTGATGACCAATCTGATCAGCATTAAAAAGTTTAAAATGAAATGGAATTGCTAGAGGAGTATATATTGACTGAATATCAGTGCTCAAGGGCAATGGTCGATCAGTTTATATGAGACTTTTCAATGCATATTTCTGAGTATGCCTCTGACCCTTTAATGTAGTTCTAAACTCCGAGATAGTTGAGATAAGTAGTTTAAAAGCTCAACATTTTGGGGCTTAGGTTTTCTTGATTCTTTTTTTTTTCTTTTTTTCCCACAGGTACGGTGGGATTGAACTCAGGACCTTGCGCTTGCAAGGCAGGCACAGCACCACTGAGATACATCCCAGCCCAGGTTTTCATGATTCTTGTGTAATGGTCTGTGTATTATATACAGAGTCTTCCACAGTCCCGTGTGTGTGTGTGTGTGTGTGTGTGTGTGTGTGTGTGTGTGTGGTACTAGGGATTGAACACGCAGTTGCCCTACCACTGGACTACATTCTTAGCCCTTTATTTCTTACTTTGAGACAGGGTCTCAGTAAGTAGTCCAGACTGGCCTCAAACTTGTGATCCTCCTGCCTCAACCTCCCAAGTAGCCTGGATTACAGACATGTGGTACCAAATGTGGCAAAAAAAAAATCCAACCTTTGAAAGAATCGCCTTCATAGAACATTTGCTGAAACCATTGATAACCATCTATAATTGACAAGAAGAGACTAAATTGAGTCTAATTACTAGGAATGAACTAGAAAATATTCACAAAGTGTGTGTGGGAGAAGTTTAATATTAAAAAAAGGTCCCCAAATCACTTGCTTCACTAAAATTCAAAACAGCAAATAATCAATGATAATGGATGTAAATAGGTTTCCACCTATGGGTTTAAGTGCCCTTTTGAAATACTTTTTGAAAAGTTAAGAGACTACCATGGTAAACTGCATGCTAAAAGCAATTCATGATAATTTCCTAAGGACCACGCAATCATTCCATACAAGCTCTCAAAAGCACTATTCAGAAGTAAAAGTTTCAATAATAGATGTCACGCTTTGAACAGTATGAAAGAAAAAACACAAGAGGGAAATGATGACAGATACAGAGGTTCTATATGTGGGGGAGATTTAATGGCTAGATGTTGTCACAGATTACTACACTAAAAAAGGGCATAAATTTCAACTTTCCAAAGCAGAAGATGTAAAATATAGCCCAGCCAACAACAACACGAGCTCTTGAGGGTTAAAACATATTAGTATCAAATTAGAGACTAACTAAAGAACATAGATTACACTCATTCTTTCAGTATGGATTTACTGAACATCTAGGTGTAATGTACTGTGTTAGAAGCCACAGAGAATACCAATGTTTTTCCAACACAGATCCTAATTTTAAGATGTATACTCAGGGATAATTAAAATACAAGTGAGTGGCCAGAATTAACATAAAGGTTAATTAATTTCATCTGGAGGAATCAGGGAACAGGGTCAGTGGCAGAGTATGGTCTTTTTCAGTGTTTTCTTAAAACTAGTATATGTCGGGGGCTGGGGATTTAGCTCAGCGGTGCCGGTGCCTGCCTCACAAACGCAAGGTCCCAAGTTCGATCCCCGGTACCAAAAAAAAAAAACTAGTATATGTCTGTGGTACATAATAATTTAGGGTATGGACTTGACACACAGACTTTATGTAACTGCTGTTCTGGGGGGAATTAATAATGACAGCAATAAAAATAACAGATAACATTTATCATTCCTCATACTCAAGACTCTGTACGTGTTATGCAATTTAATTCTCCAAATGCCTCATGGAGCTGGTTTTTATTAATTCCATTTTTAAAAGAGGAAAGATTTATAGGATCTGAAGAGAAACCAGAGAATATTAATTCCATCTTATAGATGAGGAAACTGAGGCACAGAAAGGATTCAAGGCCATACGTCTATCAGAAGGATGGATGAGAATAGGACTGCCTGAGCCCAGTTCCATAAAGAGAATCAAAGGAGGACAAGTGGCACAGCTTAGCTGGAGTGAGGGATGCAAAGGCATCGAGTGGCGGTTAGGCTGCAGCAGTGGCTTAGGGCATCCTTGCTGAAAATAGATAGATACATTTGAAGCACCCTACGTTTTTCACTAACAACATGAACACCAAGAAAATATACCATCATAGAATTCCATAAGTGTTAAAATGATCAACAAAAACACTACTTAGAAGCTGTTACACTCTGCCCATGAAATTGAATATCACAGGCAAAGAAATGTTTTAAAGAGCAGAGTAAATCTTACTTGTGATACTTCATCTCATTTTTTATTAACATTCAATGTATGGTTCAAGTCTTTTATAGTATAATTTTATTGACCCAAAGAATGGATTTGCCATTAGTTCCATGACTCCTGTTTGTTTTTTTTCTTTTTCTCCTGACTTTATCACTTAGGCACAAAACATTTAACCAGCAGACAGGCCAGATAAAAAGTAGTTAAATTTTAAAACAGGATAAAGTAGACATAGTGAAACAATAAAAAAACCCCAAAGTGGTCCCATATCTTTCTCTTTTACAGTAATGGTGCAACTTTCCATCTTTCATTAATGAGAGAAGGCATTTCTAAGATAGGAGTTTTGGAATAATTTCTCCAGGAAGGAACAGAGACCAGTACCCCAGCTCTTTCACTCAGCACTCTTGTTAGCAGCTGCAGACATCTATAAGCAGATTGGCCACGATCAGCGGGTGCACAACAGGGCACAACCTGCGTGGCCCTGGGGCACGCAATCTGGTGTCATGGCCGTGTCAATCTTTTAGTAACCCACAGGGCAATTTAAAATCCAAGAATGTTTGTGGGGGCTTAGTGACCAACTGGACACTTGAAAAACCATAAATATTTGTGGGGCCTGTTTTCTTTAACAGCTCCTCTCAAAACTGCAGAATTTTCTCTGGAGCTTGGCGATATCACTTTTGTACTTTGACTTTGGTATTGTTACCTTAGCTCTTCCCTTCCAGGCAAAGGCATGGAACTCATTTCTCCCTGAGCTTACTTCCTCCAGGAGTACACTTATGCTAGAAGTCCAACAGCCAAGGTGTGCACAGCCCTTTTAAGTGACTTGTCTTATTTCCAGTAAGTCACCTCCAATGGCTTAATGCGTTCTCCTAAACACAACCACATGAGCCCTCCCGAAGTGCCCTGCGGTTGGCTTGCCCTACTCTCCAGCAGGTGCACAGGAGCTCTTTCCAGGATTTGCTAGCCTCTTGGGCCACTATGGTAGTGTCAAGCCAGTCATTTGAAAGTGCCCGGTTAAGTCTGAAACACAATACAGAGTATCAGTAATAACACTGAAATATTTTCTATATCCCTAGGTCCTAATGCAATCATAATAAAACTAGCAATCGTATACACAGCAACAAATAAACAGCTTCTCCTCATTAAGGCAGTGAAACCTGGGTCCCAAGTTCCTAAGGATAAGTTGTAAAATGGAATTTCCATATCTTTCACTCAATTTAAGTGTTTCTTGGCACTGAATGATTTCAAAGCTTTAAACCTTTTTTTCCCCCTCAATGCTGGGGATTGTATCCCGGGCCTTCACATTAAATATATCTACAGCCCTCTTTGTGTGTGTGTGTGTGTGTGTGTGTGTGTGTGAGACACAACACAATCTTGCTAAATTTGTGGTCCAGGCTGGGACTGAACCTGTGATCCTTCTGTCTCCCCCTCCCAGAGTGCTGGGATTGTAGGTGTGTACGATCATACCCAGCTTTAAACCATTTTGAAAGTGCCACCTGTCTTTAACCCTTAGTGTAAAGAATGCGATCATAGAAAAGTATTTGAATTGAATACGACCTGGTCTGTGGAGCACTTTAGTTGTGAATACCAACTTTGTTCTCTCTGATGTACGTGACCCTTTCACTCCAGAACCGGGGACCAGGAGGTAAGATAGAAGATAGGAGAAAAGCAGAGTTCGCTGTATTATGCTTCCAGCGAGAAACACTTGCACAGTATTTAAGGAGCTGTTCATTATGTAATGGGAACTTTGTACTTAGAAGAGCTCCACAGGGAGAAGCAATACAGCAAGATGTGAAAGCAAATGCAGAAGTATTAAGTTTCACAGTAGCACTTCCCTTGCAGCGGCATATTTTACTTGTTGGGGAGGGGCTCCCCTGAATTACACACTATCTGTCTCGGCATCTCTATTTTGCCTTGTTCCCTTCTCTTGGAGTTGGGATGAAACAGAGGAAAGGACAGTGTGGTCCTCTCCTAATTTTGACCTACATCACATAGGGACCATACAGCAATATTCATCAGTCAGTAATTCTATAACTTTTTCTAGGTAAGGGTCGGAGTACTTTAAATGCAATATGAAAACACAGCATTGCCAGAGCAGAAGAAATGCCTCATTCCTTTCTTACAATGCTCGTACCTCTTTGTCATACAAAAATGCCTCCACTTACAACCTCCTGTAGGTAGCAGTAAAGCTCCCAGCCAGAGTAGAATGGAGGCAATGAAGAATGTCTCCAATAGAGGACATGAGCACTTATTTGACTTTGGGCAAGCATTAGGTTTTCTTAGCCCATGGTGTATTTTATGTGTATAATTTGTAATGGTTTATAAATATTATCATTAACACCACTGTGTTCAAAAGTATAAAATACCAAGAGTATTAAAAGACATGCAATTACTATGACAACAACAGAGAAATAACTTGTTGCAGAAGCATGTATGCTGGTCACTTGTGTCACTTTGCACTGACAAGGAAATGAACTTTCCAAAAGCCCTTGAGAACCAATTCTCTCTGTAGACAGAGGGAATTCTGTATTGTCTATAAATTATAGATGCGTAGACTCTTAAAAGTGGAGAGGATCTTAAAGTTTATCTTGTCAAAATTCCCAAGTAAAGAGCAATTCTCTTGAAAACAACTTTGTGGCAAAGATTGTCGATTGCCCTCATATTTTTCCTCCTTCCACAGCAATAGGACTGATGATTTTTAGTTTGGTCCACGGATGCCTGAAGTAAAGAGAATATTTCTTAGCCTCATATGGAGGCCTGTATAATTATGTGGCATAGTTCTTGTGAAGGCACTAATAGTGCATATGCTTCATTATGGTTTCTGAGAGTTTTTCTTAAAACAGTGATGATGCATGCCTCATCTCCCTTCCTCTATCTTGCTGGAGGCTGGAACTCAGATGTGATGGCTGGAGCTGCTACAGATATATTGGACTACACAGTGACAGGGATGATTGAGGCTATCAAAACAGAGAAACAAGATAAAGGAGGATTGGGGACTCTTTGAGAAGCAGAATGGCCAAAGGAAATATAATCACCCTACTTCTGGACTTTCACATTACAGAAAAAGACATTTCTTTATTATTAAAGCTATTGTTATAATGTGTCTTTGTCAATTGTAACTAACCAATATATAATCCAGGTCATCCTGGAGATTAAGGCTAAGCTTGTAGTTCCCTAGAGCCTCAACTTGTTTTTAATGGTGCTACAAATTCAGATGTTCTTTAACCTATATTTGTACACAGAATTATTTTTAAATTAATTTTATTGGTACATTTTAGGTATACAATATAATGACATTCATCATTGGAAATTTGCACCTTTACATAGTCTCTCTTGGTTCTTA
>NW_004624762.1:24489126-24562156 GCF_000247695.1 Heterocephalus glaber | reverse complement strand
CCCATTCCCCTGCCCTCCCTTCAACCCCTCCATCCCTCCCTATTTACAAAGGCTTTGTTTCCATGTTTTCATTTTCTCATATTTAAAAAATTTTAAAGGGAGGACATTTCACTTGTGGTTGTTTAAATAATTTAACTATCAATTTGGTTATGGCAATAGCAATCTGTCACAATCTTATTTTGAATCTTGATTTTCATATTTCCATTCTCACTGAAAAGTTAATGAGTGTGCAGTCTATGTTCTCCTGCAGAGCACTGGTAAAAATCCAGGTCAAAGTATAGGCAGGGAGATGTCCTAGGGCTGGGCAGGTTGCTCGCTGCATAGCTTTTAGGGGGCACCATTTATGTAGATGTGACAGAGAGTTATATAGTGCAGTAGAACTGAGTCCAGTCTATGGTTAACACCAAGAAGGTCTTCCAAGACTGATAATTTAATACAACACTGCTCTTTGGGCATGGTTAATGAAACATCTCTGGATCCACCTAACTGTGCTTCTCTTGGTGTATAATTCTTTGAGTAATTTAAGAAGATATTGGGAGCATCCACGTCAAATGCATTGCTGAAATTCAGCCAGACTGTTGTAGCATCACATTGTTTCGAAAAAGGAAGTTAGTGAAGTAAAATAAGAAACTCCACAATATTAAGGGGAAAACTTTACAATATGACCATAGACACTACTAAGGTCTAAAATATGGGAAAGGAAACATTTGCTAAATGTTCCAAAATATGTTTTTTTCCAGATGTATAGGTCTTTAAATAAAAGTGACAAGCCCAATTAATGTTTAAAGAACTTGAAACATATAGAGAAAAAAATCAAACATGTGCCGAGTGGTGGACATCTAGCTAAATAATGAAAAAGTAGTTACACGGATGTTTTGTTATTTAAAGTCCCTTCCCCTCAAAGAGTAAGAGTGATAAATTGTAAGGACTATCCCAATACATTTTCAATTAAATGACTAAATTAATGTAGAGACATTTAATTAAAGTTCCACTAGTTTTTCCAAATGCTGTTAATTATGCTACTATCTAAAATTAAATCTCTCCTTAAACCCTTTTACATTTTTTTGCTCTTCTGATGCAGATACAATTAAAATGCTGCAAGTTTACCTAAATGCATCCAAATGTTATAAATGAAAATATGAAAAATTGGAGTTTCAGCAACTACTTAAGAAGCTGATGTTTTAATGGAATTTCTACAGTCCTTGAGGGAAACCAGTAGACATGTAAGTATGCATACACATGTGCACACACACATAGAATTCCTCTGAAAAGAAATTTCTCTCTATATATCTGAGACACCACAGTGAATAACACAGACAAATGGAGTTTCAAAGGTTTTCTGCCAATAAAAGATAAGAATTTTTTAAGACTCTGGGTAATTAATTTCAGGAACAAGGTGTACTGTAGTTAAAACAGTTGTGTTACTATTTCCTAAACAATAAAAATCCCCTAATAGGAGCTCAGAAATGGTTTAAGAGAAACAATTAGAATTCTGGCTTGCCGATATTGAGGTCAAACTCCCACATGGAAAAAAGGAAGCCAGACAATCCTAGCTCAAATCTACATGCGAGTTTTTTCCCAGTGAGAAAACGAAGGTTGATCTTAACTCTCAAACTTATTTGATTAGGCACCTACAAAAAACACACTGACTCAAAAGGGCCCACCCCTATGAGACTCCTTTCTTTCCTTTCTGGCAGAATCCTACTTGATTCTGACAGTTAGCATTTTAATTGCTCTGCTTGGGCTGCTACCTATGTACCCCAATCTGCCCTCCAGACCCCTGAAGGCTCGATGGGAAATGCTTTTTTAAGAAATGAGGACCCACCGTAGGAATGATCACTATGGACTCAAAAAGGTTATTAAGGGTAGACTTAGATCTTTTGAATGTGACTAATCTCTTTCCCCAAATTTCTTTTCATTGTAGTTGACAGACTGACAAGATGGGTGGAGGTTGATTTTTGTTTTATGTTTTTTTTCCTAAGTCACCATTGTAACCAAAATCTTAGGAGAGGAGCCTGGGTATCAGCAGAACTGTGGCTCTCAGAAGATCCCTTGTGGATACCAATATCCTTGCACATTCCTGGTTCTGCTTTGCATACAGCCATTCTTCCTCCCATTGCTTTATAATCAGTGCTCTCAAATCTGACTGCCCTGCATAATCCTGGGACGCTTTATTAAATAGTGATGTTGGAAGCCCAACCCCAAAGATAGAAGTCTGGGGTGCAGCCTGTGTTTCAGGACTGTCAAAGAGGGAAAGGAACCAAAAAGTGAAGCTGTATTTACTGCTCAATTAAAGGGGTAGGGATATTTTGCACACCAAAAGGAGCACTATTAGAATTTCAGGAAAACAGTGGTGTTACAATGTTTGTAATTAATTTTAAATACATCAACATAGATAGCATGGTATTTTATATATGCAGCTAGCACAACCTTCAACTCTGGAGGCTTGAAGCAACTGGTTACTTTAATCAAGTATTCAGACTGTAGGAGGGTTCAGCTCTCTGCTCAGAATGGCCAAAACCAGAAGATAGCTATTAGCTCGCTCTAGAAACCTTGGAAGTTTTGATAATGCACATAATACATGCCACAATTGTGTTTGAGCGGAGGAAAATACTGGCCTGTAAGGAATGTCCCTACAGCCTCTCATTAGTAAAATGTAAGACAATTAAGTTAAGTTGATTGGTTAAGACATTTTCATGATATTCCCTAAAACTGCATGAATAAGATATATGAATCCTGCAAGGCCTGTTGCCGGGGCTTTTAATTTTGAGGTTCGGTCACCAGTGGTCCTGGGTCTTACAATTCAGTGAGAAGGAATTCTGGTCATTCGATTACAAATCTAAAGGTAAAAGAATCTTGCTTTTGCAATGGTGTCAATTTAGGCCTGAAATTCCAGACTTAGAACTGTGGGAAAGGTTATAAGCTTACTTTTGTTTGTCCTCTAATAATGTTTGTTAGCGACATGTTTGCACTTGTGGAAGATTTCAATCTGATGTCTGAGACTATGGTTTAAGTTTGTGATGAGATAGTCACCCCTCACCCATCTCAAACATTTCTATGTCCATCCATTATTTTCCAAAAAGAACCAAAGAACAAATGAACTTCGGTCAAATACCACAGCAGGTAGAATTTGAGGCAGCATCCCAGTAAAGAGGGGTAAATATTTGGGTAGGGGGGCTGTTGTGTATAACTATCAGACACCTCTAGGTGATAATCTCCCCACTTATAAGAATGGTCTGCATAAAACTAGAGACTGAAATAAAGTATTTTTCAAAAAGCTTTAATACTATGCTTTCAGCTGTTCTGTCAAATTATTCAAAAACATACTTAAAGGAAACAGGAGTCTATATTACAGCACAAGCTTTTAAATTCGTCAATACAAGGAGCCAGGAAATGCCCTTCCTTCCCCAGGGCTCTTTCAGTTAGCCTGCATTACAGGAATGTTAATTTGTTCCAAGCAACATTAGAAATTAATGGGGTAAGTGGGGGTGATTGGTCTAAAGGCTATCTTCTTAAGTTAATACCTAGGAAATCAACAGGCCTATAATTTTTAAAGCCCTGTTTCATTTGAAGTTTGCATGCAAAATATAAATGACTGCAATGGAAAGATGTCCTCTATACCTGAAAAAAAGGTAATTAGTATTTGGCATAGATACTGATAGTATTACAAAACAACTATTATATATGATGTATTATAATTTCTTATGTTTCTGTAGAGATCTCTAGAATTTGGTGTGTTGGGGGGTGCTTACCAGGGATCAAACTCAGGACCTTGCACTTGCCAGGCAGGCGTGGTGCCACTGAGCTACATCTCCAGCCCTAGAAAATTTTTTTAAAAAAGAATTCTGGCTTGCAAATGGAGTTTGCAATAAATGTCTTAGTCTGTTTGGAATTCTATAACAAAATACTTCGAACTATATGGCTTCTGAACAGCAGCAATTTATTTCTCATAATCTGGAGGCTGGGAGGTCTATGAAAAAGAGGCTGGCAGATTCAGCATTTGATGAGGATCTACTTCCTGGTTCACAGGTACCACCTTTTCACATGGCACATGGTTCAAGGCAGCACTCTGATATCTCTTTTCTAAAGGCTTTCATGACTTAATCACCTCCCAAGCCTCACCTCCTGATCTCATCGACCTATAGGTTTCGGTTATGACATGTGAATGGATTGTGGGGGGCAAATTCAGACCATAGCGGTAATGTAATCACAATATAGGGCAGTTGGATTTAAATGTAATCTACTGGGGGATTCATAAGAAGAGTGGTACGTCATCCATTTCTTTGGCCCCTCCCCTACCATCAGGAGAGGTATTTCCCAATACCTTCAGGAGCTACATTCAATGCTTTATCAGTTAAAAAAGTAAAGATTCCTACACTCACATGTGCCAATTTCTATTTCTTGTTGCTTCTCTCCTCCTTGTTTACAAAATATAAACTTGATCCACAAGTGATTCCATTGAGATGTAAGCCTTAGTTTATCCAGAGAGGTATCCAACAGGCTGTGAATGCCAATTATAGGCCCTGTGCACACCTGGACACAAATGTTGTACACCATTTTCTCTCCTTCAATGAACACAAGGCCTTCTGCTTTCAGTGATGATTCATGTGGTCAGAGTTATCAGGCCCTCAGCACTGATTTTGTTACTGTTGAGACAGACATGTGATAAACAGGTCATATGATCTCTATTCTCCCTAAAATTACGGAGAGTAGAATAGTATTTTTCAAACTTTGACCATGTCACCTAGTAACAAACACATTCAGTGTAGCCATTCCTAAGACATTCTGCATACTTGCACATTCATAGTGGGGTATGTGTCTGTGTTGGTGTCTAAAACATCACCTCCCTAGGCAACCTTCTCCACCTACCAGGTCAGGTCAAGCCCCTCAGTTATACTCTCTCAGCATTCTATTCTTCTTCTTTCTAGTACTAATTACCATTCGAATAAAACAATTGCCATACAGTTATTTAAGCCATCTCCAGAGCTTGGATTCCAAGGCTTCATGCGGGCAGGTATCTTTTACCTGGCTTATGGACAGCAGTGTGAGGAAAGCTAATCTGCAGCAAAATTCTGTACACAAGAGCTGCTTCATAAGTGCTTATGATGTGGTTAAATAGCTAAAGGCCCCAGTGAGAAGCAGATCTCTGGATCACCTTTTCATGTGGAAATCTCAAGGTGGTGCCTGATTAGGTGCTCCATCCTGCTCATTGGCAAAGTGTGGAGAACAGCAAGAAGCACCCACGTGGTGCCAGGACAGAGAGGATGCCTTTGGGAAGTAGGGTGCCTTATGACAGCAGGACAGGTCATTAAGACGTCCTCCTTTTCTTCTTTTTATCTTAGGACTTTAAAATCTTTCCAGTTGGTATTCACTCACATTTATTGGTTCTCCCTTTCATCCTTGTATTTCTTTCTTTATTCTGTCATTTTCAACATAAGTCAGTCTGATTTATCTCCTTTTCAACTAACTTATTGTCTGCAAAAAAATCAAAATTCTAATAAAATGGGTGTTTTCTGGAAATACAGTGTTTGAATGCTTAATGTTATGCTGCATTGCTCTGAAAAAAATCAGAAAAATCATATATTTGTTTCAGAAAATATGCTCAATGAAGACGAGACTTAGGAACTTTTCTTCAATTAACTACTATGGGGAAGGTTCTGTACAGAATCATATTCACATACTAAGAGTTATTCATTCTTTAGTAAAATAGATTAAATTGCTTGACTATGTTTAGAGTCAATTAACATGAAACCTAGAGCCAGAATCCAAGTTACTTTGATCTATTGCCTCTCTGTCCAGAGTAAACGCCCTTGGCTGAACAACAAATAATACATTTCAGGCAAAGTTTATGGCATGATCTCCATACGTATGAAGTTGATCCTAAGCAAAGCTCCCCTCTAACAGCATGGAGAAGACACTGTCTCCTACCTGTTTAGGAGCAGAGCTACACAGAGGAGCTGGCAAAGAAAATCGCGGAGCAGGCTATTTTGATTCCTGATCAAAGTTCTTATAACCAAAGCTGGCATCTTGTTCCAGAAACGGAAAATATATCCCAAGCCACAGGGTAACAAAGGCTTGGGCCATTGCAGTGCCCATGATCCTCATTTCTATGAATTAGTTCTTAGAGGAATGTGTTCATGACATGTAAAAATATCAAATTGTGAACTGCTGAAACACATCTCTCTTGGGCCATGCAACTGCGGCCATTAGGGATTGATGGCAACGGCCTTGTCCTGCAGATGTGCCTATCCATCCAAGGCATGTGGTCCAGCTATAACAAGAGTCCTGTCTGGCTTCAGGCACAGTTTGACTTCTCTTTGTTATTTCAACTTGAAATCAGTGGCCTCATCCCATCCAGTGCCACCTGAGAGCCAAGGAATCAAAGTGTGATGTCCCCTGGCACTCCTCATGTTTGAAACATAGACCATCATGAAATATTAAAGCCTGAATCTTGGAACTACAGAATTCTGTGAAACAGGTGAGCATGTGGCAAAGATTTCTATTCTGACTGCGCAGTGGGGGAAACTTCCTCCACTGCAAGCAGTTGAGAGCTAGGTTTCTGTCTGGGGCTGCCTTTCACTTCTCTTGCCCTTTACAAAGATAATGGGGGAAAAATCCAAGTTAGTTTCCAGATGTGATATTTACTTCCCTTCACTGAGAGAACAGGCAGAAAGCCTCTAAAACCACAAAATAATAGAAAGAAAAAGGAAAACAAGCTTTAGAATGAAAACGGCAAGTCAGAAATATAAGCCTGAATGTCATAGTTCTAGTCCATGATTTCTGGAAAAATAACAGAACTATATTTAAACTTGGTTTTCATTTCTGGGTTTTGTTAATTTAAAGATTTATAAAGTACTAAAATGATCACTTACTGGTACTTTTAAAATCATATTTCTATCATCTCTAAAACGAGTAACTATTAAAAAATGGCCAAATATGATGTCAATAGGTATTTTAGGCTTTCAGATAAATAGCACACATTTTTGAACTATATTCATCTTTGCTTTTCATACAGAAAAAACATGGTAGAGTGAAGAGTATCGCATTGGATCTAAATTCTGATCTTGCTTTTTTTTTTTTTTTTTTTTGTACCGGGATTGAACTCAGGACCTTGCACTTTCGTGGCAGGCAGCAGCACCACTGAGCCAAATTCCCAGGCCTGATCTTGCATTTTTTGGGTAGGTACCAGGAATTGAACTCAGGTTCTTGCACTTGTGAGGCAGGCAACAGAACCACTGAGCTAAATCCCTGGCCCCCTGATCTTGCTTTTAACAAATGAGGACATCTCACCTAAATTATCTAGAATCTATTTCCTAATCTGTAAATTAAGAGATTTGGTCTAGATAACCTCTAGTATTTGTGAGTTCCAAATACCCTTTATTGTTTAATTCAATTGTAAAGTATCAAAAGAAGCAAACACATTAAAAGAAAAACCTTACTATAACACATGACAAAACAAGCATTGTGGAGTTGAGGGTAAAGTAGGACTCAGAGGTGTTTAAAATCTTACAGGGTAAAAATAAATGAATTTATTATCACTGTATGTTTAGAACACTCACTTTTACCTGTTTTTACTTCTTACCTTTTGAAGTTACCAATTAACATTTAAGAAAAATGAAAGAGCTCAGAATTAAGAGGGAATGGGATAAAACAGATACAGGAACTACCATACTTTTCCTTGTACCAGTTGTTTTGAAAAAAAAAATCCACTAATTCAAGAATGTTAACCTCTTTCAACACTCAGGTCTTTCTCCTCATGGTGAAATCACCAATTTAAACTTTGTCACAAACTGAAATAATTTAAGAGGAGAGAAAAACCTGCACCCAAACCCTAAATCTTCACCGATTGAGAATCATGTATGTTATTTCATTAGTTCTAATAAAAGCATATTTAGTTTTGTTAGTCATGTTTATCCTCTTGGCTTCACTGTGCAATACAATTACACACTTGTGTGTGATTATTTGAGTTATGTCTGACTTCTCCTTCAGACTGAAAGATCTATAAAAGTAGAAATCATGACTATTTTTCACCATCTGACCCCCAGTGCTTAGCACAATGCTAGACATTTAGATGGGGATTAATAAAATAGGTAATGAATGATTGTATTCATGGAAGAATAAGTGCATAACCTACACAGTTCCTTGAGGGTCAAGGAAACTTTCAGGGTGGGAAGCAGGGTAGGGACGATGGTTTTTTTAATTGTATTTTTCATGCAAGGCAAAAGATGGCTCATTATTTCTATTGTGTAGCACATACAGAGTTCTGGACAATTATGAGACTCTTTTTAACCTCAAAGATAGGTCAAGGTTATAGGTGGCAGTTGCTGCATACAAGACAAAGTGAGAAACTGTCAATTTTTTGTTATTGCTGCTTTTAATGACACATATATTAATGCAGGCAAGATCCTTGCTGTAAGGGTATATGTATTTTTCTAGAAAAGGTCAAACTAAAATGAATTAACTACTTCTTACCATGTTATCTGCCTTCTACTTTCCACGAGGGTGTATTCCACTTGCTTAGGCTTTGACAATTTAAAAATTCCTGGTCTTAATGTCCTCTAAAATGTACAGATTTTATAGCTTAGATTTTAAGAGACACCACTACCTGACAGAGTAATGACAGTTTTATCTGCACTGGTGACTAGCTTTGGTGTGATACTTAAATAATAATCCAAATCAAATGATAATTTTTTGAAAGGCTGTCAGGAAAGGAGAAAGAAAGGAACAGAATGCATAGCATTTAACTTGATTTAAAAACACAACACACTGCAGCTTCCCATAGATTCTTATTTTACTGGGAAAAAAAGCCCTTAGCAATTCATCTTCCTTTGGTTGCATGAATGACGTTTTACTGTGATGTGATTATAAGTAACAAAATCCCTCAGAGATGCTGCCTTAAAATATTTCTCTTTATAATGTTCTGAGCTCGATAAACCTTGGTAGAAAACAGAATACTCTTAATTATGAATAAATTAACTAAATTAGTAACATGAGATGGATATGCAATTAAGGGATTGTTAATTGAAACTGGAAACACAGCTGTATACAGCTTAGAGATGAATCATGCCAGTAATGACGCAGATGTTTATAAAATGTGATTATCTTTAGTGGCGACAGCACTGCATCTCCCAAGCCCATTTTTATATTGTGTCACTGAAATGGTTTTTAAACCCATGAACACCAGGAATCAGTATCTCAGGGACAGCAAATTAGGCTCCCTGGATATGGGAATTAGTGTTGTCTGAATGTCAGCAATTTGATTCTCCAGCTTTCAAAGAATGTAGCTATGGAGCCAACAACAAACATCTGTTAGTTGCATGGTCTTCAAAAACAAAAACAACCCAAAGTTGCTGGCAACCCGATGCCTGCTTCAATCAGAGAAGACAGTAAAGTATCTGTAAACAGTCACAGCACTGCGAGACAGTGAGAAATGCACAGAAAATGCAGCCCCTGGGCACAGTGTGGGAGACCTTATGCACAAATGGGAAATGCCCTTGTGCCAGCAGAGACATCCTCTGCTATTTTCCAGGCTATCCACTCAGAAGAAAAGACCCCAAATCTTTACAACTAAAGGAAGCAGAGAGAAAATGCTGCCATTAAATGCACTGTATATGTGCAATGTACTAAAATAATCAACAATTCTATTGCACTTTGGAAACTTGCACTTTTTGCTTATCACACACAATTTTGCCCTGTGTGCAATTCCCATTTGTCCTAGCCAAGGGAAATGTCCCTCTGGATCAGGATTTTAATAAAATCACATGATCTTTGCACAGTATTCATTTGGATAAAGTCGGGGTGGGGGATTGGATACTGGGCCCTAAAAGTAGATTAATGGTTATAGAATAAAGTGCTCAGCTAAATAGACTATAGTCTTAGAAATGTGGGTGCCAGATCTCTGGACACAAGTTTGTGGTATTATTTTAAATCAACAATTCAGTCAGGGTATATGATACTTAGAGATGTGGTAGGCATTGGTTTTGCAATCTAAAGTGCAAAATAACTGCTGTAAAGTCTAGTCTAAAAAGGAATAATATACAATTTTAGATATTGACCAACATAAAATATGTTGGTCACCTTAGCTTAGCCCCTCTTTTAAACCTACAGTTTCCTTAACAAAAGCTAGTTTGGGGAAGCAAACAAATTAAAACAGGAAATGGTCACTACCTCCCCTCTCAAAAGGAAGCAGAAAATTTAGAACATTTTCCTTATAATATAGGGGAGACCTTTCACTGAAACCTTTAATGACATATTTGAATGACTTGAGGTCCAAATGAATAAGTCAATTTTCCACTTTACATTGGCCGTGGGCATATGGGATATGCCTGAGTTGTGTGCATGTTTTGAAAAACATGCTTTCAGGGGTGAATGAGGAGAAAAATGCAAACATATAAAAAGACATACCAGTTTGGTTTTTTTTTTTTCTTATGTTGGATAACCATAGGTGTGGAGTTAGTTAAATTTTGGTCACAAACTCTCTATCCTATGTTAGTCTCCACAAGCACAGGCTTCGCCTATAACTTCATATTGATTTGCTGTTACACAGGTTCCAACTTGGCTAAATTTCATTACTTGAAGGGACAGCTTGGAATTCCATATATGGTATAATAAAAGCAAGATGACTGCATGTATACTATGAGGTTTGAAAGGACACTTTTTCCCCAATATGCTGGGACAAATTCTTCATGTGTGCGTTATTCTGTTGCAAGTGATGACAAAGTCAATATCATATATTAGTTACTAGCATTTGTGTTAAGATTTTCAACTCTGAACCTACCCATAATGACACCAGTGGCGTGATGCATTTGTGACCTACCCAGGTAGCTATTTGCCTATCTAATAGCTATTCACTTTTTATTCCTTGGTAAAGAAGTTCAATTATGTTCAGGCATTGAGCATCAAAGGACCCAGCTTGAGGAGGAGGATGAAAATCTGGTCTGAACCAATGATGGTAATCTCATTCTCAGAAGCCAATGATGGTTTAAAGAGGTTCAGTGACACTAAGTTCAGGCTCACAAATAAGGGATCAATTTGCTTGGGGGCTTCTGGGAAATGTGTTTATTTTAAAACAGTCATACACACATACACAGGCAAAGGCGTGCATATGTGTAGGCACACACACAAACACACACACGAATGCTGATATCCTTGCACCTTTCCTCCTCCTCCTTGTCTTTGCTATTGTTGTTTGAGGATATGTTTCTTGGAGCAGAAGGAAGCTATTTGGGGACCAAGAGGAAAAAGGCAAGAGACTCCCAGAAAGCTAGCCTTGGATCCTCGTATAATTCAGCTGTTGAATTTACCAACTGGGTCTGATGGTTTTTGGACTTCTGGTTATGCTAGACCAGTGGTTCTCGAAGTGTGGCTCCAGACCATATTAACATCAGTATCACCATCACCAGAGAACTTTCTTCAGATGCAGAATCTCAGATTCTACTTTAGGCCTATTTAATCAGAAACTCTAGGTGGAGCCCACCAAAATGTATTTTAACAAGTCCTCCAAGGAAGTCTGCTACATGCTAAAGTTTGGGAACCCTTGTGTTAGATCATGCTTTGCAATAGCAGTTTCAAAATTTGCCTTATTCCACTGGCAATCATGATCCTGATGAAGAAAACCATAGATTCCCAAGCCTACTGCATCAGATTCACCAGCAAAGGAGCTTGGGAATTAGTAATTTAATCATGTGTCTTTGGTGATTTGCATTACAAAGAAAGTTTGGGAAAAACAAAGTTAAGGCCATCAAAATCAAGCTTTCTGCTACTGGCTGTGGAAAGCACTCTAATCAACATACCACCTGCAATCCCTGTTTCAATAGGCTGCAGCTCCAGGACCACTTAGGTAAATAGATCCTTGCTCTGGCCTTGGCAAGTATATCATACAGTCTTAGAGAGTCTTTGACTTAGAGTGAGGTTTACATTTCTAAGAAGGTGGTTTCTTGACTTAATTGTTGATTTGAATTCCTGCTCTTTTCCATTCAGAACCTGTTTACCCTGCCTCCCCACTTCAGCTCTGGTCTGAATTCCTAACCTCCTGTACATGCTTGACCCATGATATCTGGTGGCCCCATCAAGTCTGCCAGGATTTCAGAACCCTCTCAAGTAATTACAAGTGTGATCATGCATTCCTTAACTCTTCTGGCTGCATTCTCAAAGGCCAGATTCCTACCTGCTGAACTTGAACATGCTGATGCCCATGAGGCTGGCAGGAAAGTAGGAGCAATTAGTCTGTTAGGAACTAAACATATATTTTCAAAGTTGGAAAAAATTCTGTTCATCCAAATAGAAATAACTGAGAACTTTAAAATGTTTAACTTTTTTTCCTTAAATTCTTTAGCTAAAGGTTAAAATATTTAAATGGACCGAAATCAGTGTACGTTCTGGTTGAGTGAATATTTTACATTAAAAACTTTGTGTTCCTTGTTTACTTGGCCAAATAAGCTAAAAAGGGAGAAAATATAGTAAAACCTTTTCCTTATGAGTGATAAATGTAGAGTTAAAGGGAGAATTGAGACAAATATTTAATTATGTCTCTTCTAGTTACATGAACTTCATTTGCTTAAATATTATTTTAATTTTGGTCCCCTCTCTCTATCATACATTCCATACCTCAGTCATTCCAAACTTTACACCAGATTAAAGCAGATCTTTCCAGACAAACAGGTCTTTGTTTATGCTAACTCTTCTTCCTAGAAGAACCCTCCCATCTATTTTTTTCTATCTTTTGGAACTCTACTCATTGCTCAAGTCTAAGCTCAAATGTCATCCTTGGGCAAGATCATTAACTTTTCTGCATATTAATAACACTTTTTTGTAGGGGGCTCAAATCCCTAGTGAAGCCCTTGTATTGTTTGTAGTTCGTTTATCAATCAGAGGGTCTATGTCATGTACATCTTTGTCCCTACTGCCAAGTAGAGAGTCTCAAGCATAATGTAGTTACTGAAAAAAATTGCTGAACTGAATTCCAGGCAAAAGATTTTCAGGATAAAGTATTAACCAAATAGTGCCTTAATTTACTGACTTGGTTGTGCAGGTTTTTACATAATTAATTCTAAGCGGGAGGCTAGTGGAGAATGCTTGATTTTGTTATGTGGTGGGAGTCTCAGATTGAATAGAAGGAGTCCCAACTAAAGATTGAGAAATTCAAATATAGCCAATTAATGGAATGGGCAGTGTATTTCATAAGGACTGAGAGAAAAGCTCAAGCTATAATCACTTCTGGGGTTATAATCGGTCATCTCTAAAAGACTTGTGGCTCTCTAGACCCTTATTATTAGAAGACCAAGTAGGAAAGCCTCAGTCAATAAGGGAGAGTGGTTTTGAGGATGTCATGGTGCCCACCACTTGGTTCTTTCATGTCTGAGTCCTATGGGTACAAATAAGAATGATCTAAAAGATCCTGTATCAGATGGGATGTATTCTACTCAAGTTAATAGAAAAGTCAACATAAAATGGCTCACATAGTCAAGGAGGACACAGGGCACGCTCCTCGGGGACTGAGTAAATTCAGAAGCATCATGACATTGTTAGGGCTTAGGCTTCCCCATCTTTCCACTCTGCTATCCTTAGGTGAACTTATCACATAAGCACAGAATGGCTCCTGAAGTTCTGGTCCATTTACTCATTCATTCAACAAATATTTATCGTTTGAGGACCCATTTTTAGGTACTTTAAATATGTTAGCAAACAAAGCAAACATTCCAGCCTCATGGAGCTCACTTTCTCATAGTGAAAGATGGACATTAAAGAAGCATATTATATACATTAATTTAGTAGTATGAGTACATGGAAGGAATAAAAACAGGCAAAAGAAAACAAAACCAGAACAGATATTCCTTTTGCTGCCTAACATATACCCTAAAACTTAACTGCTAAATAACCAAAGTTTATCATTGTTGTGCATGGTTCTATGAGCTGACTATGATCAGTTGAGTGTTTCTTGCTGGGGGTCTTTGATGTGTTTGCAAGGAATGGAGGTGAAGTTGGAGTGATGTGAAGGGTTGACTGGAATGGATGTCTCAGACATTTTTTCCCTACTTATACATCTGGTGCCTCACTTTGGATGTATGGACGGATCGAGACAACAGCTCGGGGATGGCCAGGTCCTTCTGTCTTTCCATGTAGCTTCTCCATATGGTCCACTTAGATTTTTCAGTAGCGCAGCAACCTTAGAATAGTCCAACATCTTACATGCTGGCTCAATTCTTACAAAGTAATCATTTCAAGAGACCAAGACAGGCACTGAAAGACTTCTGATGTAGCCTTGGGCTTCTTACAGGATCAGTTCTGCTGCCTTCCATTTGTTCTACAGCGCCAACCCAGATTCAGTGTGGGATGGGACTGTGTAAGTGGCAATTACCTGAAGACATGATTCATTGTGTCTGGGGGGTGCCTTTGTAGAAGAACTAGAACAAGGTAAGGAGGAATGGAGGGAGATGACTGGGAGGAGAGGGATGGGGCAGTTGCTGTTTAAGCAGAGTGGCCAAATTTTAAGAAGCTGTTATGGCTTGTGTCTAGATGCCCCCGCGTAGCCTCATGTAGTCACAGGTGGGGCTTTTTCAAAGGTGGCTGGCTGTAGAGTGTGTGATGCTGGGATTAAGGTTATGTGGCACTGATAGGTTTGCCACTGTCCTAATCCGGGTAGCCTGGATAAAATATAAGGACAGAAAGAGGTTTGTCTTCTTCCTTTCTTGCTTGTTTTTGCTGCCTTCTGTTTGCCATGAAGTGGTTCTCCTCTGCAACTCCCCACCCTGCCTTGGAGCCGCTGATTATGGGCCGAAACCTCTACAAATTATAAATACACCTTCCCCCCTCTAACTTTGGGTGTTGGGTATTTTGCCTCAGCAATGAGAAAAAAGTAACTAAGACAGAAGGTTTTTTTTTTTTTTTTTTTTTTTTTACAGAAGGTTCTTTTAAGAAGTTGAGATCTGATCAAGACTTGAAGGCAGTGACAGAGTTAGTCACATAAGTATCTGGAAAGAGAACATTCTGGGTAAAGGGAAGAACTTGGCACAGTGCTCAGAGAAAGGAGGAGGTCTATTTAGTTCCCTAGCTGAGGAAAATCTTTCTTAGACGCTCCTGAAGCCAAATGTCCCTTGTACCTTTTTTGCCTGAGATTGGATAAAATGCCTATGGTCAAACCCTGATAATGACACCGAGACCACTAGGTCACCAGGAAACAGCTCAGCACTAACATGATCCATTCCCTTGGGATGGGACTTTCCTGGTTGCCCATGGTCACATGGAGAAGGGTGAATCCTCCACAAGCCTGGTCCCCGCCAGTAAGTTCGAAGAGGGTATGTGTACAGATTTGGGGAAAAGGAAAAAAATAATGTTCCCCCCTGGGATTCACCAATGCTCTTTTGGGGCCTGTCATCCTACTTTCCCAGAGATATATCTGGACTGCCAGCAGAGAAGCCTCACAATCTGTGTAGGGGCAGAAAAGGATGGAAAGGAAGCCTGGGCAACAAGATCAGCACCTAATTCACCAGCAGCAAAGGGCCACCCGCCACAATGAAGGAGAGTGTTTAACAGAACATACTGAACAGATAGGAAGCAGGGAATATTCACAATAGGAAAAGATACCTTTGAGAGAAGAATTCTATGTATGACACCAAAACATTGAGATATGTGATCAATGACGGACTTAATTCACAGAGGTTATTAGAGTCCTTAAGAATAGCACAGCCGCATAGTTGTAGGTAACTCCATTGTCCTTAAAGTTTAACGGCCTGATGGGAAAACTCTGCTTGAGAACTGGGGATACTGATTTATCTGAAGCAATTTGAAATATGTTTATATTTCCTAAGTGCCACATATAGTAACCTACTTACACTTGAGTTTTCTGAATTAGCAAATGAAAGTACAATAAGAGGTAGTTCAGTAAATATTTATTGATGGAAAAAGAGGTTAATATTTATAAAGCTCAAGGCAAACTGAGGTAATAAAGAAATGTAAGCCATAATTCAGAGGACAGGAATGCTAAAAGTGTATATAAATATGTGTATGGGGAATGTGAAGTTCAAGACTGTGTTCTTGTATTTCTCTTTTTTTCTACCAGTGCTGGCAGCTGTTGATACAAATTATTACATCAACCTAGAAGTCTGTTCAATTTTAACAAAGGGAGACAGATATGATATAAACGTTAAACATAAGACAAATTAACACATTTTCATTGTAAATATAGAACATCAAAGAGGCATTATAAAAATGTTTGAAAGTACCTCTTTTTTCTGCAGATCAGGATGTTTTTTTCTCCATATGTCTAGAAAGAAATCTGGTTCAATTTTATTCAACATGTGGGATAGTGGGAACCTACTAGATGTATAATATTATAAAATACCAGTTGGTTATAGAAAAAGGAGAACCGCTTGTTTTATAACCTGAAAGGGTAGAACAGATTAAATTCTTATAAAGAAAGAATGAATGTATTAGAAGAGATGCTGTAAATTCAAGTTCAGAAAAATGAGAAAGTTTAGAAAGGTTTCGTAGAGATGAACTGCAGTTCTAATAATAAAACTTAACATTTAAATAGCATTTAATAGTTTCTGAGGCATATTCACAGACCTTTATTCATTGTTTCACATGGACCTTACAAGATAGGTAGGATTTGGATAAGTAATTCTATTTAAAATGTCTTAGATTATAGGACATTTAGAATGATGAATGCCCTTTTTAGAATAAAACTAAAAGGCATGTAAGAAGAATAGAGAGCATGTATTTAGTTCTGGTTCCACTATTAATGAGCTGTGTGAACTGTGACATATCGTGTAGTACCTTCATAAAGTAAAGAGTTGGATTTCCGGACCTTTAATACTAAAATTTTCTGAATTGATGGATGTTAACAGGCCCTCTTTCCTAAAATGAAACTTAGGCAGGGTAAATCACTGGTCATTAAATGACATTGTATTACAATTGAATAAATAGAACCTTTTAAAGAGTGATTGCTGAAGTGTAAAGTTAAGAATATTAAAATATACCATAATTCAAAATGGATACTTTAATTTTTACTATTATATGTGGTAATAATAAATACATTAATTGTAGGGAATTGGTACATATACATATCATATCCTTTTTTTTTTAAGAGTAGGAAGAATTTACTGAAAGAAAGCTTCTGTCTAAAAGAGACCGAAGGGGGTCTGGAAAGTGGGTTGCCCCATATCATATCTTGATCTTTTTTACTTTCCCTTCCCCTCTCCTTCCTCCTCTCTCCCCAATTCCCAGATTCCCTATTCCCTACCCATCTCTCTATAGTCTATTTTTACAGTAATGAAGTACACTGATGGATTTAGTTATTTTAAAAGTAGATTTAGCAGCGGAAATATCGGCTAATTTATACTTGAGGTAAGTTGCTCCATACCCTTGGCTTTAGGCCCTGAGCAGATTTTTTTTAGATACACATTAAGGCTTAAGTCATATCCAACTTGATTGTAAAGAAAGGTCCTAAATGCAACTAGGCAAAAATGTAGGATGGAATCAGCGCAAGGCGATCACTGGTATTGTGAAAGAAAAACAAAGTATGTGCAATGTTGGTAAGTGACTAACAGATTCTCCATGTCTGGAGGATTCTACATTATCAGCTAATCACCTGTTTTCCTCCAACATTCTTTGCATATCATCTCCAGATGAAGAAAAAAAATACTGCTTCAAATGCTATTGTAGGACCTTTGCTACCAAGCAAGATGCAGTAATAAGAGCCAATTTACCCATTGTCCTGAAATAATCAAACCATGGACCAATGGACAAATTTATGTAATGATGGATTGTAAGGCAATGTACATGACTCACACAAGGAAAACATACCCGAGAAACAGGAAACATATGAGGTGAGCCTAGAATTGTGAGAATTTCCAGGCCAGAGCACAGGGAAGAAACCTTGAAGGATCCTGGCAGGCTCTACGAGTTGAGGAGCTGGAACTGAGAGTCTGGAAAGACCAAGGCAACTAGAATTCATAGGACAGAAGACCAGAAAGCTGCACAGAGAGTTCATAGAGATCTGAGGAGGTTTCCCTTTATTCAGCTGAAGACTGATTAGCAGATGGGTGAGAGAACTAGGAAAGAACTACCAGAAAAGATGAGAATTAAAAGTGTTCAGCACCCATATGGGGCAGGAAGGAGTATCCATTTCTCACCAGTTAGACTGGAAACTTCATGATTCGCAGGCACTATGTAAGGTACACAGAGGGACTCTCACCTCAGTTGTGGGGAATAATGTGGCATACGATGAGCAGTGGTCTAATCCCACCTAGTCTTGAAAGCAAGACCTCTAAGGATCAAAGGACAGCACACAGTTTAGAAAGGGAGAAATGAAAATCTATTATTGTAAGGTTCTTACACCATATATAAAGAGATTTAATATCACTTGAAGACACACCATGACAAGTTAAAGATGTAAATTAGAAACCCTAAAGAAACCACTAAAATAACAAACAGATATATATCTATATATCTGTTATATATATCTGTATATCTATTTGTTATAAAATAACAGATATATAGCTATAGATAATATATCAACATAAGTGGCAAAATGTGTTCATAGAAAATAGATTAACTTAAAAGACCACAACAAAAGCCACAAGCAAATAAAAAATCAGATAGGACAAAGAGAAAAATATTTCTTGATGACAGGTTTATATCAAACCATATCAATAAACACAATAAATACAAATGATTTAAATACTTCTAATTAAAATAGATCATTAGATCATCAGATTGGATTTTTAAATTACATGCTGCCTTCAAGGAAAGCACATTAAATATAAAGACACAATAAGTTAGAAGTAAATGGATGAAAAAATTATATCACAGCAACAAGAGTCATGAGAAAGTTGGAATGGCTATATGATTAGTTACTAGCAAATGCAAATTTCAGTCACAATGAGCTACCACTACAGACCTACTTAAATGGCTAAAATTAAAAAGGTTGACTATATGAAATTTGGGGAGGGTATATATGCAACTAGAACTCTCATGCACTTCTGATGGAGAATGTTAAATGGTACAACTGCTTAGGAAAGCAATTTTGCAGGGTTTTTTTTTGGGGGGGGAGGGGCGGGTTGAGACTAAGGCTCACTATGTAGTTCATGATAGACTTGACCTCACTATGTAGGCCAGACGGTGATCATTTATCAGCTTCCTAAGTGCTGGTATTACAACCTGGGCCACCATGCCTGGCTCCGGCAGTTTCTTAATACATTAAACACATACCTGCTATATGTTATCTAGCTGTTCCCTTCCTGGGCATTTACCCACAAGAAATAAAAGTAAATGTATGTGTCTATTAAAAGTCTGGTACATGAGTGGTCCTAGTATTTGTAATAGTTGCAAACTTGAATAAACCCAAAAGTACATTAAAGAGTAAATGGATAAAGAAACTAGGATATATCTATACAATGAACTACTACTCAGCAATAAAAATGGGTAAACTATTGATATATACAATACAATGAATGAAGACCAAGATAATTTTGCTGACTGAAAAAAAACCCCATAAAGTGTATACATCGGAGATGGCAAACCTTTGAGAGCTTTTAATGATACAAATAGCCTGCTGCAGCACCCATGCCAGAAGTTCACCACCACTGGTATATACTTTTGGTAATTACATCCCAATCATATAAAACAAGAAAATGTAAATTCATTTACAATAAGAGAAAATAGATCAGTGGTTTCCTGGAGCCAACGAGGGACAGGAAAGAGATACTACCAAGGACACAAGAAAACTTTGGGGCAATGGTTATATACTCTATTTTGAATATGGTAATAATGATGGTTTCTTGGGTGTATGTATGTAGTAAAACCATTAAATTGTACTTTTTAAATACATACATGTTACTTAATCTTCAAGAAAGCCATTATAAAAAGTTGAGGAGTAGCTATTCAATGCCATTTTCCTCCAAAGGTAATAAAGCATATTCCACATCTTTCTGAGCACACAGACCACTAATTGTTGAAAAAGGTCTAGGATTCAGATAAACCATGTTCACCATAGAATAAAGGATACTTAATTTTTGATCAATTTTGTTTTTATGGGATGTTTAGAAAATTATTTAAGTGTTGGTTAGACTTATGAATCCACAGATCTAGACATGAGAACTTTTTTCAGAAATTATAGTCTTGGTGCAATAGAAATTCAATATCTGACATTGTTGGTTTTCTTGGCTTTGTGCTTGTCAAAACCTGGTATTTCTAATGATGTGGTCTTTTAAGGTTTTTTACACTGGTCCATTTTGGTTAGTCTTTAAAAATCAATAACTTGTTTTGTTTTATTTTTTTAGAAAAAAAGACACTGCTAAGTGTCTGTAGATGTGGCCTCAAGGCCCTCTGTTCTCAAGGAGCTGACTTTCAGGAGGGCAAGACAGACTTTTAATGAACAAGTCAACAAACATGCAACTACAGATTTTCATATGTGCCATTAAGAAAACAAACAGGATGCCATCTGATAATGAAAGGAAATCTTTCTTGGATGTGACTTAATTACACATTAACTCTGCAGTCCATTACTTCAAAAAAATCCTTGGTTATTAAATGTATACACTGGAATTATTATTACATTGTTTCTTTCAATGCTGGGACAAAAATATATGCCATACAAAACTTAAAGGAGGAAAGGTTTATTTTGGCTCATGGTTTCACAGGTTTCAGTCCATGGTTGGCTGGCTCCAAGGCAGAAACATCAAGGTGAGAGGACATGGTAGAGCAAAGCTGCTTAGTTCATAGCAGCCAGGAAACAGAACACAGGAGAAGAGCCAGAGAAAGAGGAAGGGTCAGGGAACAAGAATATACCCTTCCAGGTTACACCCCTAGTTTCTTACTTCCTCAAACCAGGTCCCACCTCTTAACAGCAGGTTCTGTTATATCATCAATGGACTAATCAATTGATCAAGTTAGCACTCCATGATCTAATCACCCTCCAAAAGCTCCACCTCTGAACACATGAGAATTTTAGGGGACATTTTTTTTTCTTTTTGGTACTGGGGATTGAACTCAGGACCTTGCATTTTCGAGGCAGATACAGTGCCACTGAGCTAAATCCCCAGCCCTCTTTCTTTTCTTTTCTTTTTTCTGGTACCTGGGATTGAACTCAGGACCTTGCACTTGCAAGGCAGGCACAGCACCACTGAGCTAAATCCCCAGCCAGGGGGAACATTTTTGATACAAAGCGTAACAGTTACTTAGTTTGTTAGTCCCAATCTTCAGGTCATTTAAAATAAAAGTGACTGATGCATAGAAAAGTCACTCATTTAACTTGTCTTCATTTTTAAATTGTGGTTCTAACGATACAGGCGATATCGGAGATGAAATATGAAATTTTATATCTCCTAACCTGTTAGCTGTATGGTACACTGAGCTCTTGTTCTCTAAAAGTCAAAGAATGAATTCTAGGAACAATGAAGGTTAAGAGTAGGAAGATATAAAGATATTTATTGATAGGAAAGCTCCTGAAGGGCAGGAGGAGTCCTGAGTGGGTAGCCAGGGACCCTACTCTATAGGGGAGTTTTATAGAGTGAAATCCACATGGGTACAATGTGGGTCATAGCCATGATCATCCATTAAGGTTATAAGTATAGTCACTTAAGTAATGGTGGTCCAACTGGGAAACAAGTCACATAACAAGTGTGGATGAAAAGAACAAAGATTCTCCTAGGAAGTTGTGAGTCCAGAGGTCTCTGGTCATCCACTGGGGTGGCTGATGTCTATCTAGACTTCTTTAGGCCCCATGTTTGTTCTTTGAGGAAGTATGTAGGTCTGGTCATCTTGTCTTTATCTTGAGGCCTGGTTTTCAGCCAATGTGACTGTGGTCACCACTGTGGTGTGTTTCACCTTTGTCCTGACCCTCTCAAGGACCTAGCCCTGTCTGACTGCCTATAATATTTCTACCTAACTCATCTGTCTATAATATTAAGGCTACTTTCTGGGAAGGCTTCCTGATCACCCTTTGCTGACTTGTACTCACTTCCCTCCCCATCTTAGATATGACTGTGCTTTGGTAGTATCCTGCATTTTCTTTCATGGTACTTACAGAAATTTGGAATTATGATGTGAGGGATTTAAAAAATTAATGTCTGTCTTCCCAAGAGATTATAATTTCCATGAGGACAGAGAGGCTTTTTCTACCACTGTCTCTTGATTGATACCAGGAAACATATTTATTGAATGGATGACTGAATGAGGAGTATTTCTGCTCATTTTGGGAAGTGTTTGAGGATTAAACCCTCCTGGTCCTATGGGAAGAGGTTCTAGTTTTTTAATCTGTGAATGATTCAGGCTCTTGGTTAAATAGGCTATGCCTGAGATCCTACTTTAAATATTCATTTTTGTCAACTCTTGATGCACGTGATTCCTGACATCAATAAATGTGAGGGCAAAGCTATTCTTTTCAATGAAAGGGCTAGGTTGTAAATTAAGAGGAAATGTCATCATGTCAATCCAACTTTATATCGAAGGAGTGATATTATATGGTTAGAAGTTCTGACAGATTCCCCAGACAGACTGCCTGGGGTCAAGTCCTGCCTGTCTCACTTACCAGCTATACAACCTCAGACAAGTCACTCAACCCTTTAGTTCCTTATTTTCCTTATCTGCAAAATGAGGATAAAAAGAATATCATTCTCATAGGGGTAGTGGGAGGCTTAAAAGCAATAGCAGATGTAAAAGTGCTCAGAATAGTGAATGATATGTAGTAAGCGCTAGATAAGCGCTCATTATTAAAACTCAACAATGCATAATACTCACTAAAATAAATTCTTCTCAAACTGATATTGTGCAAATGCATTGGCCAATTAAAATATGAGTGTGTGTAAAGGCTGTACTTCTAATATAACAAGCGCTTTTAATTATATTTCTACCCACATATCTACCTTATTAAATTACTTAATATATTAAGCAATGACAAAATTTCTATCACAGTGATAATTATTTTAAGGAAACTGTAGGACATATAAAAATAAAGGAGCCTTAGGATAAACTACAAGCAATTTAAAATTCACTTGGTGGTATTTATCTTTAAAAATAGCATTTCTGGATTTTGTAAGCCATATCTATCTTCCCAACAGAGCTGGCTTTAACATGCAGATTTCAGATGGCCTGAAAGGGGGCTCTTTCTACTTGCTGGAGGAATGTGTAGGGAAGGAGGAGAGGGGGCGTCTTGCTGGTGGAAATGTGAGAACAGCAGTTCTTTGTATGCTGGCTGTGACGTGACGTAAGCTGGGAATTGTGAGCAGCTGCTGGTGGAGTGTTTCACATGCAGCAGGGCAGTGGGAAAAGCAATGAGGGAAACAACCAGGGCAAACAAATGTGGGAGAAAGGGTAGGCGGGGTCAAACTCTGGGGCAGGAGAGGTCAGCCTGGAGAGAGAAGGCCACTTGAAAGAACAAAGAATAAAGCAGCTAGAACTTGGAGGCAAGGCAAACATCAGTTACAGAATAAGGGGGGACAAGAAAATATGAACACTCTGGCCATTTTAAATACCCCAAACTATATACACATTTCTAGAAAGGAATTAGAAATCTCAGGAAAGTAAAGTAAATACATGCATACATAAATTAGCTATTTTAACACATTTAATAGGGGCATATTCCATTTTAAAAAATCATAAAATATTTATATGGCTTACCATAATAACTAGCTTCAGAATTAGCAAAGATGATTCCTGATTAAAGCAAATCACAAATTAAGTAGTATATAAAGATCAAGCAATCTAGTAATTTCATTAATATGTTCTAATCATTTGGGTTCCCTTTATAAAATGCCTGAAAAATAACATGCCTTTTATTCTCTTAAACTCCAAAATATTTTTGACGTCACGATGGCTTCATTCCCATACTGTATCTCATATAATTTCTTTTTCATCACACTCCCTATATCATTCATTTTTCTCCCTATAGTCTTACACAGCCTGAGGCCTTTTAAAAAATAGAGAATGCCCTTGACAATTAGACCATTCTTGCAGGAGGAGGAGGACAGATTTTGGAACATCTGGGCCATGTTACTTTCAAGGTTACCTGGGTAATTTCAGTATCATTCCTCTTGACAAAAAAACAAGTAGCTGTATACACATTGGAAACCAAATGTTCTTAAGCTTGACAGTGCACTTTGACCTTGTTGTTTTCCAAGCACTGTGTCTATCCTGGGCGTTTAGATTTATACTCTCCTTATTCAATTCTTCAAAGGGCCTTGTATACTTCCTTTTCATTTTTTAAAACAGAATTGAGGTTAAGCATAAATGACTGTTCTCTCCTTACTGAAGAGATGTTTTCCTAGAACTTAATTGTCCTTTTTCCATGGGTCATTTTATTCCTAACATCAACAAATCCTTCTGTGACCTGACCTGTTCGAAAACAAACACATCGTTCTTTCCTCTTTGTTCTTTTCATCTCCTTCACCTTCAGCTTTTTAAAAACTACCAGTGGGCACATCAGGCTAGATGCTGCAGTTGAAATCTGTTTATAAGAGCAATGTACAGTTTAGAATGTGCTAGAGTTGTTTATTTTACATGTTACCACAGTATTTTGGCTTCTAAATTTTAACCACGTGGAATCCCTTGACAGTCCCCAAACTGTAGGACCCTCACATGATAAAAGTACTATTTAATATCATATCTGTTAATTCAGAGAAAGAGACCAGCTGACAAAAACCTGTATAAGTTTAGTAACATAGCTTCTTTACTTATAGAAAATAGAAGTATATGGCTAAGAAAATTTTATATTCAATTACAAATGCTTTATGTACAAATCTATTTTTGCAAACTTTCTTTAAACCCCAAAATATGGAAAGGAATTTCTGCATGTAATCACAAAATAACAGCATCTCCTAAGAGCCTGATAGAAATGCAGAATCATAGGTCTCACCTAATATGAAAATTTTGGGGGGTATTCTATCAATCCCTGTAGATGATTTTTATCCATTCTAGGTTTTGAGAACTATATTCTAGCCCAGTGCTATCCAATGTAAATATGGTGAAGGATATATAAATAATTTAAATATTTTAGTAGGCACATTAAAAAAGTAAAAAGGAGCAAACCTATTGGTTGCTTTACTTGAAGTCACTGACAGGATTACCTCATTCATTCTTTTTGGTACCGGGGATCGAACTCGGATCCTTGCACTTGTGAGGCAGCCGCTTACCTCATTCATTTTAAAGAAAAATACCCATGTTTAAATACTCACAAAAAGGGAAAAGAGTGAAATTCATTATACTGACATGCTTTTCTTGCCAAATACATAAAATTATTTCAGTATATAATCAATTTAAACATTAATTAGATATCTCACATTTCTTGTACTTTGAAAGCTGATATTTATATGACTCTTAGCACTCATCTCTACGTAGACTGGCTACATTCAAAGGCTCACTATCCATACAGGCAGCACAGTTCTGATATGGTAACTATAAATCTATATAGAAGCAATTTGTGTTATTAGGAATTTAATAAAACTTCCTCCTCTGAGTTTTCCTTTACTTTTCTCTGTCTGCCTTGAAGAAGTGGTGAAGAAGTGGTTGGGTATCCATGGTCCCATAGCAGTATATCACTCCCCTAAAACAAAGCTTTCTGAATGGCATTATACTTATTTTCTCCATTTAGTAGTTAAACCACACCTCAAAGAGACTGAGAATCATGGCTTTTAAAAAAAATTTTATTTTGAGACAGGATCTTGCTGAATAGTTCACGCTGGCCTTGAACTCACTATGTTCATAATCTTCCTGCCTCAGCCTCTGGAGTCCTGGGATTACAGGCAAGGGTCACTATGCTAGGTTTTGTTTTTCAAAATATTTTAAACTTGAGGGGGGGGATTTAGCTCAGTGGAGCCACCGTGCCTGCCTTGCAAGCGCAAGGTCCTGAGTTTGATTCTGGTACTACAAAAAATAAAATAAAATAAAAAAATTTTAAAAAAGTTTTTTCAACGTGACCACTGGACAAATTCTTAATATAGGCCAGTTGCTCTCAAAGTGTGGTCCTTGGACCAACAGGATCAGTCTCTCCTGGAAATTTGTTAGAAATATGGAATATCAGTTGCACCCTAGATCTAGCAAATCAGAAATGTTGCAGACAGGGCCCAGAAATCTGTTTTTTAATAAGCCAGAATCTCTGCGGGTGTTTTAACATGATTGTGGTGTTCACTACAATTTGAGAACCAGTGCTGTAGAAAAACATATTTCCTTGGACAATTGCCTCAGACTAAGTTCTATGGTCTACTCGTAAGCAGAATAATTTTAGCTCCTGTAAAAGGAAAAAGTCCAAGAAGAATATGCTAGGAAGACAGTAGTAGAGCCAATCCTTAACAAAACTGAAGTGGAGAATGCTGTTTGTCCTCTGCTTACCTTCAGGTAGGAATAAGCCTGCATTATTTGTAGGAGCAGATGGTGATGGTGTAGCTCCCCTAGGCTCCCTGCCTAGAAGGGACTCCGCAATGCAAAGCAATTAGTACAGGATCATTAGAAAAAGAGAAGGGGGAAAAAAAGAAAAAGAGAAGGGTGTGAGGAAAACATTGAAAGTCTGTCAACATATTTAAAGGATCAGATCCTAAGCCCAATGGTGATAAAGCCAAACTCCATATATGCAGACGGAAGACTTGCTTAGAAAACCTATCTCACCAAGGAAAAGAAGCTTCTGTGTTGGAACTTTTAATTTTAAAAAATCAAATAGTTTTGTTTCTTTTCTTTTAAAAATAAAGACACGCAAATACTCCCATAGGCCAATGAACTATGATCCCACATCCTCTCACAAATCTTGCTAATACGACTATACAGACCAAATTCCAAGTCAGAAATTATTGAAGAAATTGTAAATCAGAGATCTGAAAAGTTATTGATTTTGTAGTGTCAATGTTATTATAGTATATATAATATATATTTATAGTTGTTGGTATTATTTATAGCATGGAGGAAGGGAGAGAGGGTGCACCATTATGGAAGCAATAAAAAGAAAACCCACAAATAAAACTTTTCTTAAGATGGTACAGACAGTAAAGGGAGTTTTCATCAGTATGTTCTTGAATCAAATAGGATGATTACCACATCTGCTTGGTATACAGTAGATGCTTGCCAGTAGATGAAAAAAGAGGGAATAGAGTATCCAGAATATGAGGGTCTAGGTCCCTGTGACAGAAAGTTACCACAGTGGTGTGGAGACGAAGTATAATGAAGCCTGCATGACTTCAGAAGACTCTTAGGAAACTTTTAAAACACATACATAATTCATGATACTGTTCTTTAACATATTTAAAGGATTTCATACCTAGAAATGCCTCCGTTTTATTCATTTTTTCAAGTGTTCACATTTCATAAGTCCCTATAGTCAATAAAGCAAGAGCTCCTTATGCTGCAGCTTCTGCTGCTATCTCTGAGTTTACTCATGCGTGTACAGAAATGGCAGACCATTCCTTTCCACGCTATGCTTATGCTTAGTGAATAAGGAACGTGACCATACCACTCAGTGCACGTGCATTGCCTAAAAATTTAAAAAGTTTCTCATTTTAACTGTCTTCTTGGTATCCATTTCTACTTGGTCAAATGTTAGCATTTTTCTACTTTAAAAACTAATTCATTAAATCACTTTTGGTTGATTTTGATAAAATTGCTGAGTTCTAAAGGCAATGAGGAATATAATGCTTTAAAATTTTATATATGAAACTACAAGTGTGATTTTTTAAAGGTTCAATGAACTGGGCTCATTAATCCATTGGTTTGTTAAAGGAAGATTTTAAAGTTAATATCCCTGAGAATCATTGGAAAAAGAGGGAAAGAAGGTGAAAAAAGTGAAGTATTTCACACTCGTGCAGCCCCCAAATGGCTTTAAAGCATGACTTTTTAAAGTCCAAACTTAACAGAGTTTTCAAACAAGGAAACAAAAGACCTAATAAGACCTGATTCAGCTCTTGATTGACACTTACAGGCCATGTGACTCTGACTGTGTTACTTACTGTCAGTCCCTTCCTTGTAAAAGTGAGTCATCATAATATATGATCATAATGTTACGAGAGTTAAATAACAGAATATATAGGAACTGTTTGTAAATGCAAGGAAGAAATGATGGTACCTATACCATTAACACGCTGTTAAATGTGTCAGTAACATGCAGACCAATGGACACTCTGAGAGAGAAAAAAGGATTTTATTCTCATAAAAAAGTTTTAAATGGGCAAAGCAAAATCTCTTATACTTCTGTTTGTAGATTCAAAAGAAATCTGGAACCCTCCCTACACTAGTCTATCTACAGGTAATTTGTGACCCAGTCTTCCTCTACTATTGATGTTTATATCTGTATTTCTTACCTGTTTCCACCATTTTCCTGATTTTACATACAGCTAAAATACCAAAATGCTTTTCTTTTTAAATCAAAATTAGTGTATCAAGTGACTAAACCTAGGATATTCTGATATCAAGAAAGACAAAACCTGAGAACACAGAACTGTTCCTTCTATTACACGATTTTGCCTGAAGCCAAGACTGCTTTATTTTCTCAGGTTTATATCTATCTGCCTTCCTACTGTTTCAACTCTCTGTTTCTCGATTTTTTGTGTGTTGGCAGACACAAATATGAACTCATACATAGTTTTAAACATGATTTTAGCCAACTGATATAGCACTGCAAATAACTGAATTCTTTATTTTCATACAAATATGACATCATAATGGTGGGCATAAGCTTCTTGCCCTAGAAGCTGGACAACGCTTTAGTCTTACATACAATCTTCTAAATGTCATATATTCTCCACAGGACTGTGAGTGGCTTTTCTAGTAATGGGAATAAAATTGTTTGACACAAATCTTATTTCTTTGCTTTGTTCCCTATCTAACAAGGACTGACATTTATAATATAGCAGAGTGGTTGGAATTATAGTCTAAGAAAAAATGGAATCAATTTGGCTATGTGCAAATCAAAACTTTGGATTTATCAGCTTTCTGCTAAAAATCCTTTTAAAGCATATCTCTTTTTTTTTGAGACAGAGTCTCACTTTGTAGTTCAGACAGGTCTTGAACTCTATATAGCCCAGGCTGACCTCGAACTCACAGTAATCCTCCTGCCTCAGCCTCCCAAGTGCTGGGACTGCAGGCATGCATCACCACACCTGGCCTAAAGCATATCTTTAAGGTCATGTTCAAAAATAGAAACATGAAATTTCCTACAGTAAAAGCGTATACCACTAACTGATGGAACTCTTTAGTGCAAGAAGGCTGTGTGTATGTGGGTGTTAGGTAAAGGGTTTAAGATTTAGAGTTATAGGAGAAACAATTCCAACAAGCCACATCAATATTATGAGAAGAACATCTTCACTACCTCTCAAATAATTTAGTCATGTGTGAATCTCCAGTAGATATCCAGATACAGAATCACAGAATGAAGCAAATGGACCTTAAACAAAACAGATTATCTGCTTTTAAAAATGAGAACTGGGGCTGAGAAGGATTCACTGGCGGTGCCAAGACAACATGGTCAAATAATGGTTGAGTTTAATTTTAAAATTAAGTCTCCAAATAGTCACACTAATGCTCACACAATCTCCTTACATGTATATCCCTGTACTTACAGCCAAGAGAGCCAAGTCTTCATTCCTTTTAGAGAATGTATCAAAATTAGGCTATTAACATTTTTGTTTTGTTTTCTGAGACAGAGTCTTGCTACGTAGTTCAGGCTGGGCTTGAACTCACTATGTAGCCCAGGGTGGCCTTAAACCCACGGTGATCCTCCTGCCTCAGCCTCCCAAGTGCTGGGATTGCAAATGTGTGTGCCAGCATGTCCAGCCAGGCTATTAATATTTTCTTGTGCTTATATCTAAATAAGTAGTACAACTTAAATGGACCATTTACCATTGAGGGTTTTTTTGTTTGTTTTTTTCTTTTGTACCAAGGATCAAACTCAGGACCCTTGCGCTTGCAAGGCAGGCAGTGGCACCACTGAGCTAAATCCCTGGCCCTACCACTGAGTTTTAAAAAACTTTTCCTATTAGTTTTTTCTTTCAGTACTGGGAACTCAATCCATGGCTTTTGTACTGAAGTACATTCCCAGTTCTCACCTTTATTCTCAATTTTCATTTTTTAATAGCATGTGTTTATAGTACATAATGATTTCATTCCTTGTGGGGCATTGGTACATGTACAAAACCTATCTTAATTCTTTCTTCAGCTCCTTCCCCTCCCCTGCCTCCTCCTCTTATCACCTCTTAGTCTCCTTTTCAGTTGGAATCAGCCTTTCCTATGTTTTTAAATTTTGAGACAAGGTCTCACTAAGTCACTAAGCTTCCATAGCGGGGCTCAAACATGAAATCCTCCTGTCTCAGCCTCTCAGAATGCTAGGATTATAGGCATGCACCACTATGTCTTGCACAGTTATCATCTTTTGGCCACATTTGTAAATTTGCATGGAGCTATCACAAATTTTGTACCATATTCTGAAAGCAAACAAAGCATTTAGGCCCCTGAAAGACAATTTAAAACATATTTCAAGAGTGCTTGAATGGAAAAAAGGGGCCATTGGTTTTCTTTGGACACTTATTACTTTCTACATTTATGTCTAAAGTGGAAAACATCCTAAGGATGAAACTGGTAAGATTTTAATAATACTCAACTACGATGGACCAGACGGACATAGAAAGGCATATAATCACATAACTGTATTGCACTGCTTTAGTCAGGGCCACTTATAGCAATCTACCATACAAATATTTCAAGATTATCTATCACCAAAAAATTAAATTATATGAGATCTCAAGAGGTCTTGAATTTGGAACTTGTTTTTATTAAAGATCTTGCAATTCTTTAATAGGACTTTCAATCACACCCATAAATGGACTGTCAATAGGAAAGTAAACTGGTTTATCATTTTTTTTCTTATTAAAACTTTGACAGCAAATATTTTTAAACCCAATTTTCTCTTTGTCCTCAGGAGCATACTATCTGTATCCTATGAAATTGGAAAAAGAGAGAAAATGATTCTCTAATTCTATGGTTAAACCACTTTTACAGTTTGGGGGTATAACACAGTGGCTCTGATACAGGGAATATACAGATACATACTCCCCCCACACTACAACCATTTTTCTGAGGTCTTACCATAATCCAAGTACTATACTAAGAACTTTTCATGAATTAGTTCATTGAACATTACAGTAACTCTGTTGGAAATGAGGGACCTGAAAACCAAGTAGGTTAAATGGCCTCAAGGTTATGCAGCTAATAAGTCAGATTCTAAAACCTGTATGATAGAATAATCATCTTAATTGTAATAACAACAAGAACTAGAACTTACACAGTATTTTCTATGGAGCAGAATATTTTCCCAGCACTTTACATTTACTATGACTTAGTCATCCTAATAATAAAACTGATATTGTATGGAATTTTATTATCCCAATTGTTTTCCCTAAGGTCTCACAGCCAGTAAGTGACCTTGAACACACTTATATTCCCTGAATTATACAAACCTATGAAAAAACTTGCAGGGTGGTTTTGTGATAGGATGCTCTTTTTAAAAAATGATTTGAGAACACATTTTACCATTGACTCTTGTTCAAATTAAGATCCTAAAGGGAAAGATGTTTTAATAATCCAAGCAATAACGGTACAAAGAAATTGGCCACTAACAATTCAATTCTTCCATCCTGATTCAGCATTATCGTCCCTTTTTCCTGCAAACATACTAAAGTCTAACTTCAGCCATTTCCAAAACTGATGTTAGTTTTTTGAAAAGATTTACAATGGAACTTATCAAATAATATGAAATACCCCATCATCACAAAACATTGTTGTGAACATTAAATGAAGAAGTTGCTTTTATTATCCCTTACAAACAAGCTTTATGTGTATGTGCCTTTCTTGTAACAAGGAGCCACAATTCTCAGAGTGTGCCTACCTGCAGAAGCTTCCATCTGGTGTTCAGGTCTTCCAGGGTGCTGAGGTTATATGGTGAGAGCTGAATGCCTGACGTGGTCAGCTGGCGAGCAAGGTCGTTGATGTGGTTCACGTTCTCTTTAAGAGGTGTGATTTTTGCACGAAGTGCCTGTGTGAAATAGTCAAGCACAAATTGGAAGATGAGACTTTTTAATAAAACAAAGAACAGAGACACCTGGGAACTATGTGAAGTTCTGATTGGGGTACAGTGTCACTGATGTTTGCTCTATGCTATGGTCTGACTGTCTCAGTTTCCCCAAAAGTCATATGTTGAAATCCTAAAAACTAATAATCATAAAAAAGAAACTCTAACCTCTAAGAGAATGGTTTTAGGAGGTGGGGATTTTGGCAGGTGATTTTTGGGATTAGTGCCCTTATATAAGAGACCTAAGAGAGCTAGTTAGCCCCTCCAACCATGTGGGCAAGCACTGAGAAGGGGATGTCTAGGAGGAATGGACCCTCACCATTCACCAAATCTGTTAGTGCCTTGATCTTGGACTTTTAAACTCTATAAAAGTAAGAAATAAATTTATCTTGTTTATAAGACACTCAATTTACGGAATGTTTGTTATAGCAAATCAATGGACTAAGAGCTGGTATTACAACAGTGAACATGTAATAGATGGATAATGATATCTAATATCCATTGAGCACTTCCTAGAGGCTTAAGGATGTAATAAGCTCTATCCACACATAGACTTAATTTTATTCGTACACAACAATTCTATGAAGTTGGTAATTGGAGAGTTCTCATTTTACACACAAGAAAATAAACTTGCAGATGTTCAACACCACCCGGGTTGGCACAGGCGAAAATAGGGTAACCCAGGATACCTATGCAGGTTTGCCTGTCTCTAGAGTATGTATTTTTAACTACTATATCATATATCTTTCCAAAGAAATTCTGGATTGGCAAAGTAACAGGAAAAATACGGTGCTGCTAGATTCTAAATTGTACTCATCTCCCAAGCAGAAATGGATCCTTATTTTTTACAATAAAAAGCTAACTCTCAATCATAGACTATTGATTCATACTTTGCACTAACCATATAACAAATAGTTTCATTTAGGGAGGAGGATATTTTGTCAAGGCCTAGGAACGATTTCTTGCTCTCCTGATATTTTAGTCCTTGCAGCAATGGCTTCAGAAGCCTCCCGTGGGGCTTCTTGGCTGTCTCTGAAGCACTAGAGCAGGAGTCTCTGATGCCATGCATCATGACAATCTGTTGGGAAGAAGAACCCTATGCAGATATGGGGAGAATATTATCATGCATCATCGCTGCCCTATCAAGATGGCATTTATGGATCTTTAACATGATACACGATGTCCAAATGTTCCAGTGAGCAATTTCTAAGGGACAAATTCCCCTCGCTTAGAGAACAGTTTGTGTAATGTAATGTCTGCCCACAAGGACAGTGTCACTTACTTGACTTTACGTGCTGTTTGGACTTACTTGATCTGGGCAGGTGTTATTTCTCTATCTGGTTCACTGTTTTGATAAAATCACTGTTTACACTGACCTCACCTATAACCCTTGTGTACTTTCCCATTCCAAATGCAAGTCAGTGTGTATGCACAAAGTAAGAATGGACTTCAAATCGACCTAAATATCTCTCCACTGAAATGTGCTGTTATTTAGAGTGTAAGACTTTTATATGATTCTTAGATAAAAGACATTGTGATAATCACTCTGTTCAACTTAGGGTTTTTAAAAGTGGTCATTAAAAACTGTATGTTAAATGGGGTTTCTTTTGAGGGTAATGAAAGTGTTCTAGTATTAGTGGCACAACCACTGTGAATATAGTAAGAACCACTGAATTGCATACTTCAAAAGAGTGAATTTGATAGTATATGTGTCATATACTAGTAAAAAGTAAAAAGAGCCCCTTCCAACCATACACCTGCACAAAAATACAATATCTTTATTCAACATTATGTAATATCACCGAAACTAAGTTTTACAGGGGTTGAAGCTAAATATTATTCCCTTTCCTTATGAGTAAATGCACGGATTAAAAGAATCAGAATTAAGTGCCCATGCAGAAAGCTGGTTAAAATTCATATATGAATTCACATCTCTAAAAGTAAATGATCCATAATCATATTGTCTTGTGTAATAGAAAGATTAGAAAACAGATTTCTTAAATGTCAATGCGGAAACCTGAATAAGAACAATGATTTCAAAGTGGAACCATTCTGTTTCAGATAATATGCCTTTCTAGTAAGCGCAAATAAACACGTGAGGGGGAAGTAGAAACAAGAACCACCATGGAGATTGCCAGATGCAGGATACCTGCCAATACTACAGGTGCACTCCATGCTGGACCTCTCCCTTCTCTGGCCAGGCACTCAGCCTTGAGTATCCATCCGGTTAAATCATACCTAGATTGTGGATCCCCTTATGTTCAATTACATACATGTTTCAATGTTCTTTTGTTAGAGTATTTTGATTTTCACTTTCTCAAAATCCTGGAAACAGATTTTAATCCTTCAACAATGGTTTGGAGTATGAAGGAGATGAAAAAATAAGTTCCAATTATCAATCACAGCCCTCTCCTTTCCCTTCTTTTTTGTTCTTTTTTAAAAAAGTCTACTTGTCTCCCTCTGAATTCTACAATGTCATGGGATCCTGTGGCTTGTTTTTTTTTTGTTGTTGTTGTTATTGTTCCTATCTAGTGGTGACAGCTAAAGTTCTCTGGAGTGATCTAAACTCCAGACTCACCAGATTAGCCAGTCTTCATGTCTTCTTGAAACATACTGACTGGAGCCTCTAACAGCCTTTAAAGTGTGTCTGTCTTCCCACTAGTAGAGATGTTGGTAGTGTGTTCTCAAACCTGTTTTTACTAGTGAGTATTGAAGTTATATAACTTAGAGAGTTCCAAAATCAAAGAACTGTTCATCTAAAGAGAAAAATGTTATTACTTCTATGAAAAGCAGGTCAATATTCTGGAAACATGCTTCAAAAAGAGAAAGAAAATAAATATAGTTGAAATAGGTGTGAATGGGAAAACTGCAAAAGATTAGGAAAACAACCTAAAATTTTAGAAGGACTATATTCCAAATACTTATCACAGATGACATGGAAGTAAAAGCAAGACTATTAGAGAGGAAGAAGATGGGGAGGGAAGAGAGAAGGGGAAGAGGTAATAGCAAGTGGAAACTTATCATAGTATGTTATATCATGTATGAATATGCCAAAAAGAAACCCACTGTTCTGTATAACAAATATATATTAATAGAAATTAAAAGTAAATGGGTAAGTAAATAAATACTCCATCTTTCCATGGGGAGGGGGAAATATTTCTCATGTTCCCTGATGGGGCTCTCTCTGCATTAAAGAAAGTAGAACTGTCAATCAAAGTTGCTATTATCAGTATGACTTATGGAGAAGGCCAATCAGTGACTTTCCCCTCAAAGAAAAAGCTTTCATACAACATTAAAATATTTGTGACTATTTTAAATTAAAATAAAATGTTTAAGTCATATTTTTATGATCCCTTCATTTAACTGACTTTTTCCATTAAATGTTGATATAGATCCTCATTGAATTGGAAAAGAGGGGATCTATTAAAAATTTGTACTACCACTAGTATTTACAAGTGCTCTTGCTAGTAGTCCTATCACCAATTAAGAGGAACAGTCAAATGTTCAGTTCAATCTGAACCTTCAATTTCTATTAAGGGATATGATAAAGGAACCATTGATTGGGGAGAGATCAGTTGATAAAATGATTATTTGGGAGAAGGGTCACTTTGAGAAGAATCTGATGGCCTGAGAAGACCACAGGAATTTAGCCAGGTAGGAATCATCACGAGGAGAGGACTCGAGCACATGAGTGCAGAGGGGTGGAGATAACCAATGGTAAAAAAGATAAAAAGAAAAAGTAAGAGTGTTATCAAGGAGAGAGTCAAATTAATGTTCACTTTGGCATTTGACCTAGGTTCTGGCATCAGTTTCATACCACCCCAGGATGGCTGACCAGTGTCAGCTGTCAGCACCTAAAGGCATATATGACAAGAAATTTAGCCCCCTCAAGGCTGACTCACAAAATATATGTAAAGGGTGAATATAGGTACTAGGTCACTTAAGGGGACATAACATTGGATTTGCTTATATTTCAAATATTAGAGTTTTCAATATTGTGTACATAAATTTATGTTTAAATAATTAAACAGTCCAAAAATGTCAAAAAGTTCAGTCGAGTCTGAGCAGTATGATGTACTATTTAATGATGCCAGGATTTCATTAGGTTTTATTCTAGTTTGGAAGCAGTAAGTGAGAAAACATTGAAGGGAGCCATTATACTCTGGCTTTTCTTTGAATCATTTAAGCATCTGGAATATGTTCTCCATGAAAGAGCAAACCAAGTCTAATTTTACTATGACTAGTTTCATGTAGGTGAAATTTTCACCTCATTAAATGTTGTCTGATTATAGATATAAAAGTACTGATTTAGAATGATATGTAAGTCTGATATGTCAAGTTTTTCTTCTTTTTATAAAATGAAATTGCCTGTCATATCATTGCTTATCTTTATGTAGTTCAGGATTTGTTCAAATATATGCTTAGAATTATGTATAGAACCATTTTTGCAACAAAAGAAAAGGAATTATCTATTAACAAGGGAACATTATTTCTGAGGGAACAATTCTGACTTGACAGTTAAGAGACACTTCCTACTGTAAGGCAGGGAAGGTCAATTTGGAAGATAAGAAAGAGTAAGTTGAGAGAATTTTGCTTTGAGACTGCAAAATCGTCTGTAAAATATGAACAACAGAGTTGGCATAGTGTGCACTGCCTACTATAGCATGCAATACAAGGTGTGCACTGAATAGTCATAGAATAAAAATAAGAATTAAGGGTCGCTGGGAGCATTTGAATTAGTTGTGGTAGCGTCTGTGAGAGTGAGCTGAACCTAAGAAATGTAGTGAGGCTGCCAGGCATTTGTGGCTAAAGATCAACATTTTTGTAGCAGAATCAATCTGCCCAAATTCTTCACTTTTTCCAACCATGTTCCAGGCAAGCAGGGAAAAAAACAATTGATCCAGGTCTGGGGTTTTGTCAGACGATTGTGGCACAAATACTTAGGAATAAAGGAGTTTCAATTTTATCAGAATGTGATTGAAATACAGACTGTGGAACCTACACTGGATTAGGAAAAAAAGAAAGCAAGATGAAGCTTGTAGATGGAGGGAAAATAAAAGTGTCAATTTTGGAGATCTAGGATAATTCAGAAAAGGCCACAGGAGTAGCTACACATGCAAACCACAGGGAGAGGAGACTGGATATTTGAATCAGCTCTGCTAGTTTTTCCACTTATGAGTTTATGTACAAATGGATATATATATATATATATATATATATATCTTTATTTACATACCAACAGTGGTACTGAGAGTCTTAAAATCTTTTCTTCTTGGGGATACTAAACTTTTCTCTTAAAATCTTAACTTGCTCATTCATTGAGGTCCTATCTCGCTAAAAATTTAAAATTAGTAGAGTACAGAAATGAAGTATCATTCTAGGGTTACATGTTGTGGAGAGAAATTTACATTATAAATACTACTTAAGAAATGAAGTACAGTAGTAGGAAGAATGTTTCTACTGGTAAGGAGGAAAAGAGATGAAGGAGGGGAGGGAAGGAAAGGAAGAGGAATTTGAAGAAAAAATATTGAAGAAAAACGTAGAAATAGAGCTTTTGCAAATGGAGAGGTAAAGGAGAGGTGGTGGGGTTGGATGGAGAGGAGGGGAAGGGGGCAAAAAACATTAAGATGTGTTCTTTACATGTACAGTTTCCCCACAATGAAAGAGATCATTATGTACTGCAAACATGTACTAATAAAAAAAGAAATATAAAAAAAACGAAGGAGTGACCAACTGGATTTTTCTCTACACTGAAACCTTACTGAAGGAATGTTTGTGAACCAAAACCCTGGTGGGGGAGGGTGTGTGTGTGTGTGGGGGGGGCGAGGTGTTAAGAAGTTTCAGGAGTCTTCATTCTGGGTTAGGAATGGAAGGCCTAAGCAGTACCTTTGCTGTGGCTCTTGTATGTGGCTCAGGGAAACTCGCAGCACCCAGGAATCGGGGGCAAGGACAGTGCAGCAGTTTTATAACTTTTGCATTTCTGGATAGCTATGTTACCCTAATAGGGCCACATTAGAACCATACTCTGCTTTGCTCAGGGGATCAAAGAAACATCTGATAAAGTGTAGGCAAGCCTTTCATGAGCTTCATCAGGCTTAGAGACCTCGACTGTTACCACCAGTTCTTGCCTTTATACTCCGGGTGGTTTCTGCCTGGTGTGGTACCTTCGTGTTGGATAGCTACTTCCTTAGGCCAGGTTATACAGAAGCAGGACTAAGTGCTCTTTAGAGAAGGAGTATGGGAGAAGCAGGAAGACAGGCCAAGAAAGCTAGATAAAGATGTAGTCTTGGCTGGAGACCCGAGTCAGCCTGGCTCTAAGGAGCTTTGAATCACAAATTATACCATGGTAGGTCCCATGTTGAGATGAAGAGACTGTCCATTTTTACCCATGGAGGGCTTAACAGAGCAAGGGTGATATAACTTGTCAGTGAAGGTGGCTTCCTTTTGGCTGAGGGAGGTTCACTGGAAAAGGATGCAACTATAAGCCTTCAGCAGCTAATGCTTAGAGTTGTCGGGAAGGAATCTGGCTGAGCTTCCAAAAGTAGCCACTGCATTGATGAAGTTCGTCTGATTTCCAACCTCCTTTAGCCTTGTACTTTTCCCTGTTTTTTTTCAAGAGGCTTCTTATGTTAATTTTCATTTCTAATACTATGAGGCTGTCTCATAGATATACAACAAAATGAGGACATGTTGCCCTTTCCATAAGGTCAAATCTCTGGTTTCTGTCAAATTCTGAAGGATTATGTGGAGTTGTGACACAGACTGAATGAATACAATCCTTCGCCTTTAATATCACTTTTGCCTCTGGTAGAGACATTCTTGACAATAAATTATGCCATTGAAACACGTATCTTTTTTAAAAAAAAATAAAGATACAATTGCATTCCATGCCATCATCAATTTATACTGTGGTAGCCTAAAGGCAAAATATTATGTGGTTTCTTTTCATTGTCTTCTTTGCATTTGGTTTTCAGAGCAATTGTTGAGAACTTTCATATTTAGCGTGATTAGTTTTGAGCAGCAAGCTGGGTAATGCCATAACTAATGAAACAAACTCAGGACTAACAACCTAGATATAGCATAATCAGGATGATTTAGGGAAGGTGAAACACACTAACCAACCAACCAAACAATCAAAAACCCCAAAGATTTAGAAAAACAATGTGAAGTTTGTAGGCATGAAGAAATTTGGTATTCTCATTTCCTAATCAATTTTCAGTAATTATTTTTTTAACTATGGTTTGTTGTTGGACTGAATAACTTCCAAATTTGTGGCATTAAAAATAATAATTAACTATGGTGTATATTCAATACATTACCTGCATATTTTTATGAGAAATGATTTCTAGTTTCCTTTGACATTACTGAAATAGAATGCACACTCAAACATAAAAGTGTAAATTCGTTTTTTTAGAAATATTTTTTAATTCATTAAATTTATTGGTACATTTTAAGTATACAATATGATGCCATTCATCATTGGGAATTTGTACCTTTACATGATGTATCTTGGTTCTTATTTTTCCCCATTCCCCTGCCCTCCCTTCAACTCCTCCACCCCTCCCTATTTACAAAGTCTTTGTTTCTTTTTTCGTATTTTTTCCTTTTCCTTCTTCCCCCCTCCCCCACTTCCACTCCCCCTCCCCTTTAGACCTTTTCTTCCTATTTCACATTATCTATTATACATTGTGGTCCTCATTTACACGTTGTTTCTTACACAAGACAAACTATTAGATATTTATACATGTGTGTCCTATTTATTTCACTTAAGAGTATGGCCTCAATGTGCATCCATTTAGCTAAAAATGTCTCTAGTTTCTCATTCCTTATGGCTGAGTAGTACTCCATTTTATTAAAAAAAAAACACATCTTCTTTATCCAGTCCCCAGTTGATATGCAATTGGGCTGCTTCCAAGTTTTAGCTATTACAAATTGTGCCCCTGTAAACATAGGTATGCATGTATCGCTGTGGTATGATTTTTTAAATTCTTTTGGGAAGATACCCAGCAGGGGAATAGCTGTGTCAAATGGGACTTCCAGTACTAGTTCTTTGAGGTATCTCCATACTGATTTTCACTGTGGAGAGTCTACACTCCCACCAAGAGTGGAGAAGCGTTCCTTTCTCCCCACAACCCCACCAGTATTTGTTACTGGTTGATTTCTTGACAGCAGGCATTCTTTCTGGAGTGAGGTGGAATCTCAGAATTGTTTACATTTGCATCTCTTAAATGACCAGTGGTGTTGAACATTTTTTCATATGTTTATTTGCTGTTTCTCTTTCTTCTTCTGAGAAATGTCTGTTCATTTCAGATGCTCATTTTTGGATTGGGTCTTTTAAATTTGGGAGGTCTGATTTTTTTTTTTTTTTTTTTTCTGGTACTGGGGATCTAACTCAGGACCTTATGCTTGTGAGGCAGGCAGGCGGTGGCACCACTGAGCTAAATCCCTGGACCTGGGAGGTCTGATTTTTTAAAAGTTCTTTATATATTCTAGAGAGTAGACTTTTGTCTGAGGAACAGCTGCTGAAAATTTTTTTTCCCTCATTGTGGGTTGTGTCTTCACGCTGTTAGTCGTTTTTCTTCCTGTGTAAAAGCTTTTTAATAAGATGAGGTCCCAGTTGTTGATTCTTTGCGCTAGTTCAGGTGCGACTGAAGTTTTGTTCATTAAGTCTTTTCCTATGCCAATGTCTTCAAGAGTTTTACCTATCTTCTAGCAGGTTTAGTGTTTCTGTTTTAATATTTAGATCTTTGATCCATTTTGATTTTAATTTAGTGCACAGTGAGAAATACAGGTGTATTTTTAATCTTTGGCAAGTTGAAACCCAAGTTTTCCAACACTATTTTTTAAATAGGCTATCTTTCCTCCAATGAGTGTGGTTGTCTCCTTTGTCAAAGATGAGGTGGCTGAGTGTGTCTGGAGTTGTTTCTGCATCTTCTAATCTGCTCCACTGATCCTCGGGTCTGTTTCTTTGCCAGTACCATGCTATTTTTTATCACAGTAGCTTTGTAGTAGAGTTTCAAGTTGGGCATTGAGATACCTCCTACCTTGTGTTTGTTGCCTAGAATTGGTTTTAGTATTCTAGGTCTCTTCATAAATTCTTTTCAAACATTTTCCCCTTTGGACTAATCATAATTCTTCATATTTCAGGACATGGCTTCATTACGAAGCTTTAACTTTGATGTTCTTAAAAGCTGAATTATTCCTTTACCAGATTAGCAGGGTCCATTTCTTTCTTTTCTATGTCTGTTCATTTTCTTTTCACATATATAATTTGGGAATGAGAAAACGGTATAGCATTGATCATAAAGTTTTCACTTTTAAGAAGTAGAACAATCTTCATGACTTTCACTTCCCTGGGAACCTGTTTGTATAATTCTAACTCTGAATGCTAATTGTTTCTCCTTTATAGAAAAAAAAGCAATGAAACAAACAAATAAAGCCATTTTAAGCTTTGCATACCTTTCCAGTGACATAATTAAAACAAATAAATGGTAGTTCATGAGTGTTTTACAGAGGTTAATTGCAAAATATGTGCAATTAAATAAAAAGGTTTCTAATGAGTGTAAACAAATCACTTAAGCAGGCCATGTTTCAAGTTGCTAAGAAAATGGAAAGAAAACCAATTCTTTCTGAGAAGTTTTAATTATATGTGACAACACATAAAGCAAAATGGCAATTAATTAAATCTATTAACTTATTTCAAAATAAGTCAGAATCCATACTCCATTAAAAACATCAACCATGAGGATATTGATCTTCAAATTCAGGAGTTATTTGGACAGATTTAAGTTTTAAATTCAACAAGCTTTGGAACCTGCAAACATTCCATGGTCTGTGCCACATTTGCTGCTCTGCTCCTTCTCTGAATAGAGAATATTGTCTTGCTCTTTACCTCCCATATATGGCTCAAAACCTCAGTCTAAGGTAGCGATTCTCAAATAATAGATTGTATTATAATCATGCCGAGGGCTCATTCACACAAAGACTTCCGGGTTCCACTTAGAGGTTTTATTCAGTAGATCCAAGTTGGGCCTCAGATTTATACATTTCTAAGAACCTAAAGGCTGCTGAACTCTTAAATCTCACCAAACTTATTCATGACTTATAACCCTGAGGTATATCGTTCCTTAGGCTTGTAGTTTTACTCTTCTACTCTCTGCTAGCTGGGTCCTATTCATATACTTCAGATCTCAGCAAAACATGACCTTTAAAGAGAAGCTATCCCTCCACCTAAAGTATCTTCTATTCTCCTCACTCTCAGCACCTTATTTTTCTTGTTAACAGTGACCACAATTTGCAAGTGTGTACTTATGTCTTTATTTGTTTATCATCTGCTTTTCTCTAAATCAAAAGATTCATTTAGGCAGTTCTATATTATTTTTCTTACCAGGATATGCCTGTATATGGTACATGAAAATCCCTTAATACAACTATATTAAAGAATAAGCAGTCAAGTGTGGGATGTAGCTCAGTGGTAGAGCACTTGACTACCATATGCAAGGCCTAGTTTTTTTTTTTATTCTTAGCAGTACAAAACAAACAAACAGACAAACAAATATAATCAACACTTCAGACCAATAGCTATTCTCAGATTGCTTCATAAAAACAGTTTTCTCCAGAAATCTAATACTGGGTTCCCAAAGAAAAGAAACTTGCTCATTTCCTCTAAGTTCATATCTAAATTGTTTACATTTATCACTTGATTCATTTTCTACTGGAGCTATCTTTATGTGCTGAATTCTAAAGCATCTCTAACTCTCTGAGGAAGGCCATAACATCTTAGTTTTTGGTACCAACCAGGAATTTGTCAGAAAAAATGGAGCAAGTGAACAAAAAGAGAGTGAGCAATCTATTTAAGGAAAAAATGTTTTGCTAGTGGTGATGCAACCTGCTTATCTCATGGAAGGCATTTTAACAAGATATTTAGAAAAGGCTTGAAACACTAAAAGACTACACACCACGGTCATCAGGTGGAGCTCTATAGTGAGATGTACACTAGGCTCCACTACTGAACTAAACTGGTGAGCTTTGGCAGAGGACTGGGAATCTCTTTAAAGAAAACAGTGCCTTCTTCTGCTTTGCCCAAAGGGGCTATGCAAGGATTGGGATTATAGATGCTAGGGTTGAGATTCTGGGTGATCTCTTCATATCTACAGGATCTCTCTCTCTGCCTCTCCCTCACCCTTCCCTTTCTCTCACTTTGGAATTTTCCATGAAAGAGCAAGTATAAAAAGAAAATGGCCCCAAATAGGATTGTGGTAAACAGGAACAAATTATCTTTAAAACATGTTTTATAGGTCATAGAGATCTTAAAATGAATATTTTGTCATGTGTTTTTGTGCATGCTTGTCTATGCATACAAAAATATTATCAAGTATTGATCATATTCTGGGAATGTTTCAGGCACTGGGAATATAGCAATATATAGAACAGCCCCAGTTTCTATGATGATGGAGCTTAGCTGTAATGTATATAATTTCATATATATGATGACTATTATTTTATATAGGCTTACAAAGAAACAGATACCAAGCCAAAATGTATCCCCAGCTGTATAATGCGACATCCTTTTGCCAAGGAAATGCAGGACAAAGCATGACATTATATATATCAGTTCAAAGAGATGCTTTTTTTTCTTATTGAAACAAATTAACCTACCTATGCATGAATGAATAATAATTAATAGAGGAATTTAGGATTGTGAGTTACCTGTGCAAAATACTCCCCTATTTTGCTTTATAATGGGTACCTTTATCTTAGTTTAGTTCTATGGGGAAGGAACTCAGTATTGAAACAAAACTGACTTTCATGAATTTGATTTTCCACTTAATATACTATCAACTTCAACATACTAAAGCAGAAATGAATCACACACATATAGATATTTTCTAAGAAATGAGTTAAAAATGATACATGGAAGAGGGCTCAAAAATACTGCATGGTGCTCTTGAATATTCACTTTTACTTTCAGAGTGTTGCAGCTCTTAGATTTAATTAATGTTTTGAGTCTTTGCAAAATGGCTTTATTTATTACAGAGGAAACAAAATAAAGGAAGATATGCAACCACCTAAGATTAAATAAAATGAACATAAAATGAATTTTATTCATTCAAACTGATGCAACAACATGTTTAAAAATTAGATTGGTAAATTTAATAGTGCTTCATCATTTCATTATAGTCTGAGGCTAAAAAGAATATTTTATGTATTTACTTCTGAGCAATATTAGCCCTCCAGATATATCTGTGATTATTTTTACCTCCATGAACACATGTGTGTGAAATATCTAGCTTCTTGACCTAAGAACTTACTCAGGTTTTCATTTTTTTCACAACATCATTGATAATTTTTCCAAGATACTACTCTGATTTTTCTGATCACATCATAAGGTAATATCTAAATTCATCTCTTGATATAGTCTGTTATGGCAACTGCTATCATGATAATGTCCAGTTAGGTACATGCAAACGATGAATAAATTATTAGTTACTCAAATGTGTCTAAATGTCAAGCTGTCTAATCAATGTACTCAGATGTTATTAAGAAAAAAAAGCACAGTCATTGGCTAAATCTATCCTTTAAAAATAGTGATTGGTACTCATCTAACAAATATATTATACTGAAATATTAATACATTTTCTGTTTCAAAGTAGTGTGACTTAGGGTTCTCAAAAATCTGTGGGAGAGATGTAATAGTACTGATTATACTATTTCTATGAGAAAAGGTTTAAAAACCTTTAAAAAGAATCCTTTAAGAATTCACCCTTCTTTTCTTTTTCTTTTCCCTTCCTTCCCTTCCCCCTCCCTCCTCCCTATTTCCCCTTCTCATTTGAACAATTTCTTCCCATTTCTCAATATCTACTATACATTTTGGTCCCTATTTATACTTTTGGTTTCTCACACCAGGGAAACAATGGGGGTATTTACACATGAAGGAGGGGAAGAGGGGGGTGAAGGGAGGGGAGAGGAGTGGGCAAAAAAGAAGAACCAAGATGCGTCATGTACAGATACAAATTCCTAAGATGAAAGTGATCAGGATATATATCTAAAATGTTCCAATAAACTTAATTAAAAAAAAAGAATTCATCATTTTTTGAATCAAACTACGTCAGATTTCATGAAGACTCCTCTTGGATAATACACTCACCAGCACCACCCTCAACCCTCTGGCAATTTTACCAACCAGACAACCTTGGTAACGTCTTCCTTTAACCCTTATAACAAAGTGTCATGGTCATTGCAAAGGTAGTATTTTATTTACGATGTAAGCTAAAAGATTAGTCGAATCTAGGATCACTTGTTTAGGATATATTTCCTTTAAACTTATACTTTAATGGATGAATAGAAGTCATCATATTATTGAATAACCCTTATAGAGATTAGTATTGGGTTTGTGTATGTATGAATCAATGAACCATTCTCTTACTTTAGCCTAGCCCCTGCTAGAAATGTGTGGAGGCTAACAGCCAACTGGCAAGTTGTGAGTAAAGCAGGTAGAAAGCTGTTCAAAGTATCCTGCCTGCTTGGGGACTGACAAGACGCTTAAACCATAGGGCAATTAAATGGGTATTATTAAGTGAGACCTAATAGTTTTTAGGGTTATAGCAATGTATAGATCCTAAGTTAGGTCGCAATGTTTTAAGAGTAGAAAAATAAGTGAATATAAGGAACTAGCAGGGTTGGGCATGTAGCTCAGTATTAAAGTACTTGCCTGGCACACACAAGGTTCTATCCCCAGTACTACAAAACAGAGCAATGAAAAGGAAACAGCAGTGGTTTGTTATTGGTTCTCCAAAACATACCAATGACTGTCAATGACTGTCACCTCACTTTTTAAAAACTTTTTTTAAATTTATTTTTGAGACAGGGTCTCAGTATGTAGCCCAGGCTGGCCTCAAACTTGTGGAGATCCTCCTGCCTCGGCCTCCCGAATGCTAGGATTACAACCATGCACCACCAGGCCCGGCCTGCCATTCACTTTTGTATGTATTTAATTACTATACTTTGACATATATTGGCTATAAATGAACTTCTTTATGTTTACTAACTTGCTTATGTCATGTTAAGATCATAAAAATAAAACAAATATTTGATACAGGAAAATTCTGAGTCCATTGAGTTCATAAAGATGTGGAATCTCGCTGGGGATTTAGCTCAGTGGTTTCACCACCTGCTGCACAAGTGCAAGGACCCGAGTTTGATCCCCGGTACCAAAAAAAAAAAAAAAAAAAAAAAAAAAAAAGATGTGGAATCTCAAAGGAAAAAAAAAACTTCTAAAAATAAGTAGGTTTTGATACAGGACTCACAGCCTGTTAAGTATATGAAGAAAAATATTCATCATAAAATTAATTATTAAAACAAATCAGAAATCTATCTTAATGTTAGATTCTCCAGGCTCATTCTGGTTAAGAGAGTTTGGCATTTCAGGGTTGAATACATGTGGAAACTTTATAAATATTGAAGTTTATAAAGAAAAAGGCAAACCAGTGATATGTGGACTGATTTTGAAAAAAACATAGACAATCAATGTTTTACTTTGCCTAATTGAGTTAACTCAACTATTTAATGCACAGTTGATTTGAGTGGGTTTGACAATCACTATCTCAATTTTACATTGTTATATCATCAAATTACTCTTGAAATAGTTTCCTTTCTTCCCAATCCCCCAGGATTCCAGAAAAGTTTGTTTTCAATGTTTCTTCTTTAATATTAAAGCAAATTTTAAGATGTTTGTTTCTATTATACTTGTCCCACAATTCTCATTATATATACCACTCATGTGATATCACAACCCTGAACTTTTTCAAAGGTACTTACTACAGTGATTTTTACACCACCTTTGAGGAAAAATTCTTCACCAATCTTGCAATTAAAACTCTTTTTACTTTCTCTCAGTTGTTCTTCTACTTTCAGTCCAGACTTATCTCCATTTCTGCACACAAACATACCCTTCTTGAACACAGAGCCCCAAAGCATTGCCAAAGTAAATTATAAAATGTAGGAACTCCTGGAGATCTTCATATCAAGGAAGTCTTATCCAAAAAGTATTGGAGGGTCTCAAGTCTTCTGAATGTCCTAAATTTCAGAAACTCTATGAAGTACTTGCATCAAGCCAGCATGTTTGGTAGAAAGTGATGTGGAGAACTGTCATTGCCAAATATGATAAACATTTACACAAAGTAAAATATTGTGTGAATAAATATTTTAATTTTGAAGAATAACAGGACAACTGGTTATGCCATAGGTCAACAGAAGCAACCCTAAAATTGCACGGAGGTCATTAAAATACCAATAAGAAAGCTGTAATAAATAACTGCGAGTCCCTTCCATAAGACAGATTTAGAAATGAAGAGGCCATTATTCATTTCAAGGCTCCTGAGTGAATGATGCTCCCTACCCAAACTATCAATCATTCTAACAGGAGATCATGTTCTTGCACTCATTTTTAAATCAAATGCCGTAGATGGTGATAAATATAAGATAAATAGTAAATGATATACTGTATTCCTTATTATTACAAATAATATTATTAGTGATTCTTCAATTAGAAAATTATTTCCAAATAAGAGAAAATATTTCTATTATATTTTTCTATTATTTCTATAATCAAAGTAAAAGAAAAGACATATCTAATTGAAGAGTTATGAATAATACACAATGCTGAATTTTTGTACATAACAGTAGCTTTACTATTAAATAGTGGTTCTCCAAGTGTGTCTCTGAATTGGCACCATCACCTGGGAGTGGGTTAGAAAGGCAGGCTCTGGGGAAGTTCACAATTCCTCCTAGTAATTCTGATGCGTGCTCAAATGAGAACCACAGCCATAGAAAACTTCACATTCTCAATGTCTGAATAACTTGAATCGCAGATATTTGTAGATTTCCTAAATATAAAACTAATTCACTTCTTAAGACATTTCCTTCCTAATAATTCCCACTTTCTTCAACCTTTTCATTAATTTTTGTCTTTCATCACCAATTCCCATAGATATGGGAATGTGGGGTGGGAGGAGTGCAGATTTTCCATAAGCAGGCAAAATCTTTATTATGTATAAAGAATTCTTGTTGTACAAGACCAAAACAGCACTGAAAAAGCCATGTTGAGATATGGAGGCTGAGTGGACTACTAGGCTCACTAACTAGTTGTCAGGAACATTTTTCTGGGTCTGCGTGTCCATTCTTCAGCTGCTGTGATGATTGACTATGAACATTTCATGGCTGCTTGCCTTCTCCAGAGAGGTGACTGCTGCTGATAGGAGCTCCCTAGTCCAGAAGGTGATCCTATGGTCCTGGTTGAGCCCATACCCTAATGGTATTTTGAAGCAGAGCTCAACACCCAACTGTGTACATCTCTTCCCAATTCTGCACTCACTGACATCATATTGGTAGCTAGAAATCAACAATGCTGGGGATATGTATACTACCAAAACTGGAAAGTTCTACAAACCAGGGTTTACTCCATCTCAGAGCTAGTCAATAAATACTAGCCCAACATTAGCATAGTCAATGACTTGCTGGGGTATCAAAGAACAGGTTCTTCTTAAGGATCAGAACCCAATGTTCTGAGATGGAATACATGCTTAATTTTTTCTTCTCTTCTATTATACTTCCCTAACTCCTACTCCCAGGAGCAAACCTTCCACAAATCACAAGTACCCAGATTCCTGATCTCAGGGCTTGCTTCAAGGAAACTGGACTTAAAAACACCAGCAGAGTCATTAGTTAAGTGACTGTGAAAACAGGCTCAAAGAATACATGTTAGAAATTATAAAAAAGTTACAAGTCATTGAACTTTTTGGTCATAATGATAATACGAAACCGTAAAAGATAAATTTGAAATGACAAGGATCTACTTATTGTGTATGTAGGCAATCCTTCATATTATAATTCTCAAATTATGCTTTTATAACCATAGGTGAATGTATTTAAAATGTGGGGAGAAAAAGAATCTTCATATTAAAGGACAATGAATATATTATGGATAACATCAGAAAACTGACATGGACTTTACAAATTAAGATAAGACCCATCAAAGAAACTTTATGTTCATGGAAAAATGACATTAAGTTGGTAGAAATGAGAGATAACAGGGTTTGTCTTCTTGGGCATTAAGAGAATTGAAGTAGCAGGAGTACTTTTTATAGAAAAACTTGTAGTAAATGTAAATGACAATGAAAAATATTATTTTACTATGAAAAATCTCATTATAAAAAGTTCTTTTTTCTTAGGCTCCATGAAAACAAGAGAGTTATGTTAGTTTTATAGACAGAATTGTTCCAATTATACTCAGAAAACTGGTTCCCCAAGAATAATTATTGAATGCTGTTGCTTAACATAGTTAACTTAAGGTTGTGCCAGGCCTAATATTGAAATCGATGTTAACTGTTAAAGTTTGAAAACTGTAATCACCAAACATGACAGAAAGATAACAGGAGCCTGCTGCTTGGGTTATTTGCTCTTAAATTATTTCTTGATTTGTTTGTAGTAGGAGAATAACATAACTGTAAACTTTAAACTTGTTACAAATTTAGTAGATGCCCAAGGAGAATTAAAAATATAAATTAGCTGTGTGATTCTATTTTCTATAGAAATATGGACTTTTACTTAGAAAAATAACTCTCACATTTTAGAACTGTTTCAAGTTAATGTACTACATGTACACATACACACAAGCTAATCAAAATTCTTGCTCCCTCGGCTTGGTGATAATAATATTCCCAGGAAAACTGAAATGCCATTAATACTACTCCCAATATAATTTTATTTATGAAATATATTAAGTATTCACGTTGTTTAATGAGATCAAACTTCTCTGGGTATAGGTTTTAACCATAGTGTAAGTGGATGAATGAATGAGTTTTTAGATCCTTTAATATTGAGGGCATATTAGTTAAGTTTTTTTGAATAGTCTTAGACTTTTGAGGAATAGTATTTATAATTATTACCAATCACAAACAAGGCTTCTGGAGTAAATCCTCAGTAAACAGGATTGGCATATTAAAGGACCAGTTTTTGATATGGTTGTTTTCAAATAGTATGAGGGATAATATTCTTTGGATACAGTTTATGATGCACTTTTATTATCTAATTAAACACTTCTTGAGTAAAATAATGTCAGATGAACTCAATAGCCAAACAATTTGATAATCCATGTTCTCCTAAATGTCCCATGACCAGAAGAGTAGCTGTACAACTTATTATAGTCCATCAAAGGAATACAAAGAAGTCTAAATTAAAGTAAGTACACTAAGAAAAAGAACATGTTCCATTTCCAACTGTTATAAAGCTTCCTATCTTTAAGCAAAGGTCAGTCAGTAATTATCTTATTTATGAAAGTAAAAGCGGAGGACGTTTTTCTTATTAAATAAATAGCTTTATGCTACAGATGTGGAACGCATTACAAAACAGTCAAAAAAGAAAGCAAGTTGAATGTCATCAACTCATTTTCCCCCACCCACTGTTTTAAATCGCTTGCTTGGTTCCAATGTATATTGCACTTACATAAGTTGTTTATGAAGAGCCAAATTAATAGTCTTTGCAATTGTTTTCATTGGAATTTGGAGAGCTGACAAATGAATTAGTAGAAAATGGCAATTCTTCATGAATTAGCTTTTAAGTCTCCCTAAGAGGCTGATGCAGAACTTAATAAGAGACTTATTAGGAGAAGTAGGACAACTTAATTCAGATTGATTATAGACTTTGGTGAAGACAGCTGGGGTTCAAATGAAACTGAAAAAGAACTTATATACACTTCAAAGTATGCTAAGCAGATGTCTGAAACAATTACTCCATTCTGCCTTTTCAGAAGTTTCAAAGGCAAGATGGGAATAGCATGGTAAAGGAAAGTTCTATTTGCCTAAGTTGAGGTAGGGGCTTTTAAAACACACACAGAACTATCTAAAATCAGATGCTGTGGGTAAAGAAAGTGATTTGACATTGCCATCCTACTAATTTGCTTTGAGCTTTATAAGCAAAGCAGGAAATGAGAGAGAATGCATAGAAACTAAGTAATAAGTTCTCCTACCATCATTAATTTATAATTATTTACATATTGAACAAATAATTCAGTCAGGAGTTTCAGAATGAATAATCCCCATGCTAGTTTCTAAGTTCTCTTAAAGCCAACAATGACAATTCTATTAAAAAAGTAAATACTATACTTTTAAAGTACATATGAGGCTTTATTATCATATACTTTCATAGATGTACTCCCAGATATTAAATGTCAAAACATATGTTTTTAAATAACACAATTGGATGCTTTTAAAGCTAGATAAAATATGGGGTACTTCATATATCAGGCATTAGTTCTATATTTAAACCAGATTTATGAAGTTTTACATCTTTTGTTTTTTGTTCTTGATCAAAAGGTTAATACAAATAGCATTTTTTTTTACCAAAACAAGAACAACAATAACAAAAGCCTCCATACAGCAATTCATTTGCAGTTCATAATACCAGCAAATTTTCAGTTCCTCTTCTAGGCAGAACACCTCATTCATTAGAAAGATAGCATTCTTTTATTTGGAGTTGGGAGAACTTATATATTTTGAGAATTATTTTTAGAGTTGTCCTGTTTATAATGGTTCTGTCTACTCATGCATCCTCTAACTGTAAGAATGGATTATAAGCTTTCTTTATAAAACATATATATAAAAAAGATTTTAAGGGTGGCTTGCATAAACAATAAATATAACAGAATTAATAAAATAATAAAATTTTAAGACCAGTGTTAAGAGCAGAAAAGCAGTAAGGAAAGACAGAATTGCAAGTTTCCTGCTTGCAAGCCTCTTGCTTGCCAAAGTGAAGATAAAGTTCTAATGCATTACATCACAGTTCCCATTATCTGTCCAAAGGAAACATATTTGGTATTCTCAATGTCAAATTATGAGATAGCATTTTTTGGACAAATTTCTCAAATAAACTAGACAACAAGGACTTAGTATGCGAGACCTGACATGATGCATTTGCCACTTCTTAAAATTTTAGAGGTGAGCGCTGAACATAAATAATAGCATGGTGGCATTATCAAAGTCCCTGATCCATTACACATATCACCAAATTAAACTGAATTAGAATGTCAGAAAAGTCTAATAAAAGGTATTTCACTGAAAGTACTTTATAGGAAAACTCACCGCACACATGCTCTTGACTTTTCACAGTAAAAATCCTAAGTTTAATGTCTTATAAGAATGCAAAATGCACAACTAATAGATGTGATAAATTTGAATATTCCAAGATGAAAGCCAGGGAGACTTTGTGGTGTGTGAAAAACTGTGCTGAAATACAGCTAGAGGTGTAGCTCAGTGAGAGAGCACATGCTTAGCATGTATAAGGCCCTGGGTATGATCCCCAGTATCAAATGAATGAATGAATGAATAAAGTCAATAAATGAACTTAGTAAGGGTAAGGAGATATTCCTGGTTCAAGAATGATATACGTCTTTCTGGTTGGAGAAACTGTGATTACATAGAAGAAAAACAACTACTTATAAAGATTTTCAGATTGGTAATGTTCTAAAGGACAAAAATATCACATGCAGACTTTGGGTTCAGAAATTAGTCTCAGTTACTCCAGAGGCTAAGGCAGGAGTATTATTTGAGCCCAGAAGTTCAAATCTATTCTGAACAACATTGTGAGACTCTATGTCTAAAAATAATACTAAGAAGAATAAAAGGCTGAGATTATAGTTCAGTGGTAGAGCATTTTCTTAGCATATCTAAGGCCCTGTTTTTTGTCCTTAAGTACCACATAAGAAAAAGAAAAAAATACTTACTCTATTTTATTAAAGCCTTATAGATATATGTGGAATATGTGATGATTCAGAATTATTTCCCAATACAAGGAAAGAAAAATATTTCTGTAGTCAAATAAGTATTCATGTTATTTCCAGTAAAGAAATCATAATTCTGTCCTTAAAATACTTGATAAGCAATATAAATTATGAATTTTAGAAGTAAAGAAGCATTTACAATTTAAATTGTATCCTTGTCGTTATTTCAATGAAAGCGATATTTGGAAAGCTGAGTTTATTTTAGTGAGCTAAATAGTCAATGTCAATAATATGTTTCTTTGTTTCTTTTGATTTATCAAATTTTCCACCTTTTAACAAATGATCAGCTAGCAATAATGCATCTCTATGGAGTCCAAGGTCTTAGTTGTTGTTTTATCCATTCTCCAGACTAAAAGACACACTTGCTAATGAAATGATATAATGCTAAATCCCACAGGAATATATATTCTGGAGTCATTTGATTAACAACTTTTTAAATACGTAAGTTCAGAATGTTGAATGGTATTATGATAGAGTCACTAGGGATATGGGTGTGTAAAATATTCTTCTGGCTAGCAGCCTAGCTATCAGTTGGGAGTTTTCTACAGCAGGGAGCTTCCCGGGCCTTAAACTGCTAAATAGAAAAATGGGAATAGTGGTTTTAAGGATGTTTTGATTTTTTTGGAAATAAGTTTCAGTTAACAAGCTTCAGAGTTTCAGACCTGGTATCAATAAGATGGAGTAAAGAATTTATTTCCACCACAAAATTCAAGAAGAACCACTGAAGGGAAATAAATGTATATGAATTCATGTAATCCATAATTTCAAAATATGCATAAAATGCTTATAGAATACTGGATTGGAAGCTGAAATCATTACATTTATTATCACCAGTTTATAAATATTCAGGTGCTACGATTCAAGTCTATCTATATTTGAGATAGAGGCTCTTTTAAAAAGGTATAGTGAATGTCAATATGTTTGACCATTACTATGATCAGAATAAGTCTTATCAATTAAGCTATGTGAAATCAAGAACAGATAAGCTAAGGAAACTTAAGTAAATAATGAAAGTAAGGTTGAATAAAGATCAACTGATATTTTGAGCTGTTTCACTTTTAGTTAGTTTCGATTATTTAACCATGCTGTATACATTCTTTACTTATACTTAGTATTTTACAAATGCTCCTGGTAGGATGGGTCTGGCTAAAAATTCTCCATACCTGTTCTATTGCCTATGTACTCAACAATTTGATTGCTTTCTGAACTAATATAGTTTTTAAAGGATATTTTCTTGAACTTATTTTTCACTTTTGAAAAGACTTTCCAAAATTGGTTCCTAGACTGTTGGACTAAAATACTGTATTTAATACAGAACAAATACAAGGCAATGCATTTAAAAATATTATCTTAATTTAGAAGCAGGCAGCAATGTTAACTATTCCTTTAAATGTTAGACATGGGGTCATAAAATCTTGGGTGCAAGGGATTTTAGAAGTTAATAAAGTCAAATTTCTAAACTTTTCTGTTTAATTCATCACCTACTATTCTAAGAGCTATTTAAATTCAACCTGAGACTATAGGCTTCATGAGCACGAAGACGAAGTCTGTTTTCTTTATAACTACATGTCTAGCACATCGTACAGTGGCTCATGATGTGTTCTTAAATGAATGAAGATATTTAAATGAAGTTGAGTGTGGTGGCCCATGTCTATAATCCTAGCACTCCGGGAGGCTAACACAGGATGATCAAAAATTTGAGCGCAACCTGGGAAACTTAGTAACTTAGTGAGATCCCTTCTCAAATATAAAAATATAAAAATAGCCAGGATATAGCTCAGTGTGAAGGCCCTGGATTTAATCCCCATTACCATACACTCACACACAAAGACAGCAAATGAGATTCCTTGCATGTTGCTGGCATTGGCTAGGAGCTGGGGCTTTAAAAAAGTTCACTATGATCCTTTCTTTTAGGAACTTTACTTTCTTTGGGACAAAAGACACCCAGAAATGTGCTTTACTAATCTCTCCAACCAATCAAGTTGACAATCAATATATGTGAAATTTAAGTGTGACAATTTAAGCACCAAATTGACAGCAGTGAAACCAAGGGTTGGTGGACATTTAGGGAAGATGACAAAGACAAGGTGACATCTATGGAGGGCCCTGAGAGTTGAGTAAGAGCTCACCAAGCAGATGAGGCGGGGTAATCCAGACAGAGCAAAGAACATTTGCAAAGGTAGGCAGTCGTGAAAATGATGACATAGTGTGGTGAAAGGGTGGTAGCATGGGCAGAGAACACTGGATGGTCTGGAAAATAAGAACTTTGAGAAGTGAAGCCACAGAATTTCATTCTCTAGACAGGCATTCTCCTGCAGAGAGTTTGGATGGAGCTGGAAGACACTGGATAATGCTGAAATACTTCAGTAAAGAACAATAAGGAAACTGTTCATTCATTAACCAAATATTTAAGATATAGTGTTTGTGATATGTCAAATATATTGACTGGGACTATGACTTACATATGTATTCTGTTACCTTGTAAGTAAAAGATACTAGCGATTTGAACAGAACATGGTTGAAACAAGGAGGGAAAATTTAAAAAAAGATATTTTGAGGTAAAACAAGTAATCACACGTGGGCAGAGAAACTGTGTAAGATTGAAGGATGAACCTAAAATTTCTAGCCTGGGGAAATTATTGGATTATGATTCATTGACTGAAATTCATTGACTGAAACCCAAGAAAAAGGGCAGGTAGAAGAGCATAGTATTCAGGAATTGAAAAAACTGAACAAATAAACTTGGCTCAGAATGCGTTAAATTTGTGACTCTCTGTCATATAAGTTAGGAGATCAGAAGACAGACCCAGACTAGTGACTCAAATGGTCACCATTGAGCCAGTTCAAACTGTGAGCATTTAAATAATAAATAAATCGTTGGACTAAGTTTAGAAACTTTGGCACACTGACATTTGATTTTAGAAGGAATTCTGCAGTTCTGACTTTAGATGATTCAACAAAACATGTCTTAAATTGCTGTTTTCAAAATAATACTAAATATATTATTTCTTTATAAATATATGTACCACACATTGGTCAGCTTTCCTGTTGCTGGGACAAAATGCCTGATACTTGCAGCTTAAAGCAGAAGTTCATTTTGGCTCAGTTTTAGAGAGTTCAGTTGATGGCCAGCTGGTTCCAAGGCAGAAATATTATGGCAGAAGGGCATGGCAAAGCAAAGATGTTCAACTTATGGCATCCCAGAAGCAGAGAGCAGGGGACAGTGCCAGAGAGGAAGGGGCCAGGGACCAGATACAGGCCCAAAGGTCATGTCCTCATGACTACCCAGGCACACTCAGAAGTGTGCTTTACTAATCTCTCCAACCAATCAAGTTGATAATTAAGAATGTCCATTACATACCATCTTTGTGCCACAAAAGAATAACTTTGGACAGCAGTATTCTAAATATATAATGATTTTTCCTCATGTCTTCAGTGGGCTAAAACAACTAGGAATTATAAAACAATCTTGTATTTGACCATTCTAAGGGAAGGACTCCATTAATGGTCGAATTTCACAATACCGTAAATTGTCCACCTCAGATAACTTAGTTATAAAAGATAAAAACTTGGACACCTGGCTCTTGACAAGTGCTACTCTTTTTTTTTTTCTTTTCCTTTTTTTTTTTCCGGTACGGAGGATTGAACTCAGAACCTTGCACTTGTGAGGCAGGTGTGGTGCCACTGAGCTAAATTCCTAGCCCTGAACTATTCTGATAGTAAGTAACACAAAGGACACAATCATACCAAAAATACTCTCATGTGCACATTCGCACCCACACACAAGACATACATCAGACTACTTTAGTATGGTTAAATTAATTCCCTAATGGCAAATTTGGCCCTGTAACTTTTTGATATTTCATTTTGTACCACTGAAAATAGATGAATAATTACATTACTATCTTTTCTTGGAGAAAATACCATGTGAAAGAAGACTGGATTGGTGAAAGATGGACTCATTTTTACTATTCAAATAAAGGCTCTATTTTTAACTTTGTGGAATGAAAGCACTGTGCTCAAGGTGAGGTGGGAACTTCCTGTGAATCTCTTAAAGGAGTCTGGAGCAGAGCAGTAGACTGTACCTTGACTTTTTCGAGGTGATCTTGAAGAGAGTCAATGAGGAGATCGCCCACTGGCTGCCAGGACCCCTTGATCACCTCAGCCTGGTGTAGCTTGAGGTCCAGCTCACCGGTAGCCTCCTGAAGTTCCTGCAGTCTTTCCAAGGCCTCATCTATTTTTCTCTGCCAGTTAGCAGAGTGAAGGTTCAATTTTTCCCATTCAGTGTTGACTTCCTCAGCTTGCTTTCGTAGGAGACGAGTGACATTCTGGGCTCTCTCCTCTGGAGGCAGCTCTAAATTGGCAACACGACAAGGTTTTAGGCCACATTCGTTTTTGTTTAAAAAAAAAAAAACTGTTGAAAAGGTCAGACTGGGAGAAAGAAAGCAAGTACAGTTTAACAAGAGGCCAAAATACTGATTAATGGCTCTTTTACACTTTGGCATGAATTCTGATACGGTCCGGGACATCTAAAGTCTGTCTTCCCACAGTAAATCTTTTCTACCTTGTATCAATCAGATAATCCAAAATTCATTTAAACTAGTGGGGAAAAAAAAAAAAAACACGTTAGGATGCACACCATAAGCTCTAATTCACTTTAGCCTGGTTCTGAAATTGAAAATCAGCTTGTAATCCTTATAATAATGGAATTCCTTCTCACAGATAAAGTCCTTTATTATTTTCTAACTGTTCCAACAAGTGATCACTAATTTCTTTTACAATTTATTTATGATTGTGTAAACAGATTTATGCATGGCAGTTTATGATTCCTTACTCTTTTTCAACATCTATGTTTAATTTGAATTGATTCTGTTTAACCTAGAAAATATGAGAGCTAGCCAGAGCTTGGCAGCAAGAATGGATGTGTTGCTCTGCTGCCACTGATCTTTCTATCAATATGTTATTACAGTAGCACATTCAATTACCTCTGGGCTCCTGGTAGAGTTTCTCCAGTCCTTCCAAAGGCTGCTCTGTCAGAAATATTCGTACGGTCTCAAGAGTACTCATGATTACAGGTTCTTTAGTTTTGAATTCCCTCTTGAAGGCCTGTGAAATGAGATGAAAAGAAATGCTTATTTGGCTTGTGGCATTCTTCTCAAAATTAATCCTGGGTGCTCAAAACTTGTTTATAAAACTCGCAGGTTAATTTTTTATCTCTTTTATTTATAAATGGATAGTCATAAAATGATGAAGAAGGCTATCCAGGTCTTTCTGTTAACGAGGAAACCACTATATTTATAAAATTATTCTGAAGAAAAGGGAAGGGGGAGGTCAAGTTTCAAGGTAGTTGATTCCCTCTCCATACAGTAAGTGCTTTGTTTATAAAACCTGACTGTCAAACTTAAAATGTAGATCCGAGGTTGCAAGGTATAGGGCTGGGAGTATAGCTCAATGACACTGCGCCTGCCTGGCAAACGCAAGGTCCTGAGTTTGATCCCCACCTCTGAAAGTAAATACATAATAAATAAAGTTGCAAGGTATATATTGCAAAACCTAATATGGCTAATGAGGAATTAAGTACACCAAAAGCAATGGATAGCCAGAACTGGGAATGGGAAGCCTTAATTACCATTTGCAGGAACTTAGGCTGTATTGAAATATGCAATCAATCCAATTGATAAACACCAATTAATTCTGTCAAAATGTCTGACAGTGAGTGAAATAGGAAATTAAGTGAAAATTGTCAATATTTTGGGAAAATAACCATTACATTATCCATTGTGAGCTCACAGAGAACAGCAGAAATGTTTTGAGCTATAATTTATGTAAGAAGTGTGGAAACAAGTTTCTATTAATAATAGATCTAGAATAGGTGTCTAAAGGTAGCTAGGCTAGTAATCTCTCATTTATAATCTTCCTTGAAACAGAGGATTAAGAGAAAATCAAAGTGCATAGTTTCTACCATCAAGAAGTTACTGGACAAAAAAGAAAACAACGGGGCTGGCAGTGTAGCTTAGTGGTAGAATGTTTTCCTACCATGCACAAGGCCCTAGGTTCCATCCCTAGCTCAGAATGGAGGAAGGGAGGGAGGGAGGAAGGGAGGGAGGGAGGAAGGGAGGGAGGGAGGAAGGGAGGAAGGAAGGAATGGAGGAAGGAAGAAAGGAAGGAAGGAAGGAAGGAGGGACAGACAGATGTGAGGATTTGGTGACTAAATAGATGCTAGAGATAAGAGAGAGGGAAGGAACAAGGCTCCTAGTTTTAGACTGAGTAAATGAGCAAATGATAGATGCAATCAAACTAAGTGTGAACAAATACATTTTCCCAGATTCCTCAGTACTCCTACTAAAAGCTATAGTTTCTTGAGGACTTTCCCACACCATTCAAATTAGATCTGTAGCCATTACTAGATAATTTCTCAAATTTCTCTTATCTATGAAGCCCAAATGCTTACAGTCCAGAGTAGGCTCTTAAGTCAAGCTCTAAGTTGTCAGAAGGACTGGAGCCTCTCTCTCTCTCTCTCTCTCTCTCTCTCTCTCTCTCTCTCTCTCTCGGTAATAATAGTTAAGAAACTCTGAAGCCCAAACCTTGAAGTCTATTTGTAGGTTATAAAATTTGAAACGCATGGGGGCAGCAAGCTGGCTCCTCGAGAATCTGGAGTTTGATTCAAGTCTATTATGTCTCCAAGAAGAATCTTTCAAGATGAGAAGAGTACAACTGCCTCCTTCTTTAGGTACAGAGGAAAGTAACTTTTCCTGATCTCTTTGTTTATGGATTACATGGCCACTCAGATAGGAAAATTTTTATCAACATTCATGATATCACCCTAGGAGTCAGTCTTTGGGCAAAGGGAGGAGTAGGTACAATATTTACTGTAAGGTAATTAAGAGAGATCTGTCTTTGATTCAGAACATCCTCATTTGTACATTCAGGGTAAAATTAATAAAGACTAACATTAAAAACCCAACACTAAGCCAGTGAGGATTCTGTGTATGGAACAGAGTAAAGAGTGTGATTGCTCAGCTTGGAGAGGTAACATCCCCTTCCTGCATGGAAACAATAAAGTCAGGTGTTTGGAGAGGAGGAAAGGAGATTTAGGAGTCATTCTTACTTAGATAATATACATTGAGTACCTTATATATCAACATTTAATGAGCAAATAGAGAAGAGGATCTCATGAGAGACCAAAATGTAATAGATAGATAGAGAGCTTGGTGGACTTGAGGAGTACAGAACTACTAAAGACAATGAGACTTTCAAGAGCGTCTAATTATGATACATAGAAGTAAAGCCAGGTTTGCGCTGAAAAGTGTTCGTCTGATTCGATGAGAACAATTTCAAGGCAGAGCAATAATCTCAGACGTAGGTTTAGTTGAGGAAGGAATAGAAGAAGAGGGAGTAGGTATTCTAGTGAAAACTGTTCAATATATTTTTTCCCTGAGAATAAAGAGAGAAAGGTTGGAGAGAATGAGAAAAGATGACAAGATAAAGGGAAAAGATGTTCTTTTTAGGATAAGAATGACTTGAACATAGGCCAAAAGATTGAAGTTCCCCATAGGGTAACCAATCATCCTGGTTTTTCCTGCACTTAGTTTTCAAGGATGTGAAACTTTCAATGTTAAAACTAGAACAGACCAAGGAAAATTGCATGGTCCCCAAGAAACTAGCCTACTTGATCACACCAGGAAAAAAAACTCTATTAAAGATATGGACAGAAAGTAGAAATAACCATTGGAGTGGGGTCATTCAATAAGAAAATGGATCTTCAAAGTCTCATCCAACTGAGAAAGTCCAAAACACTATCTGATGATATAATTCCATTGTTACAGCTGAACAGTAAATAACTCAAGGCTAAGGGCCATCCATTGTGAGGGATCACTTGTTTGCCCCTCGAGTTATTGCCAAGGACTTAGCTCCACCACAGCTGCACTGTTCATTTCTTAAATGTGAGTCACTGAGGATTAAAATGAATCTGAAGAGCAGACAAAGGAATTTCTGTCATTACAAAGACATAAGCACTATTATTTTCACATCATTGCTTGAAATTAAGAAAAGAAAGTGGATAGAAGAGTGGGTTAAGTGATTGTATCTTTAGAATTTAGGATGATGTAGACTACATACAAAAAAAGCATAACAAACAAAAGAAGGAAGAAATAGTTGGTGCTAAAAAATTAAAAGACAAATAAAATGGGATTTTTCATTATGCAGAAAAACCACAAATAATACTATATAATTTTAAAGATGGTTATATTAAAGGGCTTCCACCATTATTCAATTAACAAAGTTTGAGCACCTGTTATGTACTAAATACTGTTCAAGGCAATGGACATTAGTGGTCCTTGTAGCACCAAATTCAAGACATATAGGCTTATGTAGTTAAAAAAAGATTCTACATTTATATAGCAGAAGATAAACATTTCAATATCTAATAATTTACCATAAACTGAATGTTGTAATATAGCTAATTGCATTTTGAAAAGATGGGAAATGGAGACACTTTTAAACAAAAATAAGAACATTTAACATCAAGAGCCTTGATTCCTGGGTAATAAGTGACTTGTCTCTCAAGGAAAGATTGTGCAAATTAGGCTTGGGAAAACATACTCATACAACACTGATTTTTCTCTTATAAATTATGGCTAATATTTTCAACCAGACAAATTGGTTCATTCATGTGCTGATATGAAAAGTATCAGATTTAGAAACTTTCCCACACATACAGAATATATCTGTGCCATATTTATATGCTGATATTCAAATGCTAATTACTTCCTGAATCTCTTGAACGGATTAAATTATTTTCTGTAAAACATATTCTCATTGCATACCTTCCTTTTCACTTCTCCAAGATAGCCAGACCCAAGGGTTCCTAAACAGTGATATGGAAGAATTAGAAGCAATTACCAAAGGTTTAGAGTACCTCTGTGAAAAAAAAATACTGCCCCGTTTGGAAATTCAGAAAAATTAGGCATACTAAATGGATGTTTTACCTTTAGCTTCTTCTATTTTTCAAAATAAACTATAGGAAGCATGCTTTGCAATGCTATAGCAGTTATAAATCCCAAGGCAAATCCACTTATTTTCAAAATTAAATTATCTGATGAAACGAGGATTGGTGGTACAGCCTCTGGGAGGCTGAGGCAGGAGAACTGCAAGTTCCAGGTTAGCCTGGCTAATTTACTTAGTGAGACCCTGTCTTAAAAAAAACTCAATAAAATACTAAAAAATGATCTGGGGATATAGCTCAGTGTGAAGGTCATGGGTTCAATCCTCAGTACCACGCAAAAAATTATCGTATGGATAGTGTACATGCAAAAACTGGCCAATTGGGTGACTGACTGCCAATTAATTACATCATTCAAAAAAATTTATTTTGAAGCTATTATGTATAAGGTATGGAAGATGTAGGGATCTGATCTTTGTCCTTGGGAAGTTGATACTGTACTTTGGTTAAGAATACTTGTGGTGTATATTTTCTAATTACAAATGTCTTACCAGTGCATATCGAAATACAGATAACTGAGGGTTTACTTAAGGCCACTTTGAATCCAAATCTTGTAATTCTTAAGCCAGGCTGAAAGTAAGTGACAGCAAAAAGTAAAAGCTCTTTTGGATTTATAATAACTTGGAAGCCAGGAAAGTGAAAAATCCTAGTGGCCATGAAGCAAATCTAAAAATGATAGAGGAGAATCAAGTCATTGGTGATTCTTTCCTGCCCCTCTTGCTCCCAGAAATAAGAGGGTAAAGATCATCAAAAATACTTAACAATGCCATAAACAGAAGCAGCTCAGAACCACTTGTGGAAGGCATGAAGGGCAGGGTATTGACTTGCTTGAGGTACTGCAGAGAGTACAGAGAAAGGATGAGGACTCTAGGCATAAGTACTGACATTACAGGGAGAAAAATGAACTTCCTTTCACCTAGAGACAGGGTAAAATTCACTGAATATGCAGGGTCTTGCTTTTCATAACAGAAATGTCTTTCAGTTATGTACAGCTTCCCTGGAGCTGAATTTTACCTACATTGTCATTGAAGGGGCAAAGTTATATTTATGTTACTCAGAAGGAAATCTGACAGAATGCCTATACACAGTTCCCATGTTTGGAAGCAAAATTTGACAGAAATATCTTGGAAGGCAAATTAAAAGGGGTAAAAAGAATACAATCCCAAGCGGTAGGAGCCCTGGGGTCCAATTCTGGTTTGGGCCAGAATTGGCTACAGTGATCTCCAAAAGGTTATCACATCTCCCTAATCCTTTCCATGCTCATTTATCAAATGGCAAGTTTGACAATCATCTTATCTAAATCCTAACATCCAGTTCTAATACTCTACCATCAACATGTTTAGATCATTAATTGGTCACAGCTATGTCATCCAGTCTCTGAACAGCATCACTGCTAATGATAAAAATTATAGCCATTGCTTGGCATGCAGTAGATTGTCACTAAATATTACTGAATAAAAAAAATACAAAATCCAGTTAGAAAACCAGAGTGTATTACAGGGAGGCCAGGTTGATTTAGACACAGAACAGGCTTGCAGGCAAAAGCCTTGTCACATGAATCATTGGAGAAAAAAATAAAGCTATAAATTAGGAAAAACAGAGATGTTATTCTGGGCCTACTCATGTTCCAGATCCAAAGCCGAGTGTAACCTTTTAGTTACTGGCTGGAATTTCCTCAAGAAATGGCCCTAGCAGCTCTGCCTTCTTCAACCTAGAGATTTCAGAAAGGAAATGTTTGGGTCCAAACATAAATTCCATGGGGCTTTTCCTCTACTCAGCAGCATTTGGTGACTGACAATATGAGACAGACCTTGAAATTTAGAGTGAGTCACTAGTTCCATTCATTCAAGAAATGATTAGGAGCAGGCAGAGGCAAGGACATTAACAGGCATATGCGTCATTTGACCAGTAGTTAAAAGTTTTAACATCCCAGATTATTACTCTAGCTCCTATGTGATTTCTACCTTGTCTGTGTACCTCCTAAATTGATTTTATGTGAGATAAGAGAGTTGCTGAACATATACTGTCACCACAGTGATGTTCCTCATTTAAAGAGCCACCATGTTTATCGAACCTCAAACACATAAGGAATATTTTATCAAATGCAGACTTATGGACAGTGAGTGCCCAATTACCATAATTCAAAACCAAGATCCTTGAGGGCCTGGGACTTGACTCAGTGACGCCATGCCTGCCTGGCAAGCGCAAGGTCCTGAGTTCAATCCCTGGTACCGCAAAAACAACAACAACAACAACAACAACAACAACAACAAAACAAAAACAAAACAAGATCCTTGAAAAGGGCAAGGATCCAGAAATGTAACCCCAGCACTTGAGAGGCTGAAGCAGGAGAATCACTGTGACTTCGAGGCCAGTCTGGGGTTAGGAGTGAGTTCATGGCTAGCCTGAACTACATAGTGAAGCCCTGTCTCAAAAAAAAAAAAAAATTTGGTGGGCTGGGGATTGAACTCAGTGGCACCGTGCCTGCCTGGCAAGCACGAGGTCCTGAGTTCAATCCCCAGGACCAAAAAAAAAAAAAAAAATTGGTTCCAAGAACTTAAGCAAATGTATAAAGCTTTATGAACTAAAGAAGCTTCAAGGAAGAGACAGCAAAATAAAACTCACAAAGATAAAGCTTCATATTCATTGGAGACAGCTAATGTTAGAGAAGTTATAAAAATGGGCTGAAAAGGTCTTAATTAATTTTTTCTTTTATTGTGGTAAAAATGCTTAACATGACATCTGCCTTCTAACAAAATTTAAGTGCATGCATCACTATTGTTACAGGCTCTATGCTGTACAACAGGTCTCTAGAACTTACTCATCTTTCATGGCTGAAACTTTATACCTACTGAATAACAATTCCCCCAAATCTCTGGCAACTATCTTTCTACTCTCTGCTTCTAGAAGTTAAAGGCATCTTTAAATAAGATGAAAAAAAAAGGTTCAGTCTTATTTTTACTCCTCTACGGAATAAGAGTGAAGAGAAGGAATTGCAGTATCAGATGCTTCTAGCCATTGTATCAGAGAGTCAACAATATGAGCAATGGAATGGATTGTAAATGAGATTAAATCAATTTGAAGCAAAGTTGAAAAGTAAATGGACATATTTCAAGCCTGAAATTACTTTTATAAAAAATCTATTTATACTTAATAAGAAGATATTTTTGAGTGTTTGGGTGGAAAATATGTTTAACAAATTCCTTGTTGAGATTTATTATTTTGGAAGTCTTTTAAAATAAACGTTGTATTCTTTGACTTCAAGGGCATGGGCTAGAAGAATCCAGCCTGCTTGCAGGACTGTGATACTATGGAGGAACAGTTTACTGGCTATATGGCATCTTGAACAGCTGTTTCACTCTCAATCCTAAGGCTGGACTGTTTCCAACAACCATGGGAAAGTCATTTCTTCCTGACAGTAGACTTAAACTGTAAGCTGATGTTGAGAAATTACTGGAGAAAACTCAATCTCTTCCCATGACCATTGAGAGAATTAGCTTTTAGGTCATTGAGCCTAAGCCTTAAATTCTGGAAATTCTTTCTTAAGTGATTATATAAATGAATGGATTCTTGGAACACCCTGTAACAAATGAATTTATATCCATTCCCAAGAGGTTCAGTTAAGACTTGAGATTGTCAGGTGTGAGTGGTGAATAATTTCTGAATCATACCACTTGTCCTGTCTGTCATCATAATTCCAAAGTGGAGCCTTTTATTTGCTCCAAGCACACATCTTCAAATATGATCACTTTCAGGTCTTTCTTATCTTCATAAATGACACTATCATTTCTCTGTCTGTCCAAGTCACGGACCTCAGTGTCATCTTTGACTCTTCTCTTTTTCTCACACTTCATATCTCATTTAAATTTAAGTCAGCTCAACCTTCAAAATATATCTTGGCTCAAATAATTTTTTTTACCATATCTATCATTTCCATTCTAGTCTAAGTCATCATCATTTCCTCCCTAGAAGACTTCCCCGCTCTCCTAATGTTCTCTGTGCTTTCAGTTTTGCCTCTTTCAGTCAATTCTCCATACAACAACCAGGTCAACCTATAACCCAGAAATCAGGTCACACCATCTCTGCCGAGAGCCTTCCAGTGATGTCTCATTGTGCACCCACTAAAATCCACCCGAAAATATGCCCTTCAAGACTATTCATTGTGTGGCCTTTGTCCCTTGGCAATCTACCACCATCTTCCTTGAGGATCCCTGCCCCTCTCACTTTGCCTTGAACACTTCAGATCTGCTTTGTGCTTGGCTTTGTGAACTTGCTGCTCATTCTGCCTAGAATGTTCTTCACCCAAGGTCTTTTATTGGCTCAATCATTCACACAGATCTTTGTCCAAGTATGCCCTCCTTGGATAGGCCCATACTCTCCAGCCTCTAGCTATTTATTTTTTCTTCATAGCACTTACTACTACCTAAAATTATTTTACATATTAATTTACTGATTTACATTGTACATCCCTCACTCAAATTGAATGTCCATGGGGGTAGGGACTTGTTTTATTCACTATTGTATTCTCAGCCCCTGGCATAGAGGAGTCATTCAATAGATTCCTTCTGAAAGAATAAATATGTTCTAGAAATTTTAACTATGATAAAATTTTTCCTAAAACCAACTTTTTGAGGAAGAGAAAAGCACGGAAAAAGAGCAAGGGTACACTGGTAATTAAATGAACAATGCATAGAAAAGTGCTTTGTAAAGGCAACATACTACACAAATATTTTAAGAGAGTTTGTGAAGATATCAAAATATTTTGACAAAGTGAGGAAGAAGATTTAGGCAGAAAAATCAATTTGTCAATCGTTCACATTTTATCTCGTTATAGTCATTAAAGAAAAGCTGCAATTCCTAGATGACTATTCTTCCATTTTGATGTTATAGCTAGTTTTTAGAAGATTTCCTCAAAGGCCTAGAAATGCAATTCTAAAAATAAGTTTTAAGAGTTTTCTATTCAGCATCCCTAAATATAGCTGCATAGGATGCTGCACTTACACAAACATAGTTTCTGCCGTGAATGATGAAGAAAAAATAAAAAAGATATCTATTGTGCTCACTTTGGCAGCACATATAAAAAAAAAAAAAGATCTATTTCCCCCAACATAGCTAAGGAGACGTCTTAGAATAGATACAACTAAATGAAAACTCTGCAGAGAATCAAACTTGGTTAGAAACTCCAAGAGGCCACGTCATGGAGTGTTGGAATGAATCACTCTATCACAACCTTTTGTTGATGTTCAGAGGTGACAGGGAAGATTGCATTTTTCTTAACACAGAGCTGTTTTAAAGGTTAACGTTCACAAATGGCGCCCAGAGACATTTTCTATTTCTATGCAAAGCAAACACAGAAACTTCATCCAGCTAAAACATACACTAAAAGGTATCTAAAGTAAGCAAGCCAACATTGATAATAGAATTAGCCTAAATAAATGTATAATTTACAAAGTGATTTGGGGGTGATTTTATTGAATTTCGGAACCACTGCTTCACTTTGTGGTGACTTCTGAAGAAATCAAACATGCATAATATATGACCTGACAAATGAACAAGTAAACTACTTTATTCCAGCCTTTTCATTTGTCAACAGCATCCAAGCAATAATGGCTTTCTGTCCACTGAAATGTATGTATTGATTACTTCCATCTAAATCTTAACCAGAAAATCTCAGGAGGCTTTGAAGGTGTCCTTAATGGTCTCTAGAGAAGGGATCACAGAGCTTTTTAAATTGAAAGATGAAAACCTAACGACAAACAATTTCATTAGTAAAAATGCAAACAAAAAGTCATTACCTACAGTGTTCTTATAATCAAGATCTAATCTCCATTTGGATTTGGGATAGGAAGAAAGGAATTAAATAAGCTCATGGTTTATTGCAGTTCTCTTTAGAAATTTCCCACTATGATTTGCTCTTTTAAGACTCTCTCTAGGTTAATCACAGAAGTAGACAAGTAATAAATATCACTTTAGTGACTGCTCAAGTAAAACAAAGAAAGTCAGTTTTTAGAATATATCTGGACCAGAATAATACACACTAATTGAAAACGAGTCAGTCTAGTGAGGCAAGTAATGAAGAATTGTAAAAGCCAGGATAATATATTCAAAAGATATAAAAATTGGTCAGTTTATATTTGCTAAGGCACATTTGAGCTTTAATTATTTATAACACTTCACCGCATATGGAGCATTATTTTATTAATTAGTCTTGAGAGCCATTCAGTTGTAGTTGTTATGCTGCCCAGCTGGTTTGGGGAACACAGATCCATTCCCATGGGTGTAAAAACTGCTTTGAGAAGTGAGACCGCATTTCCCAACTACCTGTGTGGACTATCTTGGGATTTTACCTACAGGAAAATCAGATACCTCTCCATCACAGCAAACAAGATCTACTATATATTTTAACTTCAAAAAATAATGTCAGACAGATGATATTTTGCTATAAAATTTTGTCATTAATCTGAAAGGATAATATAAAGAAAATATAAACTATGTTTTGAAACATCCTGGTTTGCACAAAGTTATAGTTTCTACTTTTGACACTTTAGTGTTATATGTGTTCCCATAAAAAGCAACAAGCAAAGGTATTAATAACTTACAACAAATAGTAAGCAGACAATTAAAAAATGATACTGCGAATACAAGGGGAATAAGTTTATGATTACAAGTGACCCCTATTGATACCAAGTATTCTATATATATAACCACTGAATCAAGGAACTAATAAGAAACCAGACAATTCATAGTTCTGGAAACATAACAAAGTAAACTAGCCTAAAAAAAGTAAAGTACAAAAGCTGCCAATGATGAGATTTTGATGGAACTTTATAATGATTGCATTTCCTTTCCTCCTCCCTGACTTTAAAGCCAGGTGTGGTGGTGTGCACCTATAATTCTAGCCCTGTGGGAGGCTGAGGCAAGGCATCACAAGTGCAAGCCAGTCAAGGCAACTTAGTGATTTAGTGAGACTGTCATAAAAAAATAAATTAAAAAAAATACCTGAGATGTAGCTCAGGGTGAAGGCCCTGGATTCAGTTCCCAGTACAAAACAACAACAACAAAATAAACGAATTCAGAAAATCCAATGGAAAGGTCCAGTTTGAAGGATTTTCTTTTATTGTTTTCGACCACAAACGAAAAGTGCACCGCTAACTAGACAGCCCTGGCATTGCAGCTATGCAAAGGCTACTGTATAATGTTATAAAACTGAATATCATGGCACTAAACTGTTCTCTCAGCAACACTCAGGAGCAATGATGTCCCTTGAGGAAGGAGAATGTTTTGTGACAAGGGTGTTTCTTAAAGTTACCAAGAGAAGCTCATGAAAGCATTGGGCCAAACTATAAGTAAAGTCAGTGTGCATCCAAGCAACCTTACACATGTTACAAGAGGATGCTTAGTTGGGCATAAACAGAAAAATTCTGTAAGTAAGAAAGGAACATCACTCTATTCTTTCTTTCCCTGCCCTTGTTCTTTCTCGGTAGACTAGGGGAGAATGAAAAGTTATTGCTAGTTCACTGTCATTTTTGTCTCCACCTTCTTTGACTACTTATGTCTCTATTAAGTGTCTACCATGTACAAGGCACTTTACAAAGTGGTAAGTATAAAAATGAACCCCCTCAAAAGCTTCCAGAAGCAGCACGTGATTTACTGAGGGTGACTAACAGTAATCAAATAATTATACACATATAAATAATGACAAAGAATGATAAATTACAGGAAGAAAAGTTGACAGTATTATGACAGTATACAAAAAGGTCAAATGGAAGTGTCAGAGAAGTGCTTGTGGAATGTTCAAGCTAAGAAATAAGGATTACTAGATGTCAGACTGGACCTAATGAGGAGATAGGTGTGGGTAAAAAGGGTTTCAGAAAGAGGATCATGTGTTTAAAGCCTCATCTGAGAGCTACATGAACAACAAAAAAATACAAAATACAGTATGGCTGATGTTCCATGAGCAAAAGGAAGAGCAGTAACAGAAGTATAAAGGTTGGGGTCAGACCATCGGGATAATTTTATTGCCCTTGCTGAGGTTTTGGTCTCTTTCTAAAGTATCAAGAAACCACCGAACAGTATAACAATAAGGACTGACATTATTTAGTATATATTTTTACATACTTACTTTTTTACATAGATTACTCTGAGTGAAATGTAGACATTGTAGCCTTAGGTGACAAGAAGAGACGCAAGAAGGTTAAGGGGTTTTTTGTAACTATGGTGATGGCAGCACTAGACAGAGCTAAGAAATTACCTCGGAGGTAATTGACCTGCAGATGTGTCGGCAATTGAAGTCTGGAGGTTGGTCACCCTGAAAAGGTACCATACCAATCTGCTGTGGTATTGTCTGGATAGGAGAAAACATTTAGATTCTCCACGTTGTGAGGTTTTGTAGATTGAAGCAACAAAAAGATAAAGAAATGAAGGAGTTTAGAGCTTTTGGAAAACAGTTATTAAAGTATCTGATGATTGAATTTAAATGGTATTTGGAGGGTGGTAAAGATGGAGGAGTTGTGGAACTAGTATATAAGACACAATTATCAGTGGGTTCAAACTCCTGTTAGGTCAAAGAAAGGTAACAGATAGGTATCTGAGTGGGCACCTGACCAAGTGGGGATTAATTAACTCAACTCTGGCACAAGTTATCCTCCATTCTAGTGTCTCCATCTCCCTGAGTCACGTTACTTTTGTGAGATTCCTGAGTGAAGTCTGAGACAAGCGAGGACAAATATTGTATTGCTATTTACGTATTGAATTAGAAAGCTATGAAAGTCATTCACTAGGGATAGGAAAGCAGGACTTCTAACAAAGTATGGGCTAAAAAGGACTGTGCAAGATATTTGGACCAATTTTCTCTTTCAGTTGCTGAACAAAGCAGGAAGGAAAATCTAAATCATAGAGGGAAATGAGTAGAATCTTAGTCTCCTGGTTCCTAGTGCGCTTACCCAGTTATTCATTTGCTTGGTTTCTGAAACTAGAATAAAATTATATCTTTTTGCAGAAAGCCAGTCTCATTTCACTGTATCATATAGTACATTCTATTTAAAATGTCCACCCTTCTCAGTCCGTGCTCTTCTACAAATATACTAGTGTCCTATTTATTCAAAGCTCAAACACCGAACAAATACAAATACTAAATTATATCCTATTATAAAAGCTAACGTAATTGTCTGATTATATAAAGGGAAATAGCTAATGGAGAAACTGGCAGTTTTCCTGGTATTCTTTTGTAAAGACCTTGAGGTCTTCCTTCATGTGTTGTTCCCTTTTTTGTAATTGTCTATATCCTCTTCTCTGGAATAATATAAACCCTTGATCTCTCTTCAAAATGCCACCTTTGGCTGTGTCTCCATAGAAATATTGCTTTTAAGTGGTCAACATACAAAAACAGTACCATTTTATCAAGTTTTTGTTATTTGGTAGTAATTGATTTGTTGGCTATTTATTTCTGTTTGTATAACTTTTATTCTCATTTCAAAACCACTTATGAGTGTACGTTATACAGCAGATACTTTGCTAGGCTGGAGGATCTTAGAAATGAGCAAGGCCATGTCCCTGCCTTTCCCACTTGGAGCAGAGAAGACAGAAATGTCACTAAAAACCATTAAAAAGAAACTGGTCACTGCTAGAGGACGCTATTGAACAAGTTGTTATTCTGTAAACTGGTACACAGAAATATGTATCTTGCCTGTCCTATATGAATGGGACACTGGCTACTCAAATCTAGATGAGTGAAAAAAAATTTACAGACATACTCTAGGTAGAATATGAATAAAGAATGATAGAAACAGCAATTATCACATTGCACCTTCTAGCCATTGATAATTAACAGCTGCTAAAATCACTCACAAGAAAGAGAATCAAGGCATTATGTCCCTCCTAATGATAGAATACATGAACAAGAAGCAGTCTTACAAAAAAAGGCCCCAAACAAACCTGAATATGATGAAATCTGTACAACCATACTATTCAGTAGCCAATAGTTATATCTGGCTACTGAGCATGTGGAATATAGCTAGGTTTAATGAAGATGTGCATTTTTAGACTGACGGCATATTGAAGTGACAATAAAAATTGTATTATGGTTATATAAAATATAACCACTAGAGGAAACCAGGTAAAATGTACAGGGAAAGTTGGTATTATTTTTTATAACTTACTGTGTATCTATAATTATTTCAAAGGAAAAGTAAAGGGAGGAGTTAAAAATATAAATTAACCAAATGCAGTGTGCAGAGCTCATTTAAGTTCTTATTTAAAGAAAACCCAGAAAACTTTAAAACATGACATATATAAGAGAAATAAAAAGTGGAAAATTTACTGGATATTTGATGTAATGCAATTACTGGTATTTTAAAGTATTATGACAGCACTGTGGTTACTTATAAAGAGTGAGCCCTTACCTTTTCAAGATGTTCCCTGAAATATATATGAATCAAATGATATATGCCTGTCATTTGGTTCAAAATAATGGGGAAACCAATGGAGGTACTGAAGAAATAAAAATGGCCATGAATTGATGATTGTTGACACCTTAGTATGTTACATGGTGTTTGTTACAGCAGTTTACTTTTATAAATGTTCAATATTCTCCACAATTAAAAGGTTTAACGAATAGTCAAAATAGATGAGCAATTTCTTAAAGGGTATTGTGAATGAAGATAGTTTTGACATTTAAAATATAATGGCGTTGATTATTTATAATTGATCTTTTGATGAGGGGAGTAAAAAAATTTCTATTTAACTTAATTTCAAACAAAACTAATTCAAAAGGGGTCACTTAAAGCTTAGTATGTGCAAGGCACTAGGGTTAAAAATGTCCTACCCTGTGTACATCATTCTGCTTTTGAACTGCTGGAAAATCTCCTGCAATAGGTGCCTGTCGGCTTAATTCGTCATCTTTCAGTTGTAGCCAAACGAGCAGCTCCTGAAGACAAAGGTGCAGACGCTTCCACTGGTCAGAACTGGCTTCCAAATGGGACCTGAAAAATAAAAGAAGCAAACTATGTCAGAATATCTAGGACTATAATTGCTGATTCTACCAATTCCATTTCATTGTTTGATGATTTTGAGGATATATCGACCTATTGCAAAACACACAGCAGCCTCCACTACAAATCTGGCTATTTGCTTTTGAAAGCTATGAAAAGGGTACAGGGGATAT
>NW_004624762.1:24380001-24489026 GCF_000247695.1 Heterocephalus glaber | reverse complement strand
AGTTTTTCCCCATTACCTGTGCACCCTTCACCCCCTCCACCCTTCCCTATTTACATAGACTTCATTTCCATTTTTTTCATTTATCATAATTTTTCCTTTCCCTTCTTTCCTTTCTACGGGGGATATCTTGATGGCAATTTTGTAGGAAGACAGTGTTCATCTGTATGTTTATTTCCACATGCAGAGTTCTGAGCTTTGAACATAACATATACACTGGAATCTAGTTGCTTTTCTATCCTATTGCAATCAATGATTCTTACTTGATATTTCTAGTGGAAAAAAGCTGGGCCTAGTAACTAATAAGCCCCTTGGTATTCATGTGACTCATGCTAGTACTGAAATTCTTTCTGCTTTGAGAAATGGAAAAGTCTCTCCCTACATTTTGACTTTTCCATTTCTACACCCAAGGCAGCCTTTTCCATTCATCGACTTTTTCCATCTGGCATCCGTCCTTTTCTACTCTTCCCATATGCTTCTCCTTTCCCTCTACCCTTCTTTATTCCAGTGCACCTGGGATTTGCTTTCACCAAGTTCCAACATTTTTTGCTTTGTTTACTTTGTGTAAAACTTACTGAGACAACAACTCACAAGAAGAGTTGTTGAAGAGTAAAATCAGACATTTGTCTGAAAGCTTTCCCCGAACATGAATAATTTAGGCAGGAGACCGAGCGCTTTAGCATCAACTGTATTTAGAACATATTAGTCCTTAGAAACCATTTAAGAATATACAAATGAATGATCTGTGCTATAAAATCCACATTTCACTTGAGGATTAGAAGTTAAATTAATAAAATAAATCATGATCCAGAAAACAAAGCCGGAAGGCTGATATTAGCAAAGCTTTATCCTCAGGTAAATCTGGAATTATGTTGCATCACTCACATCGGCATGTATTAATTAATTCATAAAAATTAATGCTGCCTATAACATAAATATAATAAAGTTTCTAATGCTGCAAAGATTGAAATATAAAGCAAAGCAGCCAGGTAGAGAGCAACATTTCCCTTGGCCATTTGGTAACTTAGCCTGATAGCTCAAATACAATTTTCCTCCTGGCCTTCACAGAATCATCAAAGAGTTCCAATTACTGAAATTAAATTGTTCTATATTTTCCAAGGGATAATTTGATGACATATGAAAGTCTTTAAAATGTGCAAGAAACTTAAATTCAAGGAATTTATACTGAGAAGGAAATTGAAAAAACCATGTAAAGATACACATAGAAAACCAGTATTTATAGCCTCATTTATGATCGCTACAATGGAGAAATGAGTTAAAAAATTCAATACTAGGGAAATGGTTGCATATATAATGGAGAATTCATGCCAAAGGAATCCTACGTGATTTTCAATATGATGACATAGGCAAATATTTATGGATATGGAAAAGATCACCATGTCAGTTGCTAGGCAAGAAAGCAAGTTTTATAAAATGAATACAATCTATTTTCCTATTTTCCGAAGCTATTTGTGTGTGTCTGTATGTATTTGTGAGCACATGCTTAACTTTGAGTGAAAAAAAATCCAGAACGACAACCAGGGCATCCCTCAGACATGGGCTTAAAAGTGACATATATTTTTGCCTTTATACTTCTCCAAATCATCAGAATTTCTATAATGAACAATATAAACATATTCAGAAGAAAGAGAAATTAAATTGTTCCAAGACTCTAAGGATACTAATATGTAATAAATGAATCATTACATGTCATAAATGCAATGAATTAAATATAACAGTGCATGCAGTGTGGCTCTTATATGTTTTTGTTCCCTCCTTCTCTTTCAGTTATCACTTTTACATAATTCCCTTTACAAGATTTTAGCTGTTTAATGGCATGTAATGAATACTAGTTTCAAGGATTCCCCAGGGTGGCTGGAATTTGCAGCTTGGTCCTCTTGAGGGTAAAAAAGGCTGTAAAGCAGGACATTCTGAAAGGTAGGCGGAGAGAGGCGCAGTCCCAACAAGGCAAAACAGTCAATGGCGGGAGAGATACTGATTAAATAAATATTTACTGAGTGGCTCTAAGTTCCAGTGAGGCATTGGACTGTAGGCTGAGGGTAAGGGAAAGGGGAAAACAAAGATGCCTAATCCTTGGCTTCCCTCCATCTTGTAGAGGAAACAAAATCCCCCTGTGGTGAGAGGTCTTAAGGAGGATTTGCTGGAAGGCAGGCTGCCCATGGTGAGACCATGAGCTGCTGTTTGGTTCATATAAGGAAGTGCTGGGCCAAGGATTTAGCTCAGTGGTTTCACCCCCTGTCTCACAAGTTCAAGGTCCCAAGTTCGATCCCTGGTACCAAAAAAAAAAATAAAAGGAAGGGCTACAACACCAGTTGTAGCTTAGATAGTGCTGTCTAATTATTAATTTGTCAGTGAATCCTCTTGTGTCTCCCAAGAGAGAAAAAATAGCTCTGAGACCTAGAGAATTGAGTTCTAAAGGACCTAAGAGTAACTTAATAGCATGCGTAGGCAGTGTTGGGACCCAGGGGCAGAGGACAGTCAAGAGAGTGAACCGAGGAGCAGCAGCAGCAGGATGGGGAACCACAAGAGATGAAAAACTCTCAAGTATGTGGGTGAGGGGACTTCTCCTAAGATCTGGAGATAGACCACCTTAACTGAGGAAGGACAGAAGAAACAAAGATAGATACAAAGGAGAGAAAAACAATTGGGATTTTAAAACTGTACTTTTAAGGAAAACTGCAGCTTCAGGACAAAAAAGTTACTCAGTTTAAACTTTATTCTTCTTTTCTCTCTTTCTCTTTTTTTTCTTCCGGTACTGGATATGAAACTCAGGACCTTGTGCTTGCAAGGCAGGTGTGGTACCACTGAGCTAAATCCCCTACCCTTGTTTTTCTTTTCTCTCAAGAAGCAATATAAGCCTGGGCAATTCCCTTTTATCTGCAGGTGGATTCAACCATTCTCTTCTTGCAAATAGTCCTTTTTCACCTGTAAAGTAGGCTTTCCCCTATGAAAGGACCGTTATACTTCTGGGCATGGGGCATGTCCCCAAAAAACCCCAAACCAGGACTATAGGTTGACAAATTCTATAGATTTCTACTGCCAAATCACATAAATATTCCTAGCTCCAAACTTTAGTGCACTTCTCTCTTCTCTATTCCTTTGAGTGCGTACTTTAAACTTCTGCCTAACAAATCCCTTTCTGTCTCTTACTGATGTGTCCTGAATGTCCTTTTTCTGTGACAGGAGTCAGCAAACCTACAAACCTGTTCTATAGGTAGGGTGTCAGCTTTAGGACCCTGCCAGGTGACATTAACTACATATCAAAAGACCATTCTCATTACTTTTCCTTCAGGCATAAGAGGAAAGATGTCATATGTCAACAAAAACTTAAGCAAAGGACAGAAGAGAAAGTCAGTCATTGGTTCCTAATCGAAAACAATGTGTACGAAGGTATTCAATCTAAAGTTGTGGTTCTCAAACTTCAATGTGTGTAATAACTTTTGAGTAGCTTATTTAAAAACCAGATTCCTACGTCCTACATCTAGAATTTCAGTACTTTTTAACAAAAAAATCTTTATTTTTAACAAGAATCTTCACAGTTCTGCAGGTTATCACCAGTCCCCACTGTTTGAGAAAGAATTTCTTAAAGTATTGTTGATATGCCCCAAAAGTTACTTGTCAGTCCCTACAGGGCAAAGATGGTATTTGTCTGTGAAAGGATTCTGTGGATCTAAATGTAATGAAACACTGTGAAGTCAGAAAATATTTTCTGCGACCATGGTAAGTTTATGAAGTGCCTTCAAGACATATTTTTAATGCATGTGTTGGAAGCAGCTGCCCTATTATTTTCATAAATATACACCAAATATTTCTAAGTGATTAACGTACCTTTGCATTTGGAATCTCTCTTTCTAAGAATGACTCTTTGTATTTGCAATGAATCACTTGCTTTTAGTTTCAGTTTTGATTTTTTGGTGTATCAGAGGATATTAGGGCTGGGAGGAATCTTTGCAATTACAGTTCAAACATCTTGTTTTGCAACCGTGGATATCAAGATGCAAAGGTATAAAGACAATTGCTGAAGCATGTAACCCGAGTGGTCACATTTACATGGGAGAAATGGAAGTTACAAGCCATTGTTAGTTGAAGAAATCCTTAATCTTCCTGATTTTAAACAAAAAGGTAGATTGTTAGTGTCAAATATACTGTATTTTCCCTACCTACACACTAGAAAAAAAAAAGAGGTGGTTTGAAGGGGCACGCATATCCATTTTCTATTAATCTTTATTAGTGAAGACAAGAGCTTAGGGGCTACTAGCTTTTAACAAGGCATGTGCTGATCTTTAAAAAGCATGCAAGGGATTTAGCTCAGTGGTTCCACCGCCTGCCTTGCAAGCGCCAGGTCCTGAGTTTAATCCCCAGTACCCAATAAATAAATAATAAATAAATAAATAAATAAATAAATAAATAAAATAAAAAGCAGATGATTTCCACAATTTGTAAGGTTTAGGTAAAATGCAGAACCTTTAGGTGTGTTGGGATGTATTTCTTGGTCTTTAAAGAACCCTTCCAAGACAGAACTCTAAAAATTATAGGGGCTGATAAAGTGATTGTTATTTCTCTAGATACAGATATTTCGGGTGTGATTTGGTTGATGCCTCATTTGACTTCCTTAATAAAACTTTACCCTGAAAGACATGTATTCTTAAAGCAAAATATGTTATATTGAATTCATTTTTCACTTTGACTTTCTTTATAAAACTAATGATATATTTCCTTATACCTTTGGTTCCCTTGTGTACCAAAACAGCACTTGAGCACACAGAGAGAAAGGTTCAAATGCACAAATAATAAAGAACCACAGAAATAAACCGGGAGGTATGGGGCTTTAAATAAAGAGCGAGAATTAAGCTCAAGGAGAAGTAAACAAAATTTTTTTCCAGAGAGGCCTTGAACTCCAACTTCTAAACATAATTAACATTCCAAGAGTGAGAGAAAGAAGGTCAGAGATACTCAGTGTCCAAGTTGCATTTTTTCCCCTCAAATGTAGAAAGACTCTGCCTCTTTTTTGCTCTTTGTTCTCCATTATAGAAAAAAAGAAAAAAACCCCTAATAATTCTAACATTTAATACCAAGTACTCCCTAGAAGATGTATTGCTGCTCTGAACTATATAATGTTGGTGGTTTGACCTCCCAAATTAATGCTGGAATTTTTGTTGTGTTTTGTGTTTTGGAAACAGGGTCTCATTTTATAGTTCAGGCTGGCCTCAAACTTGTGGCAATCCTTCTTCCTCAGCCTCCAAAGTGCTGGAATGCTGGGATTACAGATGTGTACCATCAAACCCAGGTTTAATGTTGGAAATCTTATATAATATTTAAAAGTTTTCCACCAAATATAAAAATCTCAAAACTGTAAATTTTGCTGAAATTATGTTGATAACACACGATTCTCAAAATTCACAGTGTATACAAAAGTTTGGGGAAATTCTAGTAATGGATAAACTTGGAATCTTCATAAACATTGCTTATATTAATAATTTTAGCTTACTACTTCTCAAATTAGTAATATTTTAAGACAAAATGTAAGATCTTGGATATGGAATGTTCTAGAATGAGAAGTACTTCCTTTGACTAAACACCACCCTGGCAGTGGTTATTGTCATTAATAACTGTCTTTGCACACATGTACACATGTACATGTAGAACTAAAAGTTTTTTATTGCATTTTTACACAGTTAAACTTTTGTTTTGTTTGATGCTTAGTTATCACTGACTACTTTTCCATTTGCCTCATGGACAAAATGTGATGTGATCATGTTTATGGGATGGAGACATATTTTCTTGGACTAAATTATGAAACAGTACTACACAATTTCAATTAAAGTATTATTTTTTTTCTTGAAGGCATATTGCTTACTTTGTCTTATGCCTTATCTTTTAAATTAATCAGTTCCATTTAAATATAAGAAAATCAAGGTAGAAAATTTAATAGTTTGGCCAGGTTCACAAAGTATGATTGGAGAATTAATGAAAATGGAAAGACAAGGGAACTTGAAGAGACTGTGTGCATTTTTAATCAAGCTTCTTCATTTCAGTGGTGGAAAGTATTGAAATCTTGAAACAGTTAAGTGACTTGCTCAAGATTACATGCTAGGTAGGAACAGAGCCAGAAGAGAGGCTAAGTTCCCCAACTGCCTGTCTGAGACTCTTTTTTATTCTATCTTACTGACTCATTTAATGTTTGGAATTTTTTAATTCATCTAATTTTATTTTTATTTTTTTGGTTCTAGGGATTGAAACTAGAGCCTTTATACTGAGGTACTTCCCAAGCTCTCTTTTCTATTTTTTTGTTTTGAGACAGAGTCTCGCTAAGTCAATAAGTTGCCCAGGCTGGACTTGAACTTACTATTCTCCTGCCTCATACTCTCTGAGTGCTAGGATTATAGGTGTTTGCCACAAATTTCATCTAATTTAGCTGAAGGTACCAAACATAGCTCTCTGAAACAATTCATGAAGGAATATATATATATTTAAATATATATATATTTAAGTATATATATATATATACACACATATACATACACATACATTTTGAGGGGGAGTTCTGGAGTTAGAACTCAGGGCCTCCTGCATGCTAGGCAGGTGGCCTACCACTGAGCCACACACCCAGCTCCATAAGTATAAGGTAGCATAGTGCTGGGAAGACCTGGTGAAGGAACAGCGGGAAATTTTCATTAAGGAATGTGAGTCAAAATTGAGAGGACAAGAGGAGAGATGGCGTTGCTAATGTGAGAAAAAGCATATCCACACATTCACATGGAAGAGCCAGGAAACTGACAGGAAGCAAGAATGGAGTTAGAAGGCAGAATGCATGTGGTAGAGAGAATCCATGCTGAGGAGAAAGTAGAAAGCTGCTTGGTGAGAAAGAAAGACCAGCAGAGGAAGAACAGAGAGGGAAAGGGGTTAGGAAGGGCTTATTAGGCAGAGCTGATAGAGAGTAGAGTCCACTAGATTGTGAGAAAGTATAGCTTCATGAGGGCAGTGGTTTTTGGTTTGTTTTGTTCACTATTGTGTCTTCAGTTCTCAGAAGAGTGCCTGGTACATAGTAGGCACTCATTCAATTTTTTGGTACTGGGAAGTAAACCAAGGGCCTCATACATGCTAGACAAGTGCTCTGCCCCTGAACTATACCCTTACCCTGTATATTTTATTTTGAGACAGCGTCATGCTAAGTTTACCAAGTTGGGCTTGAATTTGTGATCCTCCAGTCTGAGCCTCCCAAGTAGCTGGGATTACAGGTGTGTACCACTATGCCTGGCCTAAATATTTGTTGAATAAATAAATAATTTATTGCAGGGGTGAGATATAGGCATAAGAAGACTGAATCTCTTGAACAAGAGTGTTAGAAACAGTGTCCCAGGTAGAACTGTGCAAAAATTAATGCTTTCATATTTGGAAACATATTAATGGTTTCAGAATCTATCATAGAGCAGTGAACTGACTGTAATTGTTTAGTATTATATGTTTCAATTTGGACAAACGGGTTGTTTTTTCAGGATATCTTTGGAACCGTTTTTTAAAATTGTGCTAACTTTTCACAATAAAATAACCCCAATAGAGTTACTGATGAGATTCACAATGCAGGCTTATTAGTGCCACTAATGATTCTGTATCTAACTCTTCCTGGTGTTCATCTATCCTGTTTTATAATCATTCCAAATTACTACCTTTACTTTGCTTATCTCAATGGAACCCTGCCATTCACTATGGATTGAGTGATACCCTTATTTGAATCAAGTGTCACTAAATTGCTTGGATGTGAAGAATTGCTTCTTTTCATTTTTATAAGTGAGTGCTTATAACATATCCTGTATTATTAGAGTGGCCTATTTAAAAGCCCAAACCACTGATCTGAATATTTACCTTCTAGAATTTGCAGCACCTTAGATAAGCTAAGGTTACTGTTTTCTACTTGATTAATGCCAGCAAGAATTAAACTGCAGTAGCTGGCATATGGGAAATTGCTGAGAATGAAGAGCCCATATTTTGGCTGACATGCTGTTTGCCGCTTTCAATTCTCCTTTCATTTCATCAAGTTCACATGAAGGAGAAAAAAGGCACTGAGTGATGTTCGAACAGTCATAGCACCTTTCTTTTTCTCTCCTGCAAAAAAGAATAACTTTCTTTTCTTTACCTACCAATATATTTTCCATCTCACACATTTCATTCCTTTTTAATGACAGATGTTATGAAAATGACCTTTATCTTACACACCGAGAACTCTCTTAAGAGTTTAAGCTGTAGAAAGCTAATGAAGCCTGCCTATCTTTGAAAATGCCATCAGCTATTGTCGGCCCCAACTCATCACCAATACATTTAAAAAAAGAATTTCCTGGACAGAATATGAGGATAAAAATGAACACCTAGGAAACTGGGGTGCAAATTTGAGGGAAGGAGAAAGCCTTATAAATAAAAAAGAAATCATTTTCTACTCCGAGAAATCTGCTTCTCTGTTTCATCCTTTCCATTAGCATGTATTTATCTGTTTCCTTCTTTCTTTACACTGTGGAATAAAATGGTGATTAAAAGCTCAGACACTAGAGTCAGATTGCTTGTGTTTATATCTTGGATCTGCCACCTGATAGCTAAGTGAACTGGGAGGTTATTCAGCCACACTTTCTTCAAATGTGAAGAGAGCATAATAATGGAATTTAACTCGTAAGTTTGCTGAGTGCATGGAATGGGTCAGAAAACAAAATGCGTACGGCACTGTGTGGTTTGTACAAATACCATGTAAGTGTTAGCTGCTGCCATTATTATTTCATATTAGATTTTTATAAGCATGCTTTTGAATTAATAAATATCTCAGGTTTTTTTCTCCTTATATGAGTCGAAATGTTATTTCCTGAAATTCTGGACAATTTAGGAGAACTATAATGAAGAAAAAATATCTCCTCTCTGTAATCCTACTACCTAGAGGTAGTAACTGTTCTCATTACTTAGTGCATTTCCTCACAGCTATTATTAAGTTCATCTGTCCTTTTCTACCTCTCTCCACGACCACTCCTTTTATAGACGCAGATGAAAGCACACAATATTTTTAGAAAAAGCAGTGGATTAGAAAAAGCAATCCATTAGAAGTAGGAAGCCTGGCTCCCCTCCCTGCACTTCGAGAGCCTATAGGTAACAATGAGTATTTCACAGACCAGCTCTGCTCTTTGGTCCCTCCGTGAAACTATCCCAGCAAAATGGGAGTTGCAAGATCGTGGAGATGGATCCATTCACTTCTCAAAACCAAGTTGAAGCACAGAACAGGACAAAGGAGGAAGTAGGTGAGTGTAGAAAAACTGAAAGCTTAGTCTCCTTACAGAAGATATGTTTACAAAATCCAAGAGGAATCAAAAAAGAAAAAGTTGGTATACCCTCTACTTAGCTGCTGGAGCAAAGAAGAAGGCTTTTCTAAACTGTTAATTGGAATGTGTTTTGGCTTCTAAAGAATGCCCTCTCATGCATTTAGAGTAATGCCAAAGAAAGAATTCCATAATAAATGTCCGTTAATTTTATCACTTTTGTATAACCTGTGATAAGCCAAGAGAGAACGCGATGAAATTAGGATAGCTGTACTCATTTCAATTCACTCTAATGTCTTAACGTGCATCTCTCCTGTGGTTATAATATATCACCACTTTAATCTAACCTGAGCCCTCAAGTATCGTCTCCATGCCAGGCAAATAAATGATTCATTTATTCAAAATAAAATGAATCATTCTGAAATTGGGTGATTTACATAAATATATGAGATATTAGCTACTTGTGCTAGGAAAAATGAGGGAAATTTTGTCATTTCAATTCATTTCTGGCTTTTTTGCTCCAATGTTTTCCTACCTAATATTGAGAGACTTTTTCCGGAGTTCAGTCCACTTGAAGTTCATGTTATCCAAACGTCTCTGTAAAAGGGCTGCTTCATCTGAACCTTCCAGGGATCTCAGGATTTTTTGGCCATTTTCATCCAGGTTGTGATAGATATCTGTGTGGGCTTCGATTTCTCCTTGGAGGTCCTACAGGACAGAAAGAGAAAGAACACATGCAGAATTATTAAACCAAAGAAGCCAGCTGTGAATGTAAATTTGGAGAACTACAAAAAGACAATGATTCAAAAGATATTTAAAATGGGCCAACTAGCAAGAAGATGAACCCCAAATCACTTTTCTTGGTGTAATTTATTATCTCTTCATGTTTCTATGCACATCGAAAATGAACATCTTATTAAGTAGAGTAAATTTGTTCCTTGCCGTTATTAGTGACAAAGTGATATATTTATAACTTTACAAATCTCATAAGTTACATATTGTCATCCATGGATAAAATATATTGTTTTATGAAATTGGTATGAAATAAAAATTATATACATGGTGCCAATTATTTCATTGCAATATGTGTCAAGTCATATTTTCCATGTACATGGTAATCTATAGTATTGACTCTGACCATAAACCCATGAGGAGATGAATAAACAGGTTTGTCCTTGGTCGACAGCATCAGTACATTAATGGGACTCTATCGTAGGAGCAAATCTTCTTGACAACACAAGTTAAGTTGACCTTGGTGATTACAGAATCATCCACATATTACAACATCATACGTACATTAGTAAGATTTCCTATTTAAAATACCATCAACTTTTTAGACTTGACAGGTGGAAAGGCTACAGGACCTTGGTTAGAGATACGATAAGAGAGATGCATTCAACTTCATCTGGATAGACACAGATCAAAAACATTATCATAGTAGAAGAATCTGACCTTTACATGGTATGTCTTCCTGTGTAACATTTTCAGCTTGAACCGGGGACTACAGCATTGATCCTGTTGCATAGCAATCCTGAGGAAGCCCAGAAATTGAAAGAGCCCTGGTTTAAAATGCCAACTTTGCTTACATTCTGTTGACAGAATGAGTTTCAGAGCACAGGCCTTACCAGTCAATAATAATAAACAGCGACTTTGTACTCCTCGCTAAACGCTAAACGGTAGCCAGGCGTGTGGATGTGGGAGGGACCTCAAAGAAAGGAGGCCTGGAATATGCAACTGACAGTTTATATTAAACAGCCAACTTTTCTTATCATTTTGCCATTACAAGCCAGAGACATCATAAATTCATTTTATATATGTGTTTCCTTCCTTGTTTCCAGCAGAACAGTCAAAGCCAAAAGAACATTCCTTAGAGAGCTGCCGGGTACCAGCATTCCTCTCTGCCTACACAATGAATGGAGGCTTTGTACATTATCCGACTTGCTCAGAGAGATTTGTATGCTTCTGTTCAACAAGTTTAAAAATTCATTCTGAAGCTCTGAACAATTGGATTGATTTATGTAACTAGAAACGTTTTCTTTTTTTCTTTGTCACTCACTCCTTCTAAAATTGAATTAAATTACTCTGCTAAAGTAAGGGGGAAAATGGCAGCAATAACATGTTAGACATTCTGAAGAAGTGGCTCATGTTTTCAGTCACAGCCTCTTAAGGTGCAGAAGTTTGAATTTTGCAGAAGGGATTTGGACAATGAATGTCTCCTGTCACTATTTTTGGCAGTCAAAGTACTCATGACAAACTCTGAAAGAGAGTTGTGTCCCATTTTCCTTGACTGGAAAAACTGGAAGGGGAACACGGATAGGATCACATTAGAAGTTGAGAAGGGAAACACTAAAACAGACTGAGAAACTTCTATCTTTATCCCATCAAAACCAGGCTTGTTCTGAAAGGGTCAGATTTTGACATTAGCATATGTGACAGAAAACTAGTACTGAGCTTCTTGCAGAATGAAGTTTGGTCAAATATACATCTATTTTATATATTTTTCCCCAACAGGGAATAATATAACCTGCCTAATTTGCATTTCTTCAGCAAAAGAGGAAAGTAAGTTAACTTATCTAAATAGTTCAGGACAAAAACTAGATCAAAATTCCAGATAATTCCTTCACTTGTATCTTATTTTAATTTTCTTGTTGTATTTGATTTCCACACTACCTAAAATTTCTCCTCAGAGTAAGCAATTAGAGGATTAAAGCCAAATTTTTCAGTTGTTCAAGAAAAAACAAGTTTATTTCATTTTTCTTTTCTTTTTTTTTTTTTTGTTGCAATGCTGGAGGTTGAATTCAGGGCCTCAAGCATGATAGGGCAAATGAGTTGCACCCCCAGCCCCAGGGAAATAAAGTAATTTGACTAGTAGAATCAACATCCTATATTATATGCATATAAATGATAATACATTTGAATTTTTATATCCCACACTAATAGCTGAGGCCCAGTCCTAATCATTAATTCCTTAAGATTATGTATAACATGAAGTCATCAACATTTTTTTTTGTAAGAGATCTTCCCAAACATAAATAAGATGTAGATTCATGAATTTGTTAATTTTCATTTTTTCCATGCCTGGGTATGTTACACTGCATATAAACATCTTTCTTGTATCATCAACAAAGAAATAAATATAGACTTGATAAATAAATATTTATCTAGGCCTGATTATTCATCTAGTCTTAACATCATGGGAAATATAAGAGGAATGTAAGTGACAGTTCAGTCTTTAATTTTCCTAAAATCAAGGGTGTACTTTTTATTTAATTCATTTATATTACCAACTAAATATTAATGAGAATTTCCTGCCATATCTCATATATACTGGGATAAAAACTTCTCCTTTTGGAAATGCAAAAATGGCTGAAGAAAAGTGTTAGGGAAAAAAAGGTTAGCATTGGCAGGAAGGTTACAATTATGCCAGTACTAGTTTTCTAGGTTGTAATATTGCTTTACAGCAACAAATGCCACATGTAGAGTAAAAGGCTTTACAGAATACTGAAAATATATCACCCTAGTCACTCCTTCCCTTGGTTCTGTGAAGTACATCACATTTTCTCTGTTTTGTAGACGAGAGGTTCACAGAAGTTTTACTGCCTTGCTGAAAAGTCACCTATGTAGTCAGCGTTAGCTTTGGGAAATGGGTCCAGTTCTCCTAACTCATGAAAATCTCAGGCTGTCTCCACCAACCCATTTGCTATGGAGAGTGGGGATGCAAAAGACATTTCCTGAAGCTGAACAATGATAGTACTAAGCGAGGATACTCAATTGTTGAGGGCGAAGCACATAGAAAGGAAGCATGACTGATTTTTGATAAACCATTTACCCACATGGATTGATTTGTTCTGAGTGAAAAATGGAATCCTGACCACCCTTTTCATTTTTCATTTTGTAGCCAGGAATCTAGGATCACCTGGAAGCCTAAGCATGTTTGCACTGAAAAGTTCTCCATACTACAGCAATCTCTCTTCTGCCAGGACAGAAATGTTCCCCTTCACGATTCACCCCTTTGTCTACAAGAGCCAAGGAAACAAGGGGCCACACCAAGTAATGACTTGATGCGCCAGTATTAACATAATTCCACCACATTCCTTGTTTGGCAGGCTGGTGGAAAATTTGTCAAGTTGTATGTTGCCCTAAAAAGGAGGCAAGTACTGGTGAAGGATGTGAGGGATACAAGGCTCTCTTTCAAAGGCTGGCATCCTGTGGTGAAGAGTTTTCAGCATAGGTGGGGAGGAGACAGGGACATGGCAGGTAGGAAGGAACATAGGTTTGCATAAAAATACCATGAGGACTAAACCTTAGACTTAAGGGGCACAGAAAAGTGAGAAATTGGTATGAGAATCAAGTGGCATTCTCAGAGGTAACCAATGGGGGACAGAGAGTAATTTTCACAGAATTTTTAGATATACTTTTATTTTATTTTCTAGCCTCGGTTACTGTATTCATTGTACACTCTAATTTTTCTAAAGATTGTATTCTTTAGGAAGAACCATAACTAATGACCAAGGAAAGAAGACATTTGTTACATAAACAACAAAAACAGCAGCAGTAGCAGCAGCTGCAGCAGCAGCAGCAGCAAGAGCAGTAATATATGAGATTTACTATACACAAAGTACTGTCAAAAGACCTACATATGAATTGGGTCTTTTAACCCTCCCAATAACCTCGAGAACAAACATCATTATTATCTTCATTTTCCCTAGAAGAGAATGAAATTACAGAGAGGATAAGAAAAAAAAAATGCCCAAGGTCACACAATTAATAAACAATGCTGCTAGGCTTAAACCAAGATAGTTGAACTCTACGGCTGTGCCATTAAGTTAACTACTAGGCTATATTACCTCTGAGTTTCAGTTTTAGCTTGTCGATTTTTTTTCTATTATTAACACGCCCACTTAAGTTTCAGCAAATCTAGCATTGACAGTAGGTGATGAAAAGGAACACCGTTTTCAGTGTTCAAAGTAATTTTATGATCTTAACATGGAGACTATTAAAACAGATCTGAAGCAGTGGACAGAGATGCATTCATTACAAGAGGAAATATAAAATAATTGAGAAAATGAGTACAAATGGAAAAAGAATATGTGCTTTTCTCTGAAAAAAAATATGTAGCCAAAAACTCTGTACAATTATAGAGCAAATGTTAGTGGTGAGTAGTAAGAAAGTTCAGACATGAGACAGGAAGAATGTTCGCAGTGTAGAAGTTTTAGGTGTAGAGGGTATCTTGCTTTCCGGAGGGTTTTAACAAACCCAACACTTCCATCTTCCCTGGGACTCTGACCTAGTCCTGTATTAAGTCCCCTTTCTCAGCCCTCCAGGGAAAACTCATGGCAAAGTACAGTTGAATAGACAGTTGCAGTTTTCCTGTTCTTTGTCTCTTATTCACTGCTTAACTTTGACAATTCTTAAATCTCTCTGGCTTCACTAAATATGAAATAATAATACCTACCTGCTGGGTTATTTTGGATATTACATGGGATGATTTTTGTAAAATATTTTGAGCAGCATTCAGAACACCAGTCTTTCATAAACAATAGCTAATATAAGAGAGTCCAGGTGAGAATCAAGCGATAGACATAGACTTCATGAAGTCATGGGACTTGGCTTGGGTCTTGAGGTGGATGAAACTGAGAAAGGTGGAGGGCAGAAAACATTCCAGGCAGGACGAATAGCATACAAATGGCATAAGGAATGATGGATGTGGTTTGTGAATAGCAATAAAAAAATTGTCCTTCTTGAACGGAATGGACAACAAGCTACGGAGATATACGTAGAATGCAGTCAAGTCTCTTAAGCTAGGTAGGACAAAATCCTTTTAGGAAGCCACTGAGAGTAAAAATTTATTTAGAAAAAGGACAAAGACAAGATACTATCTCATTCAACAAGTAGGATCATCCATAGTAAAGGACTAGAGAAAAATATGGAAAGTCACAAAATTGTTACTAGAAGAAAAATAAAGGAGTTAGTACTACTTAGTGGCAGCTGTTTTTATTTATCTATTTGAAATAGGTTTTTTTGCTGAGACTGAGTCTTGTTATGTAGTTTAGGCTGGCCCACAACTTGTAGTGATTTTCCTGCCTCAGCCTCCTTCTGAGAGCTGGGATTAGAGGTGTGTTACACCATGCCTGGCTCTTTTTATTTAGCCAAACCAATGGATGTGATACCATCCCAAAATATTATGGATAACAGAATTCCTCCAGTGGATGTGGAATTATTTGTCTTTAAAAAGAACTCAGTAAATGAATATCACCATTATGGAAAATACTGTGGAGATTCCTCAAAAAACTAAGTATAGAACAGCCATATGATCTAGCAATTTCACTCCTAGGTATATATCCAAAGGAAATTAAGTCAGTATGAGGAAGAAATATCTGTACTCCCATATATATTGCACATTATTCACAACAGCCAAGGTACGGAAGCAATATGTTTCTATCATTAAATGAATGGGTAAAGAAAATATGGCATATACTGTATACACAATGGAATGTAATTCAGCTGTAAAAGGGGAAACCCCAAACGTTTGTGACAACATGAATGACTTTGGAAGACATTATGCTAAGTGAAATAAGTCAGGCACAGAAAGAGAAGCATCACATGATCACACGTACAGGTGGAATCTAAAAAGGTTGAATGGTGATTACCAGGAGCTGAAGGAGGGGTGTGGATGGGGAAAATGGAGATATTGATCAAAGGGTTCAAAGCTTGAATTAGACTGGAATATGCTTTAGTGATCTATGGTACAGAACTGTGACTATAATAAATGTATCGTACATTTTATTTTTTAAAATTTTATTTATTTTTTTGGTACCGGGGATCGAACTCGAGACCTTGCGTTTGCGAGGCAGGCGCTGGAACCACTGAGCTAAATCCCCGGCCCATGTATCGTACATTTTAAATTGCTAAAAGATTCTAAAAGAGTAGATTTAAAATGTTTTCACCACAGAAATGATAAGCATGTAAGCTGATTGATTTGTTAATTAGCCTGATTCACTCATTCCATATTATAACCACAAATTAAAACATCACATTGTATTCAACAAATGTATACAGTTATTTGTCAATTTAAAATAAACAACTTATCAAATGAATGCAAATTTCTCTATTTTGAATATAGCTGAAAAGTGAGAAAACAACAAATTCAAGACTCACAACAAATAAAAATACGTGGCCACATTCCCTAACAATTTCATTTAAAGAACACCACCTCTAATCTTTTATGAAAGCAGTTAGTATATGAATAATTATAAGAACATTAGTTATTCCTTATTAATAATTCTAACCAAACTTCAAGAAACATAATAGGAAAAAAGAGTGATGATCTGATTTCCAAGAATGTATTTATAAGGTCAGAAACAAAAAATCCAAGACAGGAAGGAAGCTATCCTTATGGGCGAAGTTCAGAGTAGCAAGAAGTGACATCTGACAAGGAGTCAGAAAGGCATGAAAGCAGCTGTGGGCACTAGGGTCATAGAGTGTGGAAACTAAGCCCTCCATGTATCAGCGGTGTTTGGAGGCAAGACCTAGCTTCCTAGAAAAGCAGATAATTAATGTTAACAAAGAGGAACCTGAGTTCACCAGAGAAAGAAGATTTATATTCAATGCACTCTGTGTAAGAAGAAAGCAGTGCATATGAAATGCTGTAAATGACTTTTTTATTAGTAGATACTAGTTATACAGAACAGTGGATTTCACTTTGTCATATTCACATATGCATATGACACACTTTGATCCTCTCTGTCTCTGTTACCTCCCTTGCCCTTCTATTTCCTCATTATTCCCTTTGTCTTTTATAGTAATCCCCCTTCTATATTCATGCCATTTCTGTCTTTTATTTTAGATTGCACATATGAAAGAAAACGTGTGATATCAAGTGACTTTTACCCAACACAGGCACTCTGAAAGGTGTCACTGTTTTAAAAAGTTGAAAACAAAAACCAATGTACAAAAGTAAAATGTTCTTAGCTTGGCTATTTAAAATTACTCATTAAACATGGGCTGAAACAGTTGAGGTTTTGAGTCTATGCACACACACGTGCACAAACACGCATTCACTCAGACGTTCCGTGATGAAAACAGAACAGAAATTGACAATAAATCTTAAAGAATGTGTACAACAACTAAAAATAAAGAGTCCAGGCTTGTATTTTGTATGTCTGCTATTTGTAATTCTTTCTTAGTGATTCATTTTTATTGCATGTTAGAAAAGTATCAGTCTGCCATGAATTAGAAAGTAAAATTAGCAAAACAAAAGTTATTCTTCCTAACAGGTGTTTTAGAGAAATATTCATATAAAGGTATTGGAACCACAATCTTGGCTTTGTAAGGATTCTAACCACCACCTGAGGTTCCTAACTAGATCAGGAAATGCAGTTGGTTATAGAATCACAGAAAGGTGTGACTTTTTTCCATTCTATATGTGGCCGTTGTGCTATTTAATTGTCATCCCAAGAGAAACAAGAGTTAATTTGGGGACTGCTGTTTGGTTCGCAGCCTGGTTGCTCTAGGTAGATAAGGAGCGTTTTCAGGTCCACTGCATCGAAATGCATCTTAAACGAGCAGCTATGGATTTAGGAGTCCACAAGCTTTGCTTTAAAAATGGCTGTTATTAAAGTCCTCAGAGACTATTATCCTGCAGGGTTTGTTGTCTTTGCTTTCATATCTCATTCAAAAATTCTCACACTTAAGCACTAGAACAGCAGAGAGAGGGGATATGCTCTCCTGGCTTAGTACATTCCCAGGTGCAAAGCTTTATTTCAAAATCTAATCTTTATAAATGCCTGGCCTAGGGTGGATCACCCCTGGAGGAAACTGAGCAAAGCCCCATTTGTCAGACTGCCTTAAGCAATCCCAAACTCTGGCAATGTGTGATGCCGTCTCTCCTTGCCTGACCCTCCAGTTTAATCTATTTTTAGAACTTTTTTTTTTAAATTGGATGGGTCATTTAAGTTATACCAGGTATCTCTTCTCTTTTGGGTCTTGTTTTTCCTAATTTCTTTTTATGCTGTCACAGTGCAAGTTTTTTTTTTCATATTTATTAGTCACACAAACATGCATTAAGTACCTATTTTCTGTCCAAGATTTTGCTACAAACTATGGGAACAAGGATAATATAGGGAAGATGTAGCCCTCCCTCCCTCCTGCTCCCCCACTAGTATTTATTGCTAGGAGCCAAATTGTACTGCAGTTAAACCAGACTTCTACACTCTTGAATTCACATCATAACAGAAAGTTTGAGGAGAAATATAGTAAATATGGTAAAGAAATAAAAGTTTAAAATGCTCTGAAAACAGCTGATGGCAGTCCATGGTGAGAATAATGGTATATGCATGTGGTGATGGGGGGTGCCCACTTGAAGCGGTAGCCAAGAAAGGTCTATGTGAAAAAGTACAATGTTAGCTGGGATTTCAGGATGAGAAGACACTACTCGCAGGAAGATCCAAGGTTACAAATCCTCTCAAGTAAATGAGAGAGTGCTTTGTTTCAGCCTTGCGGTTGGAAAGATCTTGGCTAGAGTTCATCGAGAAACAAAGAAATGTGGCTGGAGATGGAGTAAGAGCCTCCCCATAAAGTGAGACCTTGATAACCCATGGTAAAGGGTCTGAATTGTATTTTAAGCACAGTGGGAAAGCACTTTTTGCAAAAGCAGGTTAGTGACATGACTTGATTTAGGCTTCAAAACATCACTGTATCACTATGTGGAGATTAAAGAAGGCAAAGGAGAAAGAAGAAGGCCATTTAGAAGCCATATCCTCTAATTCAGGCAAGAGATAATAGTGGCCTGGACTAGTTCAACTGCAGAAAGAGGAGAGTAAACCAATGTGAGGTCTATTTAGTTTCTAATGTCTCCACTTACTGGCTTTATGAGTTTGGGAAAATTATAAAATATTTTCAAGCCTGTTTTTATCATCTATAATTAGGGCCAATAATCTCTGCCTTATAAAGTTTTGGCAAGGATTAGATGAAGTGATGTGACGAGAACATCCAAGTACCCAACCTGATACCTTACATATTGTAAGCCTTCATTAAATTTACGTCCCTTGCTCTCCCATCCTTCCTCTGTGACTCCAAGCCTGCTAGCAGAGAAGACTTGAGGCTCTTGTAAGGAAAATGCACAGAGAAGGGGCCAGAGCTGTAGCGGGGAGCTGAGAATTAGTGCCAAGGACAGTCAATAGATAGGTTAGTAGGGCACGGAGTAGCCATTAAGGGCCTTGAAAGCAGCCTGGAGAGTACATTTGATCCCAGAAGGGTAAGATTCCATGGTAGCTTCCTGTGTAAAGGTATGGCAATGAACAAAGTATTTGGGAATGATTATTGGGAGGGCAGTTGTCAGGTTTAAATGGCAGCAGGGAAAGACTGGAGTCAAGAGGTCTGGTGGATAGGCTGTTCCATTCCATTCAACAAAGCCGCAGCTCCAGAAATAGGAAGTAGGGAGGAAAGGCGCTACCATCATTGGGGGGTTACAAATTACAGAAATAGCTGTATGTGTGAGTCAACTACATCCTTCTCTTGCCCTACCTTTAGAAGACAAATTCAGGTAACTCAGAACAATTCACAGAAGCATTTTAAATATTCAAATGTTATTTTAAGTTATATTTCCCCAGGAATAAGGCATTGCATATGTTGTGTTTCAAACATAGACACACATGCACCATCCTAGTGCCAAAAAAGTGAGAATGACATCGATGACAAGGGCAGCGACACCACAGTGGCATATAGGTGCAGGTGACTCCCATCCAAAATACACTTTATCAGGCATCCCGAAAATAAAAGGAAGTGAACTCTAAAGGACACTGTCTCCTGAGAAAGGCTGGGTAGAGCAACATTGTTTCAGGTTTTTTTTTTTAATTGGATGCCATGGACTCAGTGGGGAATTAATGTTGATATTCATTTGGTTTAGCACATAAAGTTAAAAAAAAATAGAATGTGTTCATAATGCTGGGATTGGAAGATAAAACCAGCCCCAAGACAGGCTAGCCAGTTTTCTTTTTCTTTGCTTTTTAAAAAAACTTTGTGTGGTGCTGGGGCTTGAAGTGAGTATGCTTTTTAAATACCATATCTAAAATCTATAATGTTTTACAATATTATTTCAGATGTTGTTACATGGCTTCAGCGCTCACAATTGGATAAGCATTTCCTGCGTGAGACATCTTTCATTGCCAGTGGTAATCCTGAAAGGCCTTTGCACGCAAACCCTAGATTGTACATTTAAATCACAGAGACAACCACATATGAAAAGTTTACAATGCTGAAGGTACTTTTGCTTTTGTATTATGTTTTAGGTGCAGGAATCAGTCTATTTGAAGATAGTTATTCTTATCTGAGGCAGACCAGATAGGTCTTTCCAACATTGAAGCGTATTTATTATTGCAAAGCCATGATGAGGGGCTGGGGCATGAAAGGGTCAGGAAACTAATACTTAACAGCTATTATAAATCCCTTGCACCAACTCTGTGAAGTAGGCTTTTTTATCCTCCAATTGGAGAAATCACGATTTAGAGTGATGAAGTGACTTGTCCAAATCCCACGGCTGTTAATGTGTCTGAGGCAAGGTTAGAGCACAGATGTACCTGCATTTACCACATCTCTCCAATCCTTTTCCTACCTGTCCAGTATAAAGGAGCGGGTACCTTCTCACTTGACTACATGTAACACAGCAAAACAATTAACACATTAAGGCATTTGTGAGATATTTCATGTGAGAAATTTAGTGTGATGCTGAGAAGAATGGCCAGTAATTGAATTATTTTCAGGTTAGGTATGAATTTACTTTTCTTTTCTTTTATTCATTAGGTTTATTGGCACATTTTAGGTATACAATATGATGACATTCATCATTGGGAATTTGTACCTATACATGATACATCTTGGTTCTTGTTTTTTCCCCATTTCCCTGCCCTCCCTTCAACCCCTCCACTCCTCCCTATTTACAAAGACTTTGTTTCCATTTTTTCCTTCTTTTCTCATATTTTTTTCCTTTTCCTTCTTTCCTTTCCCCTACCTCCCCCCAGTTTCCCTTCTCCTTTGAGAAACTGAAAGTGTAAATGGGGACCAAAATGTATAACGGATAATGTGAAATAGGAAGAAAAGATCCAAAGGGGAAGGCATAAATTTTCTATAAGTTCCTCAGTTACCTCAGAAGCAACATCTTTGATGCTTTTCAATGACTTTAAATGAACAGAATACATTTCTATCCTTAAAATAGGCAAGTATCTTTTCATGGACCAATACACATCTGGTTATATTTATCTATGCAATTTGTCTGTATTATGCATCGAGTTAAAAGTCTGAAGAGCTCTTATTTCTAGGATCTCTTTGTCATCAAGCCATTTTTACCCTAGAGAATCACTATAGTTCAAGATTGTATATTAGAAATAAGCAATTAGTTGATGTCAAGTCTCATCTTATCCAAAAAGCAATATGTAAGAAGAAGGCAAGAACATATGGCGATGTGGCATAATTATTTTTGATAATACACTAGAAATCATAACAGCCATGTAGCTAATTTCCTGTGGCTTGTTTTAATTATGAAGGTTGTAAAAACAAAACAACAACTTTATTCCATCTCCAACCCCTTGAGAAAAAAAAACCCCTCATAGACACAAAACAACCTTATACTGAGGTATCTGCTTAGACCAGGTTAATGATGTGAAAAATCTAAGCAATTTCTATTTTTTCAGTTTAAATAGCAGGGCAATTTCCAAAATAATCACAAACACACATCATACACAGCTCTGTTCATTTGTGGGTACTTTTTAGCCGAAAGCTTAAAGATATTGGCTTTAAAATGGTTCCAGGTATCCATCAGTTTGGAATGTTAAAGAAGGTTCTAATATCACAATGTTAACTAAAGTCTTGCTGGCATAATTGGGTCTGATCCCCGGGTGTACTTTCGTGTTCATTTCTACTACCAAGTAGAGCAAATTATTTCTTCTGGGGAGTGTAATGGTTTTTGGTGCTCAGGGAATTACTTTACCTTATTTTGCTTTTCTTCTCTCATGGAAAAGGGTGGATAGTGATGGGAAAAATAAAAAAAACTAAATTACTGTTTTCAATGCAAGAAGGAAGAGGGAATGTGCCCACGGATGTTAATGTAAGTAGAAGTAACACTGATATGTCTGACAAAGAAAACAGGTAAATGAGGAACCAGCAAATGTTAAGGGACATTTCTTTATTCCTAGAAACCACCATGCACAGGGCAGAAACCCATTCATGAGCTTTCTATTGTATTCCTACTAATCTTTCCCAAAGTGTTCAATTCAGAACAGCATAGAGACACTTAGACCATTTTGTTGAAGTAGGCTTAGGGCATTCTTGGCCTTTGGCCATAAGATGATTCTTCTTTCTCTGAGAAAAAAATAGATTTGGAAAACTATTCCCAGGAGAGCATGATTTGGGAAGGCTTAGGTCTTTCCATAGCAAAAGACAAATTGTGTAAGTTTCAGCAAGGAACTAGGTAGACAAAGGGATAGCTGAACATATTACTTTATATCAAAGAACTTTTGATATAAAGTAAAGGGAACTACATTATAATATACAGCACAGTAGTACCAAGGTTCATGAATTTAATTTGTTCCACGATTTTGGAAAAGATGGCCATGTTTGTGTTTGTTCAGGAAAGATGGCTGCAGTCATGTATGTCAGTTGATATAGAGTTTGCAAACAAAAACAAAATTTTGTCAAACACTTTCGTTTGCAAACCAAACTGTTCCCAAACAAAAGCATTTATGAACAAGGTACTACTGTATTTTAAAAAACAGTAGAAACCTTCCTTGTGGTGCCCTGAGCAAGAAAGAAGAAACTGTAGCTTCATGTCCCCATTGTCAGTGACCTTGAGTCATCATGAGGAAGCCTGGTGGTGATCAGAAAAGAGAAATAGTAGCTAGGTTGTGTCCATAGTACTTGATGTTGGATTAATGTTTTTGACCCATTCTTCTCAGACAGGGGTACAAATAGTGAGATATTGTCAATTTTTGTTCAAGTTTGTGATATGGCTGTAATTTAACAAAAGAAAACTCATCAATAGGAGACTCACAAACCAATTTGGATCATATCTAATTATTAATAATTAGATTAATAATTTGATAGTAGAAACTAGACTTGCTGTAAAAAAACCTCTCTGCCAGGTTCTGTCAGAGTTCTGTTATATTAATTCACTTTCTGTATGTTTTATTTTTCTTTTCATGGGCTGGGTGAAATGTGTAGATCCCCCCTAAGATCTGGCTAAAAATACTTTTAAAATTACAAGAGGTAAGTTATTCCAATGGGCCCACAGTATAATGATAAAATTTTAAGCAAATGAACCAAATAAAATGACAATGTTAAAGCAGAACATATCACTATGGGAACTTAGCACAATTATCCTACCCTCTAGGACTTGTTTATGACACCACATGAGTCATGAAACTTGTGCAGGGAATTAAGGAATGAGTAGGTACTGACCATGGGAGAAGTACGTACGTCATTTTATGTAGGCAATGTTTAACTTTCCTTTTCCTTTTTGATTTTTACAGGGGCTCACAGCTAAGAGTTTGCCTTGAGACTCAGAGGAGACTTGAACATGGACTTTTCAGTAATGCTGGAATTGTTAAAAGTCTGTCAACTCTTAGAGGTGGACTAAATGGTTTTTGCATAAAGAGATGCACATGCATCTTTTGAGGGCCAGGGGCAGAGTGTTATGGTTTAGATCAAGAATGACTCCCCAAACTCGCATATACTCAGATGTGGGGCTTGTGGAAGATGATTGAATTAAGGGGGCACTACAGCCAAAATACTCTTGGAGGCAGGCCTTGGTTGGAGTTGGGTCATGGGGTTGTGACCTGGAAGGGTGTATCTCCCTCCCCAGCTCTTCCCTTTGTTCTCTGTGTTTTCTGGCTGCCATGATGTGAGCAGCTTTTCTCCACAGCAGGCCCTTCCACCGTGCAGTTTCTTCTTTATAGCCCGCTGATTATGGACTGAAACCTCTAAAATATTTGAGCCAAAATGTACCCCTCTTTTAAGTTGTGGGTATTGTGTGTTGTATCCCAGCAACAAGATAATAACTAAGAAGCTAGATTTTGAGATTATATGCTAAGATAAACATCTGATTTTTTTCTATTAAGATGTTTAATCTATTCTAGATTTACCTTTTGGCAATACTATCTTGTTGGCAGTGAAAAGCTGCATTAGAGACAATAACACCAGCATCAGGCAGAACAGTTAAAAGGATGTTACAACAGTGAGAGCAAGAGATGATGGTGACCTCAACTAGGTAACAGACATGGATACAAAATAAGGGTATTTTCAAGAGATCACAAATACAACCTGGAGACTGAGTGAATGCAAGGATAATGCATAGAGAGGAAAGATGCATTTCTGGCCTTGGAAATGTTATGGCTTGTGTCTACATGTCCCTCCAAAGCCTCATGCAGTCATAGGTGGGGCCTTTTAGAGGTAGCTGGATCTAGAGTGTGTGATGCTTGGATTAAGGGAATGTGATTACCAAATTTGTCCACTGACTGGTTTGGTATAGTTCTGGGTGTGGATAATGGGAAGGCCCACCCTGGGTGTGACTGCTATCTGCCCTAAGGGCAGGTAGCCTGGATAGAATATAAGGGACAGAAAGAGGGTTGCTATCCTCACTTGCTGGGTTGATATTTTGCTGCTTGCTGCCTCGCCGCCTGCCATGAACTGTTTCGCCTCTGCCATACCCCCTGCCTTGGATCCAGCCAACTGTGAACTGAAAGCTCTACAAACTGTGAGCTACATTAAGCTTTTCCTCCTTTAACTTTGGGTAGTGGGTATTTATCTCAGCAATGAGTAAAGTAACTAAGACAAGGGAGAAGATGGAAGGTGATATCACTGAATCACGATTATAATGTTATCTTTGCAAGGAGATATGAGTGATTTAAAGTAGGATTTTGAGATATAGTGAAAGGAAAATGGTACTGTTTTTCTCCAAGGGGCACACCCGCCACCCATAGTCACGGTGACCTGCAGTCATGGCATTAAAGAGGTACCCAGCATGGAGTCAGGCAGTCTATTTTCCCTTCCATGCATTCATAAGTTCTCTTTGTGCCCATAAACATGAGCTTGCATTACAAATTGTCAGTTTATCTAGCACAGTGTTTCTTAAACTCAAACGAAGCTGAGAATCACCTGGAGGGCTTATTAAAACATCAGATGCTGGGTGCCCACCCTAGAGTTCATAATTCTGTAGGTCAGGGGTAGAACATGAGAACTTGCATTGGTTATAAGTGATACTTACACTGCTAGCCCTGAGACTCCACTTTGAGAATGAAATACTGGGCCAGGCATAGTGATGCATGTCTGTAATACCAGCACTTTGGAGGCTGAGGCAAGAGGATCACTGTGAGTTTGAGGCCAGCTTGGGCTATATAGTAAGTTCAAGGCCAGCCTGAACTACATAGTGAGACCCTGCCTCAAAAACAAACAAACAAACAAACAAACAAACAGAATGAAACACCAGTCTAGCATAATGATCTTTCATCATCTGGACATCATGAATATCTTTGTGAAAATGATGGCTCTTCTTCTGGGAAACTTGTATAAATATTCATAAATATAAAATATGACTTATCTCTTGGGCTTTCATGACTCACTGGGAGGCAATGGCGAATAGCAGTCTACTGATCACTACTGTTACCCCAGCCTCCAAGAAATGCAGTGAATTAATGAAAGCAATATGTCCTTTGAGTACATCTTAAAGGAAAACTCTCAGAAAGAAGAACATGTTAAAAATGGGAACAAAATATGCTTTTGCTTATTTGTGCATCTTGGAATTATTCACAGTGGTCCTAGGTACAGAATGACCAGCTTTGGGGGAGGAGATGTCTCCAAGGACAGTTTTTAAATGTTACTAGGAAATTCATGAACTCTAACCACATTCAACTAACCTGGTCCTTTCTCATTTTGACCTGGCATCTGCTTGGGAAATAACAAATAAAAGAGGAGTGGGTGGGTAAGCATGGAGAAAAAGGGTACATTTAGCGAGGGGAAGGACAGAGCTGTTCACACCTCAGGGAAAGCGAGCTAAGGCTTTCTGCTCTCTATCTGGTAGCCCGGTGAAATAGTTCCAGATCAAAGAAAGAGATAATTAAGAATGTGCTTAAAAGAAAACTTCAAATCAGCTGTGCGACACAAAGATGTGAGAAAATCCTTGTTGTAGAGAAAAGAACACTTTACTTTTACCCTAAGAATCCTCCTTATGTGCCTTCCATAGCCCAGTATTACAGACATTTTTAAATGACCCCGAAAAGAAAGCAGAGGTGTTCTTTATTTCATGACAAGAAAGCAATCTTTCATATAAAGAACCTTAGGGCCGCTCTGTATGCATGCATGGAGTCAGGAACATGAGGCCAATGTTGTATTATTCATTTTGGCAACTGTAAATTCAAATGATGGCTCTGAGGTTGGGGAGGAAAAGGCCTGCTGAGCCGGAGAACAGAACACTTCCTTTAGCTCATAGAAGAAGTGACAGCGCTACAGGCAAAAGTGCTCTGCAATAACATAGGGAGAGTACACTGTGGAGTCAATGAAAACTTTCTGTTACTGCATGGATTGTTTTGCCTAAAGCCAAGGAAACTCTGTCTAATGATAATATTTTAGCTGCTGCTTCATCTCCACCATATTTAATTCTTCTCAGCAAACTTGTACTGGGTCTTGTCCTGGGCACAGTTACAGAGCAACTTCCATAATCATAAAATAGCTTCACATGAGATTTAAAATGTAATTAAAGGGTAGATTTGATGTGGTAAAGGTGTTGTGGTGCGGTGGCCATACATCATCATGCCATCGAGCCCTCGACTCAGCTGGTCCATGGCATGACCCCAATTTCACTCTGGTAAAATTACAGGTCCTTCTTTCATGCTAATGGCTGAATCAGGAAAAAAAAGATATCAGAAGATAAAACAGCCTCTGTGTTTGAGAGATAAGTCCATGAATCTGAGATAGACTTCTATACTATTCTCCCTTTCCCTTCATTCTCTCTCTCTGAGACTTTGGAGGCTTCGAGCAACTCCTTGAGCACGCAAGTGAATGTTCACAAGCAGACAGATGAAAGCTGAAAGGATCTGCCTGCCCAGAAGAGCTGAGCTCTGTAAAGCCTATGGCCTTTTCTTGGGGTTTTAAGTGCGATTACTAGCAAAGTGGAAACTACAGGTTACACCTCTCCGATCGGATGAAAGCTTGCTGCTGGAAAACTGCCTGGTGCCCGAGAAAGAAAGAAAATACTCCTTGGGCAATCTATTTTTGAAACCTCAAAAGTAACTAAGACTATTCTTCACTGTAAAATCAATATAAAATTTGAAGCCTTGGGACATCCAAACCCCAAAATATCTTGCCTACTCAGATCCTGGTATTCACCAAATGAGATGAACTGATTTTTCACCTGGCTGCTGGTTTCAATACTGACAGATAATCAAACAGGAAAATCATACATCTTAACAGGACAAATCAAATCCTTTAAAAGATCAGATTTTAGATCTAAGTTCACAGTATAATAAAAGATTCTGACATGTTTAAGTCTTGGAATTTTCAAATGACGATGTCTACTACCTTTTTGTTTTGGGGGTTTTTTTGGTACCGGGGATTGAACTCTGGACCTTGTGCTTGCGAGGCAGGCAGCAGCACCACTGAGCTCAATCCTGGCCCTATTACCTTTTCTTTTAAACATACCATGACAATATTCAGAGAAAAAATATGCCTTATAATGTGTAAATTATCTAAAGCATTGAGAATTTAGCTATTTTTTTTCCTGAGTTCTTATCTTTGTCTAAATTAAATACTTCCTTTGGCACAATACTCAGTCTATGAGATCAATTTTACCCTTGTGATGTTCAAAGTTACAAAATTACTCACATGTTTTAAAAATCATAAAATGTATGAAATTAAATTATAATCGATAAAAATCTTTTGAGCATCTTACCTGACTGATACTGATACATTCTAACAAATAGCTACTGTGATTTTTAAAGTATAACAGTGCTTTGCAGGGGGCAGGTGCAAGACACAGGGGGGGAAATACTATGCAGTCTTAAAGAGAAAATAAACCTACTATGCTTCTGAAATAAAATCTATTTGGAAACCTGCTGTATTCCAAAAGCAGCACATGAGTTCAACTCCAAAGTTCACTTGTCTAAGGTGTGATGCTAGCTTCAATTTGTTCCTCTAGCAAACAATTCAGGGAAAGTTGATTTCAGTCTAACAATATCTTCTTTTAGCCAAATAATTCTCCTCAAGTCTTGGATCAAATTTCTTGCCAAAGAATTCTACTTCCCACTCTCACCACCAGAAAGGGATTGAAGAGACAGCATTCCCAGTAGGACTGTTTGCTTATACTCTCTTCGCTAGCCAAGCTCCTACTGCCAGATTCCAATGCCATGGAAAGACCTCTAGGATAGCTTGGGGAGCAGCTACCTCTTTTACTTCTCTCAGCATCCCACTGCTCCCAACTGCTACTGATTTCCTGTTATAATCGACAGCCCAGAAAACTTGAACTAGTCAACTCTTTTAAATACAGAAGAGAAACTCTGAGAGAAAATGTGGAACAATAAAGTATTTCTGTATTTCTGCAGAGTGGCATTGTACTTGTGTGAAAGTTTTCTGTCTTCCTTGATTTATTAAAGAGGCAGTTCTTCTTTTCCTATTTAGGCTGACATTTCCTCTCACCAAATAATTAGCTTGGTGTGAATCCAGCACTCATCCTTTGGACATCTCTATTCATGAAATAAATAACTTACAAAGAGTCAATGGTTCAGAATCCAAAACTCAAATTTCCATTGAAACAATTGTCATAAATGTCTCAGGACAGCATATGTAGATATGGCTATGCAGCCTATAACATAGATGATCTATGTCATTCTGGTGGCATTATGTTGTGTGATGTGATTTTGGAATCATGTATCTTTGGGATACAAAAGGAAGAAAAAGTATGAGAAGGAAACATTTCCTCTTTTGGGTCTTGCAATCAGCCCAATGCAAAACAGTAAGCAAAGGAGGTCCTAATGGGTGCCTGCCATCTCCTTCCATTTTGGTACCAGTCTTGCACACACCAAGGTCCTCTCTTTCTAATCATCCTTTGCTCCCACCTTCTGAAAACTGTATTTCTATAATATGGACTGACCCCTTTCACATTCTGGGAGATTTTTCCATTTTAAAAAGAGGAATTAGAGTGAAACCATGTGAATCCCAGATTGGCAGGTTTTCAGAAACTGTAAGAATGCAAAGTTAAATTATTAAGAGGGTAGCAAGAATGTTTAGGGGCAGAAAAGCTTCACCCATTCTTGGTAGGATACCTACATCGGGTAATACTATGAATTAGCGCACTCACACCCACTCACTCTCTTCCTAGTTGGAAAGGTTAGAGGGAAATTAAAAACTGTACTTGCTACATTTCTGTATAGCTGGGATTCTGGAGGAATTAAGTTATAATAAGTTAGGATTGTCAGACAAAATATAAGGTGTCCAGTTAATTTTGAGTTTCAGATATACAATACTCTTTTTACAATCACAATGTTGCATGCATCATATTTATTTGATAAATTCAGCAACACTATACCAAATAGACATATTTGTAGGAGACGTGGAAGGTAGAAAAGAGGTATTAGGCCATCTTCCTTCCTCTTTGTGCTGTTTCTATTGGTGAGATTGGCATAGAAACACACACGAGATTTCCCAAGTCAGAGTTCCAATGTCCCTTCTCAGCTCCCTAGCTGGAGAAAGGCAGTCCATAACAGCAGCTACTTTTTTTTTATGGCTGAGTAGTACTCCATTTTATAAAAAACCACATTTTCTTTATCCAGTCTACAGTTGATGGTCATTTGGGTTGTTTCCAAGTTTTAGCTATTACAAACTGCGAAATTAGAGACATTTATAGCTAAGTGGATGCACATTGAGGCAATACTCTTAAGTGAAATAAATAGGACACACATGTGTAAATACCAAATAGTTTCTCTGGTGTGAGAAACTGAAAGTGTAAATAAGGACTAAATGTATAATAGGTCATGTGAAATAGGAAGAAAAGGGGCAAAGGGGAAGGAAGTGGGAGGGATAAGGGAAAGGATAGAAGGGAATGGGATTAATATGAGAAAATGGAAAAATAGGAACAAAATTTTTGTAAATAGGGAGGGCTGGAGGGGTTGAAGGGAGGGCTGGGCAAGGGTGAAAAAACAAGAACCAAGAGAGACTATGTAAAGGTGCAAATTTCCAATGATGAATGTCATTATATTGTATACCTAACACGTACCAATGATTAGAATGAATAATCAATAATGTAAAATAGGAATAAAAGGTCCAAAGGGGTAAGGGTAGTGGGAGGGGCAGGGGAAAGGAAAGAAGGGAAAGGAAAAAATGATGAGAAACGGAAAAAATGGAAATAAAGTCTTTGTAAATAGGGAAGGGTGGAGGGCGTGAAGGGAGGGCTAGGAATGGGAAAAAAATAAGAACGAAGATGCATTATATAAAGGTACAATTCCCAATGAGAAATGTAATTGTGTTGTATACCTACAATGTACCAATAAAAGAATTTAATACAAAAAAAAAATAAATAACAGCAGCTACAAAAGTAGTAGCCTCTAGACTTTGACTTTCTGGTTCCTAATTCACAGAGTATGTTCTTGAATTCATTTCTTCCGTGGTGCTTCACAGAAAGTTGTGCCCCAGAGGATCTGCTCTATATGGTTTTAGAAATATATCCTGGAAGCCAAGTCTAAAATCTTGCTCCTTCAGCTTTGATTGGTATGTACCTAATCCCCCCTACTAAATCCTTCTCTAATTAACATATCAAGAGTAGTTTCTCTTTTTCTATACTGACTTCTAACTGCAATATCTATCCTCAGGGTAAACTCTCCTATGTACTTCTATTATTTATAGTATATTCCTTTAATTATTTTAGAAGTCTATGAACAATAAAATTTAGTAATTTTCTCAACATGGCTTTTTGCTGCAGCAATAAGCTTTCCTAACAAAGAAGGATGGGAAGTGAGAAAGGTAAATGGGTTTGTGCCTGTAGATGAATGTCTTGTGAAAAATATACTTTACAAGACATTTTGGGTCGTGGGGGTCCATTACAATACCCAAACATGTATCACCATCCTTTAAAAATATTTTTACCACTACTTTTCTCATCTCTTTTGTCCCTCATAGCTAGACGTCAAAATTTTCACTGACAACACATTTGATGCCTAGGGAAAATATTTGATTCAACAGTTTCATAACATGATGTTCTATTAATTAAAACATGATACATTGCCATTCATGCTCCAAAAAAGGCCCAGAAGTGAAATATCAGAAATTTGCCTCATTCGCAAAGCCATGGGCAGGGCTGGAGGAATACTGAGGAAAGACGGTGTGTTTTCAAGCTGCCTTGCACATGTAAGGAAAATGCTGCAGGACAGAACTTCCCTCTCTGCTGTCAGCACCTGGCAAAGTACTGAGCACCAACTAGGCACTCAATAAGTGGAGCCACATTTTTTAATCATCTTGCTGCATCTGCCCACTCTGCACATATTTCACTGTCAATTTTATTTCTCCAAAGTTTCAAGTTCTCCCATTAGGAAAGAGATATGGTGAAAACTGACCATCCTTGATGGTCCAAATTTTGTACTTTAGGCCAATGTAAATAGGATGAACCTACAGCTTACTGTTCAGACAGGAACATTTTTGAGAGTATTGAGGATGCCATGAAAAACCACATGAGAGCAATAGGCATAAACCGGGACTCTCCCAGGAAACTCAGTATGAATAAAGCTGGTGCCATCAGTAAAGTGGGAAAAAATCCTGACTGAGTCCATATGTTTTCTCAGCATCAGCTGAGGCAGCCTTTCTTCTCACTCATTCTCTCCAAGTAACAAAAGATCCCTGACACACCATCCCTTCCTGCCAGGGGTTCACTGCACACAGGGAACTGATCACTGCACCTGTTTCTTACATTCAGGGAATGACAAGCAGAGAAAAGCTAGAGGTTTACACTGCTGTTTGTGCACCCAGGTGCCCTCTCACCATCGGGAGTAAACACCTTCAGTTCTATTTGCTGTGGAAAGGAAAAGAAACAGAGGGCCAATAACAAAATGCCCTTCAAAGAAAACACTTTGTGAGCCTGCATGGAGCAGAGATAAGAACTAGGACACTGTCAAGAAAAAGATCCTAGAATAGCTTCTTGAAAGAAAGATCTTTTCTTTTTTTAAAGGGGGAATGTAAGTGAATGTTGCTACATCTATTGTGGATCATCTTCTGGCTTCCTCTCAGCAAATGAAGATGGAAATGCCTGCATTTGGTAGCAATACAAAATGAAAATTATTCATTTTCTTGAAATTTACTTTAAATTCTTTTCATTCTACATATATTTCACACCTGACATTTAATACAATTTTTTTTTAGGTACTAAAGATTGAACCAAGGGCTATATGCATTCTAGTTAAGTGCTATACCACTGAGCTGTAACCCCAGCCCCATTTAATACAAAGTTTTCATTTACAAAAATGACTTTGTGCAGCTTCCCATGCCAAGCAAAAAAATTCTTCCAAGACATTTTTATTCATATTTCAGGAGAACAGGGACATAAAAACAAAGCAAGAACAAGAGCAACAAAATTTTACATTTTGGATTTGTAAGTCACATATTGAGAACTGTTTCAGATCTAAAATCCCTAAGCAGGGAACTTCAAAGAAATATGGCAAATTATATATACCAGCCTTTTCCTTTTTAAGAAAAGCAGAGAGAAAACTCTAGAATGGAAAGCTCCAGCTAGTCTAGAAGGTCCTGAGGGCAGGAACTGTACCTGCCATTTTTACTGCTCTGTCTCCAGCTTCTGCTTTTCCAGCTGGTGTGAGGTGCTTTCTTTTTAATAAAGAGTTATGACATAAATAGATGGATACATTAATGAAGTGATTAGTTCTGAAAGAAGTTAAGACACTGTAGAACACCAAAGAAGGTTAATAATAAGAGTCAAGGAGGTGGTAACCTTGTTATGTTGTTACATAACTAGATAAGAGTGTGCCAGATTCTCATTACAGCAACTCAGATTATGGTACTTTTAACCACTTTTCTCCCTTCACTTTTCTGACTTAAAAGCAGTTCTCTTCACTACCCTTAGTGTGATAGTAAGATGATCATTTGCCATTGTCCATTCATTTATTCATTCATTCATTCTACAAATACCAAGTACTCAGCAGCTGCCCAGCACTGGGCCAGGCCCAGGGGACAGGCACAAATGATATTGTCAAGACTAGGTCATCTGAATACAAAGCACTTTGAAAAAGTTGGGCAACTCTAACATGTAAGAGATTCTCATACATGATGAATAAGTCTTTTTGAAAGCACCTTTTTAAAATTTACCACATGGGAAACCAGCTAAAGGGTAAAACTGTTTGCACAGAAAACTACACAATTTAAGAGGAGATTGTGTAATTATTAGATTCTTTTGATTAATTAGAAAATCTATCCTGGAGGTTAAAATCTCAAGGTAGACTTTTTTGGCCTACAATATCTGTTTGGATTAGCTACATGGCCTTAAGTTGACAAGATAATTGAAAACTATTCTCTACTATAAATCTGTCATTTTATGCAAGGTAGAACTGTGGCCTTGGATTAAAAATAACAAGCAAGCTAACACACCAAGACCAACACTTATTTTGCAGTATCTTTTATCAGCAGATTTTATGCAATTAGTGTACATGTAATTTGAAAAAAAATTAGAAAAGCTTTAAATTGGAAAGGCGAGACAAGAGAAGAAGAGGCAGAAATAAGAAGTACAAGGAAGCTATTGAGAGAGTAGTCACAAACTAAGAAGCAATGACATGGACTTAAAACTACCAACAAATAGAAGTGACTGAAAACTGTTCATTGATCCTGTAGTCAACATTTTCTCTAATATCCCAGAGAAGCTATTTCAAATTGCCATTCTTAAATCTCGGACTCCAAGGCATGTTCCATCACTTTGCATTTAACTACTGCTTCCACCTTAGTGAGAGAAATAAATCCAGCTGGAGGGCCCTACCTTAACCTTTCACCAAACTTATACAACTACTAGCAACTGTGACTATTCTTCCCTTCTCCCCCAAGGTTGCACTGCCATTTACATGGCTGTCCGAATAAGACAGCTGACTTGCCTCATTACTTACCAAAACCAATAAATAACAATAGTATTGATTCTACACTATCATCTTCATTGACTTGGACAACTTTAATGTAGTCATCCCCCTGTATCTACAAGGGATTGGTTCCAGGATTCCTTGTGGACACCAATATTCATGAAGGGTACTTAAGTTGTCTATATAAAATGGCATGGTATATGCATCTAATCTATATATGTCCTCTCATATACTTGAAATTATCTCTAGAGTACTTACAGCAACTAGTAAGATATAAATGCCAAGCAAAGAGTTGTTATACTATACTGTTTAGGGAATAATGACAAGGAAAGAAAGTCTCTACATGTGCAGCACAGATGCATTTTTAAAAAGATATTTTTGATCTGCAGTTGGTTGAATCTGCATATGCAGAACGTGCAGACATGAAGCACTGACTGGCAGGTGCTAAAGCCATCTCCTTGTTGCTAGTTTGCTGAGTTCTTTTGGTTCTTTGAACTTCCGTGGACTTCTTCACTTCCAGGCCTTTGAACATACTATTTTTAAAATTTTAATTATTTTGAAGCCAAAAATTTATTGGTACATTTTAACTATACATAATAACATTCATCATAGGGAATTTGTACCTGTACATGATATATCTTGCTTCTTTTTTTACCCATACCCCCCTCCCTTCGACCCCTCTTCCTCTCCTTATTTACAAAAGCTTTGTTTCTATTTTTTCCCTTCCATTCTCTCTTTTCTTCTTGTCCCTTCTTGCCCTTGCTGGGACTCCTACAAATTCCAAATTTCACCTGGCTAACTACTACTACTTATTCCCAGTTTTCAGCAGATGTGATATTTTCTTGGATAAGCCTTTCTTGTCCCATCAAGTCATCTTAATCCATTCCCATAGGACTATCATCATTCTACTCTTACCCTTTAGTAGTTGCTCACTCAATCTCTTTCCTCTCCTACTAGATTACAGATCAAAGAACAGAGAGATCAAACCTGTCTCATTTGTTTATTGATGTACCTCTAGTATTTACCACGGTGCTTAGAACAGCAATGGAAACTCATGAAATAAATGGATAAAGGTACACTTACATCAGAAGCCTATCTTACTACAGTCTTTTCGGATCATTGGTGATTTAAATTTTTTGTTGATAGTTTTATATATGAAGGCTAATGTCCTGCAAGTTAACAGCGCATATATTTCTGTTTAAATAAAGAAAAATAGTTTTATAAAATTCTACTACAATTAAAACATGAAATATCAAATTTTCTCCTATAGAGATTTTTATGCATCATAAATCTTCTAGAAATCATATATTAAATTAAACCAATTATAAGTCACAGAGCTGAAGTATAGCTATTTAGACATGAATTTGTAAAAGCAGCTGTGCAGTTTGTACACTGAAAGAATCACCCATAAAAACACTATTCATAGAGTGAATTTTTGCTTTACAATCAGAAGAACTATTCATGAAGGCTCTGAAGGGGTAAGGGAATTGTTAGTTTTCATTATTTTTTCCTCAGACTGTCTCTTGATGGTGAGGGATGACTGTTCATGTATTCTTGAATTTCAATAAATTTAATAGACAGTAGAACTTTAAAGCTGGAGAATATTTTAAAGCTCAGATGACAGAATATTCACCCATGTGCTAACTCCCTAGGAGCTGGCAGCTACATGGAGCATTATCTTGATGCTGTACTGATTGATTAGCCATAGTCCCATGAGCAAAGGAGACAAAGATGGAAGGTGTTCACTAATTTTCTTTCCCTTCTCTAGTTAAGTTCTTCATTGTCACGAAGAGAAAATTAAGGTCCACAAAAGTAAAGCAACTTGCTCAGAGTTAACATTAGTGCTGGGACAGAATCTAGCTTTCTTTGCTTCTTCACTAGGCCCTTTTTTTCCCCACCTGGTCTCTAGATTCCTTACAAAGATAAATTATATATCCCAGCATTATGACTTATTGCCTTTCACATTTTAAACTATTTTCAAGGTTAACTACTTGCCTTGGGTCACAAGCATAAATAAATTTAGGTATGCCATGTGAGAACAGAGCACGATAACAGGAAATAGTCTTAAACATCATAAAACCATCACATAAAATGTAGTGACAAGTTCACTCCCTAAGAGGCCAATGTTATAAGTACTAGAGGGCATTGTCAGTCAGGCTGAACAATACAGGAGGAGGAAGAATTGTGAGCATGACAATACAGTTATCATCCGTAATAACATTATGAGCTATATTTGGTATGACTACACAAATGGCAGCAGAATACAAGCAAATATTTGTCCCAGTGTAAACAGGTAAAGACCAGAATCCATTAAACATCCACTAAGATTCTAGTTATGGTGCTAGAGCCTGAGAATATATCAGTGAATGGGACAGATATGATGACAGTCTTCATGGCTTTTACATTTTCATGGAGAAGTCAGGCAGTGAACAAGGATGTGTGTTTCAAAAGACAAAGGGTAAGGAACTTATTGGAAGAGGCTAATCTAATAACACCACATTTTTGGTAATTGCTAATTAGAAACAGAACACAGAGCTCAGTTTGTGGTAACTTTTGGTAGCCATTCTGTATCCAAGCTGGATATCCCAAATAGACACTTGAGTGGGATGGACAAGTCAAGAATTTAATATTCAAAATTAGGTATTTTAGAGTAAATGAATACAAAGAGAGAAGATGAATTCACACTGAGTTATAACCACTTGCATCTCAATATACACTATATCTTAGTCACTTTTCTTATCACTGAGACACAATACTCAGCACCCACAACTCAAAGGAGAGGTTTCCTTTGGCTCACAGTTACAATCCATGGTCAGCCAGCTTCAGGGCAGAATTAGCATGGTAGAAGGGCATAGAAAAGGAAAAGCTGCTCATGGCATGGCAGCCAGAAGGCTGAGAGAGAAGCAAGGAGCCAGGGAGAGAGACATGCCCTTCCAGGCCATTTCCCCAATGACACGCCTCTTCCGACCAGACCCCGCCTTCTAACAGTGAGTCAGTTACATTGCTCCCACGATTCAGTCACCTTCCCAAAGCCCCATCTATGAGCATATGAGATCTTTGAGGGGGCATTTTCGATCTAAACCATCACACACCAGTTACAAAAAATCCTTAAATCAATACATTCTCTGAAGTCTAAAAGATGCTTATCGATACTCATTGGGTGCTCTCTCACTTGCTTGGCAAATCAGCTGAAACATACCTACTAATCAGGAGTTATCATTTTTATTCACTTGGAAAGCAAGAAGCACCTTTTTCCTCTAAGATTTAGAAGGAAAAGTAAAACACCATTCATTTGGAGATTTTATGGGTGTCTTAGCATGTGCTTTTGTAAACAGGAAATGATTCATGACTTATCAAAAGATATGCCTCCGAGTCTCTCACCTAATCTCTAAAACCAGCTGACTTTTTCCATTTCTCTAACACTGAGGGTAGCAAAAGGAGACACTCTTGATTAGCCAAGAGACTGCTGCTCATATGCCAACCTATATTTGACTCAGGATTGGGGAATTGAGAAATAACCTAAATGCAGCACTTCCAGATGGAAATTGCTCTGAGGATTTCCCATTCTGAAAAGTAGAAGGCAAGTGAGTAGTTCTTCTAATACCATAAAAAACCTTGTTGAACAATATTCCACCAACCTAAAACTATTAGCACAAGGTTTACATATGAAGGACTTTAAAAAATGCAGAAGGGGGTTGTTGGTACAAATTGGAACACCATTACAGTGTTGTGTCTGGATAAGTGAAATAAGACTTTCATTTCTAAAATTGTTTCAGTCCAAAAGGAAATAAGAAGAAAATCATTCAGTGATACAAAACTTAGCCCTCTAGAGGGTGATGGATGGAATGGGTGGGGGATTATCAGTCCTGACATAATCACTGGAAATTTTCAGCATTATCACGGATTAATTTCTTCAACAACCACTGATTCCGAACCTCTTATGCTCCAGAGCTGTGCTCAGCAGCCACTAACTGTAGGAAGCTACCAGGCCTCTGAAATCAAACTCGGGAGACTGAGAGACTCAATTTTATTATTTTATTCTCTTTCAATAATTTTAAAACAAGTTTAAAAACTGATACATGTTGCAGTTATTTAAAAAACTTCAGTATATTTGGAACATCTTAGGTATGTGACTCTAACTTTTTCACCTATAAATTTTATGAAGTCTAAATTCAGATCAAATATTTACAAAGGAAATAGAGTGTCTAAATTGAGATGGGGTGTAATTGCAAAGAATACATTAGATTTCAAATAATCAGAATAAAAAAAGTGTAAAATAATTGATTAATACATTTTATTGATTATATATTGAAACTATATACTGGGTTAATTAAAATATATTCTTAAATTCAATTTCACCTATTTCTTTTCACTTTTACAGAATGTGGCTACTTATGTTTCTATTGAATGACACTGTTCTGGACATTGTGCTGGCATTGAGAATAAAAAGCTAAATAACCTCAAAAAATAAAGCCCACTCCTGTGGCAGAGCTAGACAGAGGAATGTACAGGAAACTGTGGGGACATAGATGAGTAGCAATTAAACTACAACAGGCTATGGTCAAAGACAGCTACTTTTTAAAAAAATTTTTTTAAATTTTTAAATTAATTTTATTGATACATTTTCTTGGTACATTTTAGGTATACAATTCATTTACATTTATCATTGGGTGTTTGTACCTGTACATGATGTATCTTGGTTCTTATTTTCTTCACCATTACCTGTGCACCCTTCACCCCCTCCACCCTTCCCTATTTACATAGATTTCATTTCCATTTTTTTTTCTTTTCTCATAGTTTTTCCTTTCCCTCTTTTCCTTTCCCCTTCCCCTCCCTTCATCCCTTCGTCTTTGGACCTTTTTTCCTATTTCAAATTATCAATTATTAATTTTAATCATTTTAACTCATGTTTACACTATCAGTTTCTCACACTAGAGAAACTATTTGGTATTTACACATGTGTGAAAGACAGCTTCTTAAAAGAAGGCCTGCTTGAGTTGATTCTTAAAGTTTGAGTAGGACTTTGATAAAGAGGAAGGGGTTCCAGGAAGAGAGAATGGCACAATAAACATGGAGAGAAACAATTATTAATAATCCAGAATCCCTACCATTTTGGTCCCCACTCAAGTTGTACTGCTTACTAACTGAAAGACCACAGGCAAATCACTTAACTTCTATTTCCTCCTTTATGAAATGTCAACAATATTATTGCCAACCTTCTAAGTTTATTGTGAGAAATGAATGAGTTATTTTATTATTCACAATGGTGTATGATTCCACATTGCTCTTTGCTGCTATTATTGTGAATCAGAAAAGGGAACTAGTTCCTCTATGGTTTGAGTAAAGGGTTTGTGTAAGTATGTGTTGGGAGATGGAGCTACAGAGGTGAAGAGGCATCATATATTCACTCCAGCTCTTTGACCTTTTATTCTTAAAGCAGTGGAGGATTAGTGCTATCTTAAAGACCTATCCCAGGCATAAGTGTAGCAGAGTAATTTAAAGGGTATTAAGGCCCTGAGTAAGAGATAAGAGGCCAAGGCCACAATGAAGTACAGAAGTGCTGCAAGGGCAGGGTAAATAAAGGGCAGGGCATGAATAACTTGGCAGTGGCTGCTAAATGCTCTTGAAAACTTTCTCTGCTTCTTTGTTGGTACCTAGCTTGACTTCATTTCTCAGCCTCTCTGCAGTGACACGTGGCCACAGGACTGAGTACTAGCCAGGGAAAGGTGAAGCAAGGGAAGAGGGTCACATTCTGTGTGCAGTTCTCCAGTTCTTTCCCCTTTAGCCTAGCCAAGTGTCCTCAGAAAGGCAACCTTGGAAACTAGTTACTGAAGATGGACGAGCTATGTTTACCTACGTTCTTGAATAACTATACATGTTGCCCCCAAACACTGTCCGACATGGAGCTACCTTGTACTGTTTGCATGAGAAAACAGACTCATGCAAAATACACTGACATTTTGCTTAAATCATTTCACAATCATATATTTGGAGGATTGCTTGATATAGTAGTTAGCCTATCCTAAGTAGATATGAAAAACATTGAAAGAGCTAAAAGCATTTTTATGAGAGCAAAAGGCTTGATGACTGACAAGATATGGGAGTGAGGAAGAAAGTTGTCACCAAATTCTTTGACTCAGCAGTCTCAAATGTTATCTTGAGTGCAAATATAAACAGTGAACTCACAGGTATTTCATTTTTTGGACTCAAAGTATATTTTAGCCTAGTAATGAAGACTGGTAAGATGGTGATAAAGATTTGTTTAGGCTAAAGAAATTAGGCATCTAAGTTCACCAGAAAAGAGATCAAGTTTCTAAAGAAATTGAGAAGTGTCAGTGACCCTCAAAAGTCAAGTCGAGAAGAGGAGCACTGATACAAGTTGTTGGCTAAAGTAGTGATGAGGTTTGTGACACACTACTGCAAAATATGGCACTTTGGCATTTAAGGTTGCATCAGAGACAGGAATGTGCCTCTTATCTACCCTGCACCCTTTCTGCTAGAATGCAGGTCATAAATCCATGACCCTTAAAGTAGATCATACGATCCTCATCCCAGAGGTGCCCTCCTTATTCCAGAAGGAAAGGAAATGTCCGTATCTTCGAAGACACAGAGGCACAGAGAAGCATCTGAACAAATAGGCCTTGCCACACCCCCCACCCCAGTTTATTATCTTCAGATCATATCTTGTATATCCAATAATATTTTGGCATGATCATCCACTCTTCATGAAACATGAGCATGAAAATGTATACTCTCCTCCTCTTTCTTTGGCTCTTCATTTCTGAAGGCTCTTGTGCCATATAAAATATATTAAATAAATTTCTATGCTTTTCTCTTGTTAATTTGTCTTCTGTTGTTGAGGTTTCAGCCATGGACATAGTTATGGGTAAGGAAAGAAATTTTTTTTTACCTCTGTAGAGGTAAAGAATCAAGTATAGTATGAAATTCTAAAGAAGCAGGTTTGGGGTCCCCAGAGAATAGGAGATTGGCAAAATTGGTTCTTATATACCCAAAACTGTGAAGATCAAATTCCGATTTAAGGCGACAGGAGCATTTTATACTCCTGCTGAATGAGCAGGCAAGGGCTTTGAGAAGAAAGGGCAGACCAAGACTCATCTCTAGAGATTAAGTGTGGCTCACTCTTTGATAAGAAAAGGGATAAATCTTCCTGAACTTCCCAAGAACTCTTAGTGTGCGGAGTAGAAAAAAGGGGATTTTCAAAATATGGTAGTTTCATGGAATCAAATTCAAAAATCAAGGTTAAAAGTGATGGGTGCAACATCTCTTCCCTAATCCCATTCACCCTCATAACCAGAACTTTCAAACTGTAGCAATTTCTTCTGCTGCCAAAACCAATCCTCCAGGAAATTTAGCAGAAGCTCCCTCAGCAACAGCATGGAAGAGGTCTGAGATGAATTTGGCTGCTGCCATTCTGGTAACTAGTGTGAACTTTAGTTTCATCATGATTTTTTCTAACTCCTTCCGAAGCCTTCTGGGGCTTCTTCTAACACTTGTTTCAGAACCATATTTCTTTCTAGTAGATTTCTCAAGTCATTTTCCTTATGTTGCTTCTGCACAAGAGTGATGCATTTTCTTCACCATCATTTTTACAAATATGTTGTGTAAAAAAATACTGTATGCTATCTGCAGTAATTACTCTTTCCTTTGCCTTAAAAAGAAAGTCTTCTAGGAAAGAAATGGAAAATGCCATATGAGTTGTGAAAATGGGAATTTATGGTTTCTAACAGGGCTTTGCCAGCCTTTGAGTGCTCTGGACTTTAGCAGCTATGGATGCTGAAATCTAGGCTGCAAGATCAGTGCTTCCAGCTTTAAACCAATGAGCTCTCCTTAAACCTGTCCTGGAGTTCATCAAGAACTGGATGTTCACTAGCAGACATGTTCTGAGATTTACCTGAACACTCACTACATGCCAATGTAGTCATTCACTTCCATTGTTCTAACAACCCTATTAGATTGGTATTCTTATCTCCATTGCACATATAAGGACACTGTGGTATAGAGCGGTGACCTAGCTAGAAAATGGCAGGCCCGTTACAGCCAGTTATTATCATTCTTTGCTTGCTCTTGATTCCTAAAGTAATAACTGTGTCTAATCTTGGATCAATAAAAATCAACCAGCCAAATATTGGAAATCTAGGCCTTGCTAGCAGGAGGACTCCTGGAGTATACCATTTTCTGAGTCTTCTAATAAAAAAATAGCAGCAGCACTATCGACAAACATTTATGAGCACTTATTCATGTTGTGTCACACACCACATTAAGTGTGTGCCATCTGCTATATCAATGTAATCCCAGTATCCAGTGGGCATTAGTTGTGCTGCTTCGGGCTGTTGCCTCTCCTATGAGCAACCACCTTTGAACCTCAGCTATTTTGGCTGGGATGCTCTGGTCGTAGTTTATACCCAAAAACTCTACTTCAGCTGAAGATTTAGCCTGGATTTTTTTTTTTTTTGTACTGGGGATCGAACTTGGGTCCTTGCACTTGCGAGGCAGGCAGCAGAACCACTGAGGTAAATTCCCAGCCCTAGCCTGGATTTGAATCCTGGGTCAACCTTCTTTCCTAAAGAAATAGGGCTCTAGTTGTTAGCTAGGGATTGCCTCTTTGTAGGTAAAACGTACTGTGCCCCCACTTCTCAAGCTAAGATCTTAACTGCCACTCTCCTCTCCTAATGCCAAATTACAACCTTCAGCTCTTCATATCTTTGTTTTACAGTCGAGCTTATAGTTTCTCCTTTGTCACTGACTTTGGGATAACTGATTCCTTCCCTTGAGAATGGTCATCCCAATAGCCAAGGCAGTCTCTAGTTTCCCCTCTCTACTAATTAGCTGCTGCAGCCAGCCTGATTCTTGTCAGAGGCAATGTGGGTCACACTTCCCTTCTAAGTAGAATGATCCCCTATCTATGACTTGGATTAGGAAATGTCTTCAGGCAGAGATATGCTCTTAATTATCTTCATGTCTCTAATATTTCCCCCATGCTTGGAACATAGACTATTTTAATACATGTTTGCTGAATGAATGAATGAATGAACAAATGGATGGATGTTGAAAAATATCACACCTAATTTTCCTGTATCACTATTAAAAATTGAGATATAAGTCAAATTTCTAGTTAGAATAAAACATACTTGTTCTACTTGATAATTTGACAGAAAAATTTACATTGCAGGTTATACGTTTACCATTAAATTTTCCATCACATAACTGGATTTAATTTATTTCAAGATAGTAGAAATGTACTGGTGCAGTATGAGATGAAGGAGATTTAAAGAACACAATAAAAAGAAGAACATTACAATCTGGTTAACATAACCTAACCCTGGGAAGATTAATAGCTTTCAATTCATACAAAGACAATGTACAATTTGATATATATGCAGTCTTATTAAAAATGAAAGCTGATTATAATGAAATGCTATTACCATGCAAAGACTAGCATGGTGTACTAAATAGACAAACAAACAATGAAGCAATAGTTGGAGTCAATCCTTTTAAATGAAATTCCATAGGATTGTTTTTTAGTTCCAAAATGGTCAAATTGCACAATGGTTGGAGATATAATTAAGAATTATGTTGTGAAAAAATTCTGCAACAGAAGGCAATTAATATCATTTTGGGGAAGGCTGGATTTTTAATGAATCTGACATGATTCTGCAGAGAAAGGCTCAACGTTGCCATCTATTCTCAGCAGTGTGGTTAGCAAGAAACACATCATTCTAGGGGCCTCCTGGTGAAGGGGTCAAATTTTACATTTGTGAGCAGAAAGCATGCCTTCACTGCTGCTCTTGTAGCACACCAGGCACGCTGTGGAAGGACCAGAGAAGTTCTGCAACTGTACACTCAATTGAAAGTCTTTAGTTTTGTACATTTTCAAATCAAGCAGTGCTTTTCAGATTTGGTATTTTTCATTACCTTATAATCTGTTTTTATAAAATCTTCTTTTTGAAATGAAACCTCACTCAGAAGTGATGAGATTAATAATGAATGTGTTAAAATGGGGGCAGAATTGGGAGCCTTGGAGGGAGCTCATTTGGTTCCAATTCCTATCTCCCCCATTTGGCCTCTTGAAGCACCTTGCAGTGCTTCTACAATGCTTCATGCATGGTTTGAAAGTCACTAGACCTGGAGCAACCATCTTACTCTTCAAGTGAGACTTGAGAAGTTAAGGGACTTTTGCAAAATCACACAGACAAGGGAATCGGCAAAGTGGGAAAAATTGGGAAGTTTTCTGACAGCACCAGATCTAGGTGCCTTTGACTTCACTTTCTCATTGCCCTGTCTCCTGCAAAAGTGCTAGTCAAAGGTCTCTAGGTCAACAGCAAGAGCATCATGGGAATTTGTGAGAAACACTGGTCTCGGGTCATGCCACAGAACTGCTTAGTCAGAATCTCTAGGGTGGGTCCCAGGAATCTACATTTTAACAACATACCAGATGATTCTAAAGCACTCAGTCCTCCTGCCTCTCTTTTCCTTAGCAATCATTCCCCAGCACCCCAGCCCCAACATAGTAGATATTTATACTATTAGAAGTGAAATTATTGTCATAAAGGAGACAAAAGACATCATGGGAGGAAATGAGGAGGTATAACTCCAGAGCTATTAATCCCTTACCTCAGGCCTCATTTAAGTCATTTTGAAATTTAAGTATCTTTGTTTAAAGATGGCATTACGAAGATGACCAATACCTTCTGCCATTCTTCTTTCTTGTTACTTAAGCTTTTTTAATGGGTTAACTAGAAAATCATTTTTTCAAACTACGTGTCTTCACATTTATCATATAACCTTTATGATATAAATATTTAGTACATATTTTAATAGAAAAAATATATAATAGAGGGACTAGGACATGCAGCTATTTGACACATAGAAGAAAACACATGAGTACTAAAGTTTTAAAAACTGTGTCTATAACACTTCAACAAAAATATAGCAATCAGATTTTAAAAATTACATACCAATGTGTTTTTTAAAAGGCACTGTTTCAAAGTGATCTTCCTATGTATCATGAAGGCCTATGAAAATGAGGAGGGTATGGATTACTGAAATTGTGTAAAATAAGCAAACTATGTGGAAACAACACTTCCATGGAAGGAAACACAGCAATTAAATATAAACTTAGACCCTTCCTTGTCTGCCCTTCTTAAACGTCAATATTTCACTCATTTATGTTTTAAGTTGAAGTAAATGATTTTCTGTCTCTTCTGAAAATATTTGGGGTAAATTAAAGATGATTTGAAGTATCACACAATCAGTACTGAGAGCAAATATTCTGAAGGAATGAATTAGTTTAGGATGTGAAAAAACGGCCAAGGTCTATGCAAAGTTATTTTTTGCTTTGAATAGAAACCTTGAGAGCAATGTGAAAGAATATAAAGCTATTTCCAACATGCAAAAATTCTATAGGCTTTTTCAAATGAACCCTCGAAGTCGGTATTTTAACTCTGCTACTGAGAGAACTGTGTATGTGCTGGGTTTCCCAAATGAAATTCTCTATTCTCAGAACAATCTTTTATAAAGCCACAAAAAAACACAAACAAAATTCAAAGTTTCTATGACTGATATACTGACTATACCCTGTCTCATCAAACATAGCACCTACTTTTTAGATTTCTCAGGGTATCCTTTATTATCACAAAAGATGTATTTCTCCTAACTTAAGCTACAATGTATGATTTAAAAACACCCTCCAGTCTAAATGAAAATCACAATACAAAACACATTTGTTAATTTATATTTAGGAAATTATGATTTACAACAATATAATTCCTCTAGATATTTTGAAAAGTCATTTGTGGGTTTTTGACATGATGAATCTTTGACAATATTATCTCTAAAACAAAGGACAAGTAGGGTGACACAGGTTTTTCAATCAAAAGTTACAGTATTTGGCTTAATACATGTGTTATAATATATGTTAAGTTTAAGATTATTTTGAAATCTCTGAACTGCTCAGCAGGTTAAGAACAAACAATACGCACCACTTAGAGCTCATTGAGCCTTGGTTTTGAATCATCCAAGCTACAATTCAAAAAAGGTGAGAAAGAACATTTACCACTCTCCAGAGTGGCATGTGAACTTCAGGAATCCCCTGGAGGTAGAGTCAATTAATGCTTCATATCTCCCATCATCCTCTGCCATCCTCTCTCCACTGCCACAGAATCCACAATAGAAATATGCCACACTTAGGTCACTTTCCATTTCAGTTTTTTTAAAAATATACACCCTCCCTTTTTGTATTCTCCCTGGAACTGAATTAGATACTGTTCCAAAGAATGGGAGTCCTGTGCTGGGGAAGGGTGGGGTATAATGACAAGCAAGTCCATTTGTTTGCAATAAAATGGTCAGAAACAGAACAATAAACACAGAAGTCTGCTAGAACAGGCTTTCAGTTTATCAACACAAAGAGTTTTCTTCATGACTTCCTTGGACCTCAGTTGTATTTAAAGATAGAGCTGTTAATAACTTCCTTTCCTTTTTACTTGTTTAATTATGCAATCGGATATCAAAGGATTTGGGTGGGCATATTGGCCAATTTTATCTATTTTATTTTTCTTCTACTCCAAATATTTTCAATACTGATTGGTAATCTTGGCCAATAAATCATTCAAATGTGGCATAGTTTATTATTATACAGATTATGGACACATACATAGTATATAGTATCTTCTTTAGGTGTTTGTACCACTGTATATTCCAAACATCTATGCCATTGTGGTACCTCAAGTGGGTTCCTCATGAAAATGATTGGGGTACAAGTAGTTTGTTTAGGAGATGATCCTAGGAAACACAGTGGAGAAAAGAAAGAGGAGAAGAAAATAATTAAGAGTGCTTTATTAAACAGATTACCGATGTGGGCAACTGGGGCTCAGTGCTGCTGGGGATCCTCTGAGAATCTGCAACATCACCACAGTGAGGTTATACCATATCTACTCTTATTTATTGGTTGAACTCTGCTAGAGTTCATACCCTGGCACTTTGGGCTTGACCCATGTGTCCATGTACACCCCATAATGAAATAGTTATAGACAGGATACCCACAGCATCTGTTTAATGACATTAGATGTTTCCCCAGTGTGTACCTACAAAACACTATGCAGGATCATGAACTCATAAGTTTAGCGAAGTGAACAGATACACACACTGTATACACAGGATTTGGTCGAGTTTGTAAAACTTCCTATATTTCTTTGCATATAAACTAGATTCAATCTTCAAATTTCAGATTGAAAAAACATCACCAACCATTAAAAAATGGTGGCATAGAAATTCCTCGGTTTCAAAAGATGTGCTTTGGGTATAATTTCAAACACATACGTATAAAGCCATTTCAATTTTAAGGACTAGGTCAGAACTCTTAAAGCCAAAACAGCATGTCTCAAATCTTGGACATTTTCATAACTGGATGATCTGCATTTATTTGCATGTGAAGGCAAAATTGTAAATGAGGAATTGTAATGTGTGAATTCAAAAAAAGGGAGAAATTTTCCTAAACTACATTACCAATGAAATGTTCTGTCACTTGGCAACAAATGACCAAAACAACAAACAAAAGCTAGCTTCTTACTTTTGACACATAATTTAAAGCCTAAGGTTCTTTTGTACTTTACATCATAAAGACCCTCTTGACAAAACATTTACTTTATTCCCACAAGACTGTAAATAGAATAAAAATTTGCACCGTGAGCATCTTACGATTCAGCACCAAGAATAACTGCCCGAATGCTCTCCTGCATATAGAAACTTCAGGATTTCCTTGGGGGAGCTGCTCTTTGCAAAGCAGGCAGAGGGAGAGCAGCCAGCATGGTCTTGGAGGAGACAATCACTGTCTCCATCCTTTATCAGGGTGCTCGGTTACTACCCCCCAGTGTCTGCTGAACTGGGCTGCTTCCTCCAGGCTCTTTGCTGTTCTCTGTCTTTTATCCCAAATGTTAGGGTGGTGAAAATCAGAGCAGAAAACAAGCCCATTTGCAACCAGTTAAGATTCTGGACTTTGAAGCCAAACAGACATGGGTTTGAGTCTCATCTAGGCTTTGTGACCTTTGGTAAATTTCCTATTTCCTTATCTGTGAAATGGAGAGGATAATAGTACCTTCCTCAAAGGTTTGTTGATATGTATAGTCCTTGGTGCTTACTACTCAAGGGAACAGTGGTTGTTGTTATTATTACTATTATTTCAAAAGCAAAGAATCAAACACAATAGGCCTCCTGGGAAACTAGAAAAAGTCTTGGGGAAATCTAACAAGTACAGAGAGAGCTTTCTCTTTGCCAGAGCAGTGGATTTCAAGCAAAGATTGAAGGTAACAGGACCAATAAGATCCTCTGGGAATTGTTAGAGATGCAAATTCTCAGGCCTCAGCCCAGAAGCACTCACTCAGGGACTCTGGGAGTCCAGTCCCTGTGTTCTAACCAGCCTTCCAGGAGGTTCTGATGCACATTCTGCTTTTGACAAACGCTGATCTAGCTACCTACCTGGGATAGTAAAGGCTGAGCTGAACTGAGCTTATAAGGAACATCACCATCATCCCCCTCTGCAGTGGTCTTCGGGGCAATCCTATCATTTGAGATTTTCACTTACATATTTCAATTATATAGTTAGCCCATGGTTAGGGCCTGTGAAAGATAAAGATAGATAACTAGCTGCAAGGGATTCCTTGTTGTTTGTCCATGGCCAGAAATACTGAGAAGAAAAATCTATAGGCCACTTTGAATTTTTCTTTGTTTTAAATAAACAAATAAATATTTGTAGTGTATTTTAGTGTGTTAACAATCTTCATTTATTCAAGCTCATCAGAACATCATATAATTGACACCCCACAGTCAATACTTTTAAGTTGAAAAAGTGATCAATACAAACTCTTCAAATGTGCTTAGAGATCATACGTGGTTATGTGATAAAGGGTTTGCTTTAATATAAAGTCAGATTTCAAATCTTAAGGCTTGTAGAATAACATTTTCTCAGCCATATGCTTAATAGCTGTAAAGAAAAAACAGTGCTTTTTACTGCTGAAAAAGTTGATTACAGAAGAATCTTATTTTAAGTATTGTCCTTCATTTAAAATCTTAAACAATATCATTACATATGTCCTTCTGATTTTAGATGAATACATATTTACATAAAATATAGTCATTGCGCCCACTTCTTCATTGTTGAAATTGCCTTCGCCAATAGTTATGCAGTGTCAAGATGGGATCAGAATGTGTGGGAGCAGAATTTTTTTCAGTCAAGCTTTGCTAACATATGCACTATTCACAAATTACTGATGAAACGATTTATGAGTGTCTAAGAAAGATGTGAAAAATCTGGCTGTTAAAACCTTTCCTTTAATTCTCACCTATGCAACAAGAAAAACATATGAGAGTCAGCACTCAGTTCAACTTTGGCTGTGTTGGAATCACTAGGGCTTAAAAGGAATTGATATCTGTTTTCCCCCAAAGAGGTCAATATGATTGGCCTTGGGTATGGCTTGGGTATTTTTTATAAACTTCCCAAATGGGATTCTAAGAGTTATCAAGTCATTTCCTTAGATGTCACTTCTCACCTAACCACTTCTTGTGATTTAAATATGGCTATAATCTATACTAGCTGGTAGCTGGTAGGGAGAACCACTACTGCTGGGTTCTTTGTATGTTTGTCCAGGCAGATTTTGAGCCAATTTTACCCTAGGATTTCTTAAAAAGGCTATGTCAGGTAGTAGCCCTATGTTTTCTTCCCTATGTATGGTCATATATAAAATATGTCATCACTGACACAAAAAGAACATTTATTGACTATTCATCCACTCATTCTAGTCTGTCATTTATTAATGTCTTAATTATTATGTGGCAGGCATTTAAATGTTTTAAAAATTACAGGAAGACCTCAAGAAACTTAAAAATTTAGAAGGTAATACAAATTCATGGACCATTAAAATACCATCTGGCAGGGGATGAATGTGCTGAGGTAGCACAGTTAAAATACGAGGTCCTAGGTTTGAATCATGAGGAATATCTGCATGAGCTGTTGTCTGAAAGGGCAATATGAAATAGTTAGGCAAAGATGAGAAGGAGCTGTATGTATAGAGGGCCAGAAGCTAGCAACAAAGATATTTGTTTTGATTGTGGAGTGCAATGAAAAAGGACAGGGCTTGAGGAAGTCATATGGTGTAGGATCATGAGAGCCATGTAAGTAGTGGAATGCTACTAAATGTCAAATGATTAGCTCTGGTGGTTGGAGGGGCATTAACTGTAGCATTTGCCAGTTTCTGTGGTGTAAGTAATCTCATCATGGCTGATTTCAAACTGCCAACTTGATATCACTGAATGAGGAACTCAGTGGAAAGACACTTCATAATTTGTTCTTGGAATATGTTAAGAGTAAGTAGCTAGGGGCCGGGGATTTAGCTCAGTGGTTCTGCCGCCTGTCTTGCAAGTGCAAGGTCCCAAGTTCCATCCCCGGTACAAAAAAAAAAAAAAAAGTAAGTAGCTAGGAAGTTCAGCATATGTGTGCTGAAAACACAGATAATGAGTGATAGAAGAACCAAAAGACACCTTATTCATAAGGCATCTGGGTACTAGATATTCATCAAACACTAAATATACATGAGACCCAATATAAAAAGACACTATAAAACTGGCACTAAATATTGAGGATAAAATAAATATACACATGAATTTAATGGTCACAAGGTTTTTATTCAGCTACCCAAAAATGACATCCTTTTGAACTCCGTAAGTCCTCTGCTTGAAAACAATAGGGCTACTCATCAGACTATTTTGGCAAGGTATACCTATGGCCATGGATACTTGTCTCTGTCATCCAGGAACCATTCACTGTGGGGGTCCATGTTTGAAAGCCAACTCTGGTTCTTGTGAGCACACCGTGTGTGTGTGTGAAGCTGATGCAGTAGACAGAAAGGCCAAACATGTAATGCTACTTACCCTAGAACTCAGGTAGTGTGGTCCTTCTGGCCTGCTTATTATCCTAAGTGGGCTAACTTAGCCCAAATCTTTCTGTTGTGCTTCTCACTGTGCAGTTTTAATAAATTGTGTGATTCAGTACTTTTATTTGGTCTGGGAGACTTTCTGTTCCATGAACTCTGGGACAGATGTATTTGGAAGTCACCATTGCCTCAAGGTCATGTAAAAGAGATAGATGACATTTTAAAAATATTAATTTAAATTTCCCTGGGGCAAAATATTACCTCAGAGCACACGAAGACCACTCATTTAATTTGCTTAATTCTTTGGTGCATTTTAAAGGCATTGATTTACTATGAAATGAAAAAATAAAGAGGAAAAACATCTTAAAGTGGACTGACTTCCTGGAATGATTGGTGAAGCCACATTCACAAAATAATTTTTTAAAAGCCAACAAAAATATATCATCAAAGAAATTTTTAGTTAAAAAATAATCATCATATTATGAAGATACTTGCTTGCTTGTATTCATCCATCCAAGAATATTTTTTAAAAAACACAAGAGATGAATCATTTGATGACATTTAAAACAATGCAAAAATAAATTTAGATCTAAAGTGTCAGTGAAACTAGTCACAACTAGCAGGATTAGAAAGTTGAATAAATAATATTCAGAAACAGGATTAGACTTTGACATTTATTTTAACATTATGTTATCACTGAATGCTCCACAGTAAATTAAATACACAATTGGAACATTTTAACTTAATGTTTGTTGGGATTTATTTACTGCCCATTTACTTCAAGGCATTCTACTGCATGCTTCGGGGGGCTACAAAAATGAATAATATCATCTCAAAGAGTTTATAGTCTAATTATAAAGATGGAGAATGTTTCATTATTAAGTACAATCTAGTACAAAAGAAGTGTAATTTAAGAGCTATAGAATGGTGAAACACAACGGGTTGGAGACTTAGGAATAGTGGGCATTGAGGAGCTGAGAGAGACAGTCATTCAATGGCGTTGTTTAAGACATTAGCAGGCAAAGGGTGGAGGAAAAAGCCAACAAGGCCCAGGAAATTATGTGATGAGAAATTCAGATGTGCACTTAGAAAAAGGCAAGGTAATACCTCATGTAACCATGAACTATTTTGTATGAGGATACTCAAAAAATCTGTGGATAATTAATTACTAAAGTAGAAGCAGACTGCCCTAGCATCCTGTCACCCCATATATCATGATTTAATTGGTCATAAGGCTTCCTGGGGCCCCAACAGAGACATAGTCATCTCCAAGTCATGGCACACAGATTTTGGTACAAACCTCTGTTTGAACATAGAACATGTAGCACTGTAACTGATTTGCTAATTTGTCTCCTCAAATACCTTAGACCAGTGGTGGCAAACCTATGGCATGCGTTTCTCAAGACACACACACAGCCCTCTGTTAGCAAAGTTGCCCCAGCAGCCGAGCATCAGATAACAGTTGTTTTTTCTAAACTAAAACTTCAGTCTTCAGCTTTAGTTGCAGTGTTGGTGCTTTGTGATAAATAAGTGGGTTTGGAGGTGCAGTTTGGGCACTCTGTCTCTGAAAGGTTTGCCATCACTGCCTTAGATTCCCTGAGACCAAAGATTTAATCACTTATATCCTTAAATCTATCTGTATAATGTTTGACACTTATCACTGCTCAATTTATGCTTATTAAATTCACAAATCTATCAAACAATAGCATATCAAGATGGTTGCTCCAATCTTTTTATTAATAGCTTAGTATTTCAGTTTTCAAAGGAGGGAAAGGAGCAAAGGAGGGAGGTAGCAAAGAAAGAATAAAGTGTTTTCCAAGCCAGCAAAAAGAAGAGAACTATGGTTTATAGGAACACACACAATCAGCACAGACATCATATTCAAACACAAGTACAAATGAGAAAAAAAACAATTGGGCTAAGAGGAGAGGACTCTACTCTCTGATACATACACTCTAGCTGTCCTCAGGTAACTTCTCCTTCAAGGATGTCCTAGATACTCCAGAATAAAAATATTGTAGAATTGGGAGGAGAAAGGCATACTGTTTGATTCATTCCCTTGGATACAGCCTGAATAATTTTGCTTATAACAGTGATAGGAAATATTGGAAGATAACAAAGTATCTTGTGAATCACCTAAGAAAGATAATATTAAGGTGGTAGAAAGAACTCTGAAGAGTGGAATCTATGAATAATACATATTATGCACAGATTGCTTTTGTCTATAGGTGAATATGTAATTGAGTAGAATTTTATATTGCTAGTGTTTGCGCTCCTTCTCCTTATGTGTGCATATATATATTTATAGAGTATATATATATACATATATATTTTTGACATTATTATCATTGTAACAGAAAGGACTCTCTTCCATAAGCCAGTTTTCTTTCAACTTGCTACTTCTTGAATTCCTTTTCCTACAATTGTGTCTCTAGTTTTCCTTGAAAGGATAAAGTAAGATGCCCATGGCCTATCGAACTACAGTTGGTGACTGGTTTGTGTTCAATGTCAGTGTAAACATAAGGCAAGTCACCAGGACACACTCAGCATGAAAGCCTGCCAACGGAGCTAATATAAATCTTTAAGACAATTTACAGAATGGGCAAAATGACCATATCATTCAAAAAGGAGCTGATCATGATCACAGGATGTGCACAGGATGGCACAGGCCTATAATCCCAGCTGCTCAGGAGGTTGAGGAAGAGGATGACAAGTTCTAGTCTTGCCTGGGCAACTTAGCAAGACTGTGTATCAAAAAGAAAGAAAGAAAGAAAGAAAGAAAGAAAGAAAGAAAGAAAGAAAGAAAGAAGAAAGAAATAAAGAAAGGAAGAGAGAGAGAGAAAGAAAGAAAGGGAAAGAAAGGGAAAGGAAAGAAAGTGAGAGAGAGCGCCACTATCAGACCATGACTTTCATCTACAATAATCTCTCAAAAAGACAAAGACACTTTTTTAGCTCTTATTCAGTAAATGACTCTACAATTTCTGACGATCTAGTGAATTATAATTAGTAGATAATTTGCTTGTGAGTCAGAATCTACACTTTTTGTTGTTGGGGTGATGACTATATTCCTCTCTAGGTATTGCCCCATTTTTCAAACTCCTTTATCTCTTCATCTGCATTCCTTGATGTTCCCTCAATTCTCAACTCCTAGTAAGAGTTCTTGACTCTGGTTCACTGTCAATTCTTTGATCACGTCATCATGAGCCTCTTACTTGCTGACACTCCAAGAGGTAATGTTCACACCTAGTTTACTCTGTTGTCAGCTAGGCCCTGATATTGCCCCAACCACTCCCTTATCTTTGAAATTTACTTCTTTCTCAGCTTCTTAGTCATTATTGTACTCCTTTGCTTTGTATCTTCTGTTCACTGCCTAGTAGTTCCTACAGGAGCCCTTGAAATTTCTTTTTCACCAGTATTATTTTGTTAGATATTGTCTCATCCCTCCTCTTGCAGAAGTGGAAAGTTCTTCAAATCTTACGTGAGAAAATCTTGGGTCATTTCTCTTCTCTTTCAGAGTTGCTACAGATACTCCAGAATACAAATATTAGGAAATATTATTTAGGAGCCATATTACACAGATGAAGAAATTAAAGGTCACTGAGGTAAAAGTCACACAGTCACAACTAATCTCTTCCTGAAAACTTATGATCCCTCTCATCTTTCTCCCTTTTCAGTGTTGAATATGATTCCATGTGTGCACAGGTGTGATACTTTACTTCTCCTCAAGCTGTCAAGTGTGCAAATCCCTTGGGGATCTTTTTACAATCCAGGTTTTGATCCACAAGTTCTGAAGTGGGGGCCTGTGGTTCCACATTTCTCACCAGCTGTCACGTGATGCTGAAGGTCGAGTCACACTGTGTAGCAAGGTGAATCTGTTTTAAGAGTCTTAAGCAAATAAAGACAAATGGGATGCATACATCTCTATTACAGAACTGCATCTATGTGCACTAAATAAATGAGAACGACCACGAAAGAAAAGATCTGTGTCTAAGTCATCAAATTTTCAAAGCAGTATTGACCAAGTACCACAGAGATTAGCTTTTCATATAGCTCAGAGGGCTTCACAATAGTCAGGGTGGCCGGATGAAATAGGCCCACAAATTCATTTTTCACTTATGCCCCTGAGAGGAACAGATCAAAACAGCACTGTCCTAAGGCATTGCTTTGCCCAGTGCTTCTACACAGCCCACTGTGGATTTGCAGCAATCCTGTCATGAGTCACATACTGCTTAACAAGTTGGCTGTTGGATGCAAACTATAGAAAACTTTTAAGGAAGTGGATAAAGTTCCTACTTCATAAACTCAAACAGCTGTAACCTTAGGAATTTACCCAGGATTGAGGGAAAGAATCCCATCTTCAGGAAGCCCAAATTGCAACTGCAATGCAGTTGCAAAATTCTCGTTCACCTCAGTAACAGAGGAGGAGAGGAGAGTCAGTCCTCCTACATTCTTTTCCTCTGGGCTGAAACTGAATAAGCACAACTAGGGTGGGAAAGTAGAGAACCAGACAAAAAGGAAGGAACCCTGTTCCTCTGAGAGGTCCTAAGGTAGCCTGGCTGGACTGAGAGTCTCATTGTGATGTAAGTAAACCACTTCCAACATCTGCATCAAATTAGTACATCATCCTTCTTCAACAGTTTCAGCTATAGACTCAAGTCTACCATTAGTATGGAATAGCTATGATATCTGTCCTAAATATATATACTAACCCAGTGCCACTCTTTGTCAAACTAAATAGACTAAGGTGGGCAATACTCCACTAAGATGTCAATAATAATAAATAGCTACTAGTCATTGAGTGCTCATATGGCAGGTACTGTTTGTCAGGGTTTTGCCTCTTGCTTTTTTATGTTTCTCTGCAGAATAAAACAATATTAAAAAACAATGGTTGAAGATGAAAGTGTCTTCAATCCAACCACCTCATAACAAAATCAACACATTACATTTGGTATATTAATCTACACCCCTTGTCCATGTACATTTTCAATAGTTACATATCATTAAAAGTGATACTATTACACATTTCCACTTTCTATATAATTTGATACATTTTTTTCCTCTTATTTTTCTTTCACTCTCTTTCTTTTGAGGATCCAAGGCTATGAATACAAATAACATGGTATTTAATTCTCTGTCCCTTGATCATGGTCAGATAATCCTATGAGATTATTTTTGTTTTATTTGTAAAATGGAACATACGTTTATTGAAATTTGTTTTATTTGTTAAAAAGATAATCATGGTTTCTCTTCAGGAGAGCAGGTACAGAACTAACCAGCCTGGATAATAATTCATTCTGTAAAGATCACATAATTCAATAATTCATTCAATAACTTCTCCAAAGATGGATATTTGCATTTTTTCTAATTTTTGACCAACACAAACAATGCTGCAATAAACACCCTCTACAGATAGCCTTTCAGACTAGCACCGTTACTTCTGTGGAACTGACTCTCTGAAATGTATCTGATCAAAAGGTAGATGTGTTTTATAAATTTCATTGGTTAATACCACATTTCTTTCCTCAAACGCCCCAAGAATTTAAGCTCTACCAGAATATGAGAGGGTTTTTTCCATTAGAAGTAATTATTCTTAAATTTTGTCCATCTATTGAATGGAATTGGCATCTTGTTTCCTTGACCTTTTCATAAGTTCTGTTTCCTAACCACGTGGTTGTCCTATTCTGTGCATTGCATATATCTATCCTTTGGCCAGTTTTCTATCAGATTAACTTTTTATAAATTAATTAGGGTGAGATATTTGTACACTGCGGGTTTGCATCTTTCTATGTAGCATAGGTTGTGAATATCTTCGGTCATTCTGCTTTCAATTTTGTTTTCAGTTATTTTTTAGGTAGCAAATGGGTCTTCTTTTCCCTTATACTTTCTGGGTCTCCTATCTTTTTTAGAAAAGGTATTCCTTATCTCAAGGATTTTTGTCTTCCATGGAATCATTTAATGAACTTGAAATTTCTTTTTATATTGCCTGAGCTAAGAGAGAATCTGTGTTTTCCCGGATAGATGGTAAAGAGTGCCAACAGTATTTACTGAATAAAACGCTTTTTAAAAAATTGAATTAAAATAGCACTATTGGCATATAATGTTTCCTCAAAACAATTTTATCTGCTTCTGGTCTCTGAATTTTGTTTCACTGATCTGTTGCTTTTTGTGCAGATACTATGATGCTATACCATCTGGGTTATAGGAGCTTCATGGTAAGGTTAATACTGGATAAGACAAACCCCCTCTCTGATCACTAACACAGAGACATTTATTCTTTAGCATATATTCCCAGACTCTTCTCAAATATTTATTATTTCTTATGAACTTTAAGTCTCCCATCTTCCATTAATATATCTTGCCTTCATGGCACTTGACGTTTACAGAGATAATCACTTTTTAAACAGGATCTTGCTAAGCCTCAGGTGCTATAATTCTATTTTATGACACTTATGCTAATATTAGGGAAAAAACTGAAAAGAAAACCCAAAATTTCTAGGATACCACTTAAATAAATCACTACATACTCATGAAATGGAACACTCTGTGGGCATTAAAAGAATGGTCAGGCATTTTGTTAGGGGTTGAATTGTGCTCCTTACCCCCAGCAAATTCACATGCTAATGTCCTAACCACCCCCCATTTGTAAATAGGGTTATTACAGAGGTAATCAAGTTAAAATGAGGTCATTAAGATGGGCTCCAATCTACTAGTTTTCTGTCCTTAAAAGAGAAAACTGGAAATAGACATACAGAGAGGGAGGGTGCCATGTGACCATGAAGGCAGAGGTCTACAAGCCAAGGCCACCAAAGTTGGATAACAAATAACCAAAAGCCAGGCATGAAGCAGGGAAGAGATTGTCTCCCACCATATTCAAAAAGAATAGACATTGCTACTACCCTGATCTCAAACTTTTAACCACTAGAAGTGTGATACAATAGATTCCTGTTGGCTAAGTTACCTCGTTTGTGGTTCTTTGTAATGGGAAACAAATACATCCTTCATGTACTGATATAAGAAATTGTCCAAGCTTGGAAACAGTGCAATTGCCTATCAACTGGAGACTGGACAAAGAAGATGTGGTTTTATGGTTGAGAGGGGTAAGTGAGATTAAGAACAATTATATATTGTATGCTACCATTTATGTAAAATGAATATATATATAAAAAACACATATATAAACATAAACATATATATTTCCTTGAAAATTCATAGATACCTCCGTAAATAGCTGGCAATACTGATTGCCAGTAAGGAGAGGAATTGATTGGGCAGTGCATAGAGTTAGGGGAGAGAATTACACTCTACAATCTTTGTGTAAATTTCATTTCTGAGACATGAAAATGACATCTACTCATGAGACATCTACTCAATTTCTGGGTGTGGTGGCACACATCTGTAATCCCAGCACTGGGGAAACTGGGGCAGGAGGATTGCTGTGAGTTCAAAGCCAACCTGGGCTACATAGTGAGTTCAAGGCCAGCCTGAAGTACATACCAAGACCTTGTCTCAAAAAAACAAAAAACAAAAAACAAGAAAAACCAATAAAAAACAGTAAAATTAAAAACAATCAAATATATACCTCTAAACTATCACTTTTTAGAAATTTTTAAATCAGATTAGTGGAACCGATCTCGTTTCATACATTCTATGTTCAAGCATAGCTGCGAAACATGTTAATATATTTACATACACAAGCAAATCTTTCTTTTTCCTATTTATTCAGACAACAGATTTTTAAAATTTTCATTTGTACATGTTTGTAGTATATTATTACATTCATTATGGGGAATTGGTATATATACATGACATTCCTCATTTTCTTTTTTAACCCTCTCTCCTCCCCTTCCTGTCCTTCCCTCCTATATATCTTGAGCCCTTTCTCATATGTAGATGCAGATATTTTTCAATACATGTTTATAATCTATGATGATAACATACTCCTTAGGGCTCAGTGCATGTATATTATACAACACTTCACAATACCCTCTTTTTATATTAACTTCTTTTCCCTCCACTCCCTTGCCCCTGCCTCTGTCTTTTAGTTCCCTTCCTATATGCCAAACATCCCTCTTGCTTTTTCCTACTGTCTATTCTTCATTTTGCATTATCTATATATCGGGGTTTTCAGACAACAGATTGCACTGGGTTTATATGTGTGCAACACTACTTAAAATAATATGAAAGTTAACAGAGTATAAGACATAACTTCTGTATTACAGAACTGTGAGTGATGGAGGATAATAGCTTAATTGAGGCACAAAAGCTAGTCATTTCATTTTGTGCCTTCATTTTCTCTAAAGTAAAATATCAAGTGAGATGAAATGACCATTGAAAGTCTTAACATTTCTGAATAGCTCTGATTTAGTCTGCTTTCTGAAATTACATTTTCAACTTTGAGATAATTGTAAATTCACCTGCATTTGTGAGAAATAATAGAGAGAGAGAGCCAACGTAGCACTGCCTGATTTCTCCAAAGGCAAAATCTTACAAAACTATGGTAAACTGTCATAACCAGGATATGATGTTGATACCATCAAACTAGACAACAGTTTCGACACCACAGGGACCACACCCATCTCCCTCTCTACTCCTGTTGTTCCAGACTCCTGGGAATTACTGATCTCTTCTCCATTCATTAATTTTGTCATTTCAAGATGTTCTGCAAGTGGAATCATTCAGTATATAACCTTTTAAGATTAGCTTTTTTATTCGGCAAAATTCCCTGGTGATTTATCCAAGTTGTTGCCTGTATCAATTTTTACTGCTGAGTAGTAGTGCATAGTATGTATGGATGCACCTTTGTTTATAAAACTATTCATTGTTGAAAACTATCTGGGCTGTTTCTTGCTTTCAGCTATAATGAGTAAAGCTAATCTGAATAGTTTTGTACAAGTTTTGGGATAAATGTTCAAGAGCACAATTGTTGGATTGTATGGTAGTTGCATGTTTAGTTTTATAGAAAATTGGCAAAGTATTTGTTACATTGCCTGTAACATTTTAAATTTCCACCAACAAAGTATGAATGATCCATTGTCTCTGCATTCTTCTAGCATTTTGTATTGTCACTAGTTTTTCTTTTCCTTTTCCTTTTTTTTTTTTTGGTGGGGGGAGTCATTCTGATAGGTATGTAGGGATAGCTCATGATTTCAATTCACATTTCCCTAATATTTATGACAATATTTTCACGTGCTGACTTGCCATTTGTTGATCCTCTTTGGTGAAATGTCTCATGTCTTTTGCTCATTTTCTAATTGCATTTTTTGCTACTTTACTATTGAGTTTTGAGAAATCTTTATATATTCTAGACACCAATCTTTTTGAATATATGGTTTAAATATATTTTTCTCTCCATTAGTAGCTTGTCTTTTTGTCTTATTCACATCATTTTTTGCAGTGTAAAAGTTTTCAATTTTGATAAGGCTCAATTGATCAATTTTTTCTTTCATGGATCATGGGTTTAATATTAATTCTAATTTTAGGGCCCACAAATTTTTCTTTTTATCTAATTTTTATAGTTTTATATTTTAAGTCTAGGATCTATTTTAAATTAATTTTTAATAAAATGTGAGATTTGGGTTACTTTTTTTTTGCCTAGAAATGTCCAATTGTTCCATTACCATTTGTAGAAAAGGCCAGCTTTCTTCCATTGAATTGCTTTTGTTCTTTTTTTGGAGGTGGAGTATTGGGGGGTGAGACAAGGGGCTGGGGTTGAACTCAGGGTCTTCTGCATGCTAAATATTGGTTAGTTCCAATGTGCATTCTCATTGCTCTTATTCAACATAGTTTAGATAATTCTAGACATTACGCTAAGACAAGGAAAAATAAAACCACACAGATTGAAAAGTTAAATAAATAAATAAATAAATAAATAAATATTCCTCTATTTGTAGATGACAGAAAATTCCAAGGATTCAACAAAAAATATTTAAAAAAAAAACACTTCTAGGACTAAGCTTAACAAGATCCTAGAATAGAAAATCAACACAACAAAGCAAGTCACAATTTAACATGTTAGAAATGAATGTGAAGAAAATAAAATAAAAAATATAATACCGTTTACTTTATAATCATCAGTTTGAAGACCTGGGGTTGTAGCTAAATGGTAGAGCACATTCTTATCAGGTGGCAGACCCTGGATTCAATCCCTAGCAGCCAAAGGTAACAGTTTAGCATATTTGCAGAGGTCTATTTTCTGAGTTCTCTATTCTGTTCCATTGATCCATGACTCTGTCCTCTGGTAACATCATACATCTTGATTTGTCTTGTGATACTGTAAGCCTACTATTATGTACAATGCTTCTTTATTCTGATTTGCAAGACTGTATTCACTATTCTTTGACCTTTCACATGCATTTAAGGATATATTTGTCTATAGAAAAGCCTTGCTAGGGTTTTGATTGGAATTACATTAAACCTAATAGATGTGAGGAGAACTGAGGAAAGAGAAAGAAGGAGGAGAGAAACAGAAAGCAAATAATAAAATGAGAGATTTATATCCTTATCTCTCCATGATTTTCACCAATATAAATGGTTTAAATACATCAATTACAAGATAGAGACTTGACCGTGGGAGGGGGAGTGATCTAACAATATGTCATCTAAAAGAAATCCATTTCAAATTTAACATAGGTAGGTTATGATCCCAACACTTTATATCATGTAAAAATTTAACCAAAAGAAAGCAACAGCAGTGATATTGATATCAGTTAAAGTAGTATTTAGAGCAAAGAAATTTAAAAGACCGAGACATTACATAAAAATAAAAGTGTCAGTTTACCAGGTAGACACAATAAACATGCATGTGTATGCACCTAACAACAGAGCTTCAAAATACACAAAGCAGAAAATGATAGAACTAAGCAAATAAATAGACAAATCCATATTTACAGCTGGGCACTTTCCTTTGTGCCTGGGACATAACTTCCTAGAATGACAACATCTTATATACTCATGGTACATTTATCTAAATATATAAACACACATTGATAAAGCACAATCAATAAAATGACATAATGTTTTTAGAATTCCTCAGATTTTCCACTAATATCCTTTTCTGTTTCCAGATTCAATGTAGAACCTCACATTGCATTTGATCATCATGTCTTTTGGGTCTCCTTTTGTCTGCGGTGGTCTCTCAGTTTTTTCTTATGGTTCATGACCTTGATGCTTTTTTTGGGGGGAGGGTTGAGACAGGGTCCTACTACAGAGTTCAGGTTGGCCTTGAACTCACTGCATAGCCCAAGCTGCCCTCAAACTTGCAGCAATCCTCCTTCCTTAGCCTCCTAAGTATTGGGATTAGAGGTGTGCATCACCAGGCCCTCCTTACCTTGACACTTTTGAAAACAACTAGTCAGATATATTGTGTAATATTTCTTAAGATTGGACTGAAACATACTCCTGACTAGATTGGGGTTATAGATTCAGGAGAAGAAATATCAGTGGAATGAAGTAGCCTTCTTATTTTATCATAGGAGAGCAGACATTATAACTATATGGTTATCACTGGTGATGTTACACTTGACCACTTAGTTAAGGCAGTACCCATCCGATTTCTTCTCTATTGTAAAGTCATTATTTTTATGTTTCCATATTCCAGGTAACCAAGTTCAGCTCCTTCCCAAGACAGGAGAGAAGATTAAACTACATATCTCAGAAATGGAGTGAAACAGTCAGAGACCACTACAGGGACAAAAGACAGGTGCATTCCTGGGCCCTTAATCAGTTACTCATTAAAAGCGTGATCTGTGTTTTCTTCTGAGGCAGTCATTGATTTAAAAGCTGCTTTTGCTACAAAACAAACAAACAAAGAAACCACCACCAACAACAAAAAACAAAAACAGAGACTCTTCATTGGGCCTACAGATTCCCACTATCTAAAGGCAAAATAAAGCTTCATTTTGTATCTGTCTTCTTAAACCAAGGGTCAGATCCTTGCTGAGCCCTCTATAAAAGCACTCACTTAGTGCCTATATAAAAACTGGCAATATAAGGCTGATTAGGCCTAAATGTACATAACCCACCTCACCCCCCTTCAAGACAGAGAACATCAAGATAAGACATTTATAAGATAGGGACATTCAACTACCAAGGGCTGTCCAGAAGTTTCGAGTGATTGCTCTAATAAACCTATGGTTGCCCTGGAATCTAGCAGCACTTCCACAAACCCGAGACTACTCTAAGCAGGAATAATCAATTCATGGAGACTAGACTAATCCCTCAAGTGATAAGGACTTCTCCAAAGCCACCTTGTAAAACCAGAACTGAGAACATCAGTCAGACCCCAGCCTACCTGGATAACTCCATAAAAGCTGGTCCCTTTTTTATGCTGACAGGCCAAACTGATCCCCATCAAAGTTGTGCCCCCTTCAGCTCCTTGAGCTACAATCCTTTCCTCATTTACTCTTACTTTTGAACTCTGCCCAATAAATCAGGCTATGCCTTTTACTGGCATGTCCAGGCTTTTCTGTGATGAGACATCAGGATCTTTTCTCCAGGCTGAGTTGTGGTTCCCACCTCCTACTTAGGGGGACCTCCTCAGACCCCATCCAATGAAAGGAATATCTATGGATATTATTTGAAATTCTTCTATAATAAAAATTTGTCCCTCAAATATGGATTTTCAGTGAACAGAGAAAACATATTAGTATCTGACTATTTTCTGGATGGTATGGACAATCTTATTTTTCTTTCTCTCTAAATTCATAAAGTGTTTTTTCTTTCTTAGGCCAGTATAAAAATAGGATTGTTTATCTTATGCTATCATTAATTTATTTGTTTAAATGTGATAAAGATTCCTTTTAGTGGGTTCTGGCATGCAAGACAAATAAGTTTTTCCATATATTTCTGTGGATACAAATTGCACCAGCACACTGGGAAAGGAAATGAGGTGACAGAATATGTGTTGCTCTGAATCACTAGGTGTCCTACTGGGAATATTGAGTTACTTAAGCTTCAAAGAAAGATGTGACAATGGCTAACCATAATTTAGCTTTGGATTTTAATGTTCTTAGAGCCTAGGTGGCCCATCAATTTTTTATGGTAAGTTTTTTTTCTTAAGTTCTCCAACAATTTCTCTGGGTTAGTTTGTTTTAAATGCAAGACTAATTTTAAGCTCGATTAAAATGTTAAAGAGGCTGTCATGCCATTTGTATTATCCTTTATGAAAAAATCTATACTTTAATAGACTTCTTTGTAAACTATTTTGAGAAATTCAATAGGATTGTTAAATAAAGCAGAACTTCTCACCAGATTCCAGTTTTTTTTAATTATGTATTCTCTGACAAAAGTGTAAAATAAGATGAAGCACTGAATAACATGACAAAAGATTTAAAGATTTTTTTCCCTTTTGCACAGAATACAGCTTTTGCGCATTACAATGTTCTGAGCTCAGAGTGGAAATTTGCCTTAGAGAACTGTTAATTGTCTGAGTCCTAATGTCACAAATTTGCATGTTATTCATCCTCTATTACAACACTACCACATTTCATTACAGTAAGTTATTTTTAAGAATCTGTCTTCTCCACTAGACCATGAACTCTGACTTCAAAGACTGTATCTTATGCATACTTATTTGCTCACTGTGGAGTATGACCCACAGTCACATTAACCATATTTCAGTTGCCTAATAACCACATGCCTCAGTACTGGACAGTGCAGATTTAAAATATCTTCATCACCACAGAGAATTCACATCACAGTGCTGGTTTAGTAGAGAATTTCTCAACCTTGGCACTACTGACATATTGGATGGAGTAATTCTTTGTTGCAAGGGATGAGGAAGCTGTCCTGTGCATTGTAGAATGCTGAGCAGTGTCCTTGGCCTCCAGCCACTTGACAGTACTGCTCTAACTCACAATGTGACAACCAAAAACATCTTGAGACATTGATCAATGTCCTTTATGGATGACATCATCTCAGGTTCAAAACCACTGTCTTAGAGAAATACTCCTTGAAGTAGGGTTCTAGAAATGTTTAGGTTGCCAAGATTTATTCCTTGGGATTGCTGAAAATAGTTTTCTTTTTAAAGATTTCCACATACAACTTAAATGTTTCATATCATTGCCTAAACCTATGCAGTTTAATAAGATAAATATTTATGAGTGTAGATAGAATTGTGCCACAGTCATGTAGAAGCAACCCTTCCCCAATTTCTCTTAATCAACAGGCCCTGGACCCATGAGATCAAAATTCTTGCCTATAAGGCAACTGTCATTTCTTCCTTAGCCCTGTGTCTGTAAATAGAAAATATATCCTAAACTACTTCAGTGTACACTGGTCTGGCTTTCAACTGTGAGAGTCCACATTCCTTTGCTATAATGGCTTTCTCTGGGCACAAACATGTTTTCCTTGCTGAGGTGGCCTTGCAGAAATCCTGGGCAAAGAACTTCCTTTAGTAGTAGTTTTCAACCAATGACCCTCAGAATTTGGTGCATACATACCCCAGCTCTCTTGCCCCCTTAGAAGGACAATTCTTAAGTATCCATTATCACTACACTCATCATTTCCTCACTGGTATTAAATTCGACTAGACCAGTGGTAATTGGCTTGATAGTGACTCTTTTACTAAATGCTTCCTCTTCCCCGTCTCACTTATTTCCAAACCATTGAATATTTCACTCCTCTCTCAAGTAAATCTTTGTCTCAGGGTCTACTTTGCCTCAGAATATGCATTAAGTTCCTAACTCAGTCTATTTCTTAGTACTCTAGAATAAAGCACTTATTAATTTATTCAACAACTATTAATTCAGAATTATTATTATGATATTATTTTTGGTGCTGGGGTGGAGCCCAGGGCCTGGAGCTTGGTGAGCAGGCACTGTACCACTGAGCCACACCCTCGACACTTATTCAGAATTATTGAGCCCTTACTGCACCCTAGGTTAGGTGGAAAAGGTACTACCTCATAATTAGACAAGTATATGCTAAATTCAAGTATATGCTAAATTCTTTTTTTTGGGGGGGGGACTGGGGATTGAACTTGATACCTTGTGCTTGCAAGGCAGGCGGTGGAACCACTAAGCTAAATCCCTGGCCAGGTAGGTACCTTTCTATTTTGAACATCCTCCTAAATTTTTACTGAGGTAAACTTTGCGTAACACAAATTCAACCATTTTTATGTGAACAATTCAATAACAATTAGTGTATTTACAGTGTTGTATAATGGTTACCACTATCTGATTCTCAAACATTTCCATTACTTCAAAATGAAGTTGTGTACCTGCTCAGTAGTTACTCTCAATTCTACCCACACCCTACTCCCAGCAACTAACTCCACTGTGCATTTGGTTTCTGTGGATTTACCTATTCTACATACTTCAAAACATGAAAGATGTGTCCTTTTGTGTCCTTCTTTCTGTGAGTATATTTTTGAGGTTCAGCTATTATGACTGAATATCCCATTGTACAAGGAGTGATTGAAAAATACAGTGAACATTTAAATTTAAAAATTGTTACAGTAAAAGATAAATTACAATTAATCTTCAAAATACTCCCCCATCTTTGAACACATTTATCCTATGTTTTTGACACTTTCTGAAGCAGTTCTGGAAGTCCTCTTTTGTGAGTGTCTTTATAAGTTGTGCTATAGTGGCTGCCTTGATGTTCTAAATCTATTCAAAATGTTTACATTTTCTGGTCATTTTGACTTTGGGAAAGAGTCAGGAGTTGCATGGTACCTCATAGTAGATGAGGACATACATAATGCTTTTATGAGCCTGCCTTTCCCTTGGATGGCATCCAACTGTAGTATCCACTGTATTTTTAATCATAACTCATAAAGATACTGATGAAAGAGAACTTCCAGAATTGCTTATGCAACTGGTAAAAAATGATGGGATAAGTGTGTTTGAGGTTAGGGGGGCTAACTCTGAGAGGAATTAATGATAATATGTTTTTTACTGTAATAAAATTAAAATAACCTTCAATATTCACTGTATATTTTAATGATACCTCATATATATATACCACAATTGTTTATCCATTCATCCACTGATGGAATTTGGGTTGTTTCCATCTTTTAGTTATAATGAGTAATGCTATTATGAATATTCATGTACAAAGGTTTGAGTATATGTCTTTGATTCTTATGAGTATGTATCTATGTAGAATTACATTAAATGGCTATTTAATATTTTGTGGAACTGCCAAATGTTTTCTATAGTAGCCTGAACCATTTTATGTTCCTAGCAGCAAGTTACAAGGATTCCAATTTATCCACATACTCACTACCACTGTATGTTTTGTGTTTTTAAAACCTAAAGCCATCTTTGTAGATATAAAATGGTATCTCATTGCAGTTTTGATTTGCATTTTCCTGACTGCTAATAATGTTGAACATCTTTTCATGTGCTTATTGACCACTGATTTATCTTCTTTGGAGAAATATATATGCTCAGGTCCTTGGCCCATTTTAAAATTGAGTTTAGGTTTTGTTGTTGTTGTTGAATTGTGAGTTATTTATTTCAGTGATAAATATTTATCAGATATAGAGCTTGAAAATATTTTCATCCATTCTGTAGGTTGAAAAAATTTATTTATATGAACCAGAGCAGGTAATCATCTAATACTGCCCAAAATAACTATCTCATGCCTCACTTACATTACCAAAGACTTCTAAATTGGAACAGTGTTCCAACTTGCTGAAGACTAATTGTTAAGCCATTTGAAAATTCCCCATGTACATCTGGTCTCTGCAGGAAGAATGCAAAAAGAAGTGGAGAGCAATCTAGAGCGCAGAACTTGCAGCTCCCTGGATTTCCATCGCTGGCTAGTGATTCAAGGAATAAGTGCCGAGGGTAGTGATGACTTTTGTACTTGCACTGTAAAGTGCCGCGAAGGTGCAGCAATTATTTTCAGCCTAAGCCTTCTCATTCTCACTTGTATTGCTATCTTGTACACTTTCTTTCCATATTTCAGTGCAATTCCTTATTTGTGCAGATGAATGCACAGATGCATTTTTTCAAACTTACAGATAAGTCTTACTGAGTATACATGGATATTAATGGATTGCTTCTCTTTCTTCTCTAATATATTTCCCCATCTTTGTCTTAATTTCTTTCTATGCACCATCATTTCTGTATGACTGGGTGTCTATCCCCTTCCTTTTTTTCCTATTTCTATCCTATATTTCATCACAATAGAGAAAGAGAGCAAATTTATTAGTTTCATTAAAGATATTAAATGTGCTATTTTATATTCACTGATAAAAATTAAATTGACAAAATTTTTACTTACATAGTCTTGCCTTGACATGTTGTACTGGAGCATATGTGACATTAGAGACTATTAATAAAACAAAAATCCCCACCTCTCTTAATCAATATAAAACATCTAGGCCTTTTCTACCTGCCTTTTTTTAAAAAAAATGTTCTATAGTACCCATGTTATATGAAAGGGCAGAATTAAAGGATTTTTGAGTTAAAAGTGAAAAATTTCTTCTGAAGATCTTCCAAGGAATTAAGGAACATTTCTACAATGGGCCAAGACAAAATTATTATATATACATGAAGTGTAGGGATATGAGAAATGGATGGACCCGACCTTTATCCCACATTCCATAAGTATTATATAGTGAACCTTGGCTTTAGAAAGGAATGCTTGGTAGACAACATGAAGCAGTCAAATATTCTTTGGCAAGAATGTGGACTACAGTTACCCTGGTTGATAAGCATAAGATCCAAATATTTTGACAAGATACAGTGAGGTTAAAAATTCCTTTTGTTTAAAATAAAAAGAGAGGGGTACAGTAAATCTTCATGACCTTAAATATGTAATAGATTTGTAAATATGACAGTAAAAGCATGAGCAATATAAGAAGAAATAGATTATTAGACTTCTTCAAAATTTAAAACTTTTGCATATCAAATTTAAGAAAATTAAAAGATAACTCATAGAACAGGTGAAAATATTTTTGACCTGTATGTCTAATACCCAGCAGCTAAATATATAAATAACTCTTACTACTCACCAACAACAAACAACACAAATAAATCACTCATACATTGCTTGTGGGAATGTAAAATTATACAACCACCTGGAAAATAGTTTAATAGTTTAAAAAAAAAATAAACATATATTATCATATGGCTTAGCAATTTTACTTCTGGGCACATTACAGAGAAGTGAAATGAAAATCTCAGAGAAATGAAAGTTTACATCCATCCAAATACTTGGACACATATGTCCAGTACAGTTTAATGTGTCACAGTGAAAAAACTGGAAACATCATAGTATTCTTTAATACATGAATGGTGAAGCAGAGTATGGTAAGGTATATCAAGGAACACCCCTCAGTAATAAAAAGAATGAACTACTGATAAAACAACTTGGATAAAGCATATAGTACTTAGTTAAAAGTAATTCCAAAATGCCATATACTGCATGATTTCATTTACAGAGAATTCACATTTTGATAAACTTACAGAGATGAGAAAGAGATTAGTGATTTCCAGAGAAATGGTGGGGTTGGTTGCTGGAGCAAATGGAATAGGTATTTGAATGGAAATCTTTGTAGGGATGAAATAGGTCTGCACCTTGAAATGTTGTTAGTTATACAAATTTGTCCAAGAAAAATTGGCACAATATACCAACACAAATCACCTAGTGTTGTTATTAATCTCCTTAAATTATGTGAAACGTGACCACTGGGGAAACTAGAAGAAGGGTACTTAGTACCTCTCTGCACTATTCTTGATACCTCTGAATGTTTATTTCAAAACAGAAAAGTTTTAAGAAATCAATATTTAGGAATTACCTTATTGTGACTAATACTGTTCACTGCTGAGTCAAATATTTTATTTATATGACAATTTTCTTTTTGTGTAACATTGTTTTAGAATAACAATTTTATTTGCTTAGTTTTAAATGTCTGTATCCTTATGTCTTCCCAATCACTCATATAGAATTTTAAAGCAACTAATTTGGTTTGCTATGTGCAAACACAGCGATTACTTTATCTGTTCTTTTCTCCCATCTAACTCCTTAACATGTGTTTAAAAATACTTTTGAGACCCCTCTATCTTTCTGCTGCAGTTTTGACTGGTTCTCTCCTGAAAATGGCTGTGTTTCATCTCAGTTACTAAAATATAATTAAGAAAGGAACTAATTTTATATAGATTTTTGAATCTATATTTTCTTTTGACTTCTTTTGAATCCATTGAGAAGTCTACTATCATTCTGTTGTAGGTAATCTCTTTTTGTGGATATTTTTAAGGTCTTCTCTTTTTCTTTAAAGCTTGACAATTTCATTGGAATATGTCTAGGTGGAATTTTCTTTTCATTTATTTTAATTGGGACTTCTTGGATTCCAAAGAAATCCAGTTTGAAATAAAGGTTCAAATTTTTAAGCATTTCTGAAAGATTTCACCCTTAACTACTGGAATACTGCTTCCACCCAATTTTATTGTTTTAAAAGTCCAATTACATATATGTCATACTTAATTCCATTTTTGTACATCTTATGTTTTCTTTAACATTTTCCATGTCTCTCTGTGGTATACTGGGAAAATTTTTTTTACATCATCTTCTAGTTAACTGACTGTTTCAATTTTGTTGTAAGTTTATGTTTAAATATTCATTTGAGGTTTTTCTTCTATTGATTTTATATATTTAATAAATACATCAATATACATTTAATATATACATCTTTTTTCCCCCTCAAAGTTTGGATTCTATGTTTTATACTTTAAGCATGACTTTTTCTTTCTTTCTTTTTTTTTGAGACTAGGTCTCACTATGCAGTTCAGTCTGGCCCTGACCTTACTATGTAGCCCGGGCTGGTCTCCAACTCATAGTGACCCTCCTGCCTCAGCCTTCCAAGTGCTGGGATTACAAGCATATGCCACCATGCCTCGGTCATTTTTAAAATAATTCCAGTATCTAAAGATACAGCACTGAGAAGGACTGGGTTTCTTCCTCAACTGACTCATTCATATTGTTTCCATACATATATTATAATCGTAGATTGTGAGCTCATTAACTCTGGAAATAACATGGCATGAGTGGAAGGTACATAAATTTAGAAATTAATCTTATAGTTGCTGCAGAATTAATTGTAAGCACACTTATCACATCCTTCTTGTCTACTATACTAGATTCTATGTTTTCCTTTTTATTGTTTTATTCTCGAACATTCAGGATCTTGTTATAGTTGATTCTCGACACAGTGTGTTTGTAAAATAAATATTTGTGAATCTGAATCCTTGACTATATCTTCATTAATTCTATGTTAAATAATACTTTCCTTCAGAATTATAAAGATGAAGAGATTTGAATAGTAGTCACTAAATGCCAGGAAGGCTAGCAGTTAGAAAGGACAACAGAGGTTGGATAATGTATACCAAAATCTAGTTAAAGAGGAAGAATAAGTTCTAGTATTCTACAGCATAGGAGAATGACTATAGTTTATAACAATTTATTATCTACTATATAAGAACTAAAAGAGAGTTCAAATGTTCCAAACACAAAGCAACGATAAAGGTGAAGGAGATGGAATTGTAAATTACCCTGGTTTGATCATCACACATTCTACACATGTACTGAATATTTGTTACACTGCATCCCACTTATTTGTACAATTATTATTTGAACAACTAATACAATGGAAAATAAATGACATTTATTAACAACAACAACAACAACAAAAGATGGAGATTCTGTAGCTTCTACTTTCAGGAATTGCTGTAAAGAGGTTTGATGTCCTCCTGATTTTCTATCCTTCATCAGTGATCTGGTTCCTGTCTGTTTCTCCATCTATTCATTCACTTACCTATCGTTATCTCCACATCTCTGTCTTGCTGTCAATACTTCCCTCTCTTTGGAAGTTTTCAGAAACTCACTGCTTTTCTGAAATGCTACATAAGAAGCCTTGATGTAAGTCTTTGGTACTGTGTTGAGAACTTGATAGGCACTTTCAAACTTGACAGTCATGTCCTTCATTCCTGAGAAATGTTCTTATATTTTTGACAAATTCTTCCCTATATTTCCTTTAGTCGTAAGTTGGGCTTCTTCAATTGATCCTTTAATTTTACTATCTTTTCTTTTTGTTAAGTTTTCATTTCTTGATCTTTATTTTATCAGCTTTCCTGGAGATTTAGCTTCCAATTTTAATTTAAATTTAGATCTTGGCAGTGATTATTTCATCTTTCAGGAACACATCCTTCTTTGATTTTTTTCCTTTTTAATAAAATCTTTTCGTTTCATGGATCAAATATATTCTCTTATATTTCTAGGGATAGTAGTTATTAGTTACAAACTCCTTTCTTCCTGTTTTTTATTTTGATCTCAATTCCTCAAATGACTGATGATCCTTTACTATTCATATTTAGAGTTTCCCAGACATTAAAATATAATGATAAGCTTTGTTTATAGAGCTTCTCAAGAGGTGAATTTCATTCTGTGTGCAACAGGCCAAAACTCCCAACTAAAAATACCATACGTCTTAATCAAAGGCCACTCAGTTCTTCTGGAGAAAAAAAAAATCTAATCTCTTGTCTGGGAGTCCATATATGCTGCCAGTATTTTTGGAGTCAGCACTTGGCCTTGGGGGTAGTGACTAATCTTATCACATATATGTACTTTCACTTAATTTCCACTTCTAATGTGGAAACTGCTCTGCATCTTTTTCTGTACTAGATGTCTCCAAATCTTCAACTTTCCTAAGTACAATTTCCTTGGAGAACATACTTCTGATCTCCTGACAGGGTAGGTAACAATCACCTTAACTCTACAGAAAGAGCCAAATTGCTTCTAAGCCACAGTTCTGATTAATTCCCTTAATTTCAGTCTCATGCTCATCCCCTTTTTCTATAACAGTTGCTGTCTCTAATTCCAAAGGCTTTCCAGATCCTAGGTACTTGGTATTGACTTTCCCAGATACGCTAACTCCTCTATTCTCTTTACATAGTCCCCAAATCTGTCAGCTCCTACATCTTACTGTTTCTTTTCCCATATTATTTCTCCTTGTGGATATCATTTTAATTTTCCCATTCTCATTTTAGTGAAGTTTTGAGACTGAATATTTTTAACCAAAAATCCTTATAAGTTATCCATAGAGAGAAAAATTTGCAAACAATATGTGGGTCAGAGGTGAAAATTTTGCAAACAAGACTTGCATAGGTCAGAAGTGAAATAACAGAGATGGGCAGGATTTGTTTAAATTTGGCCAATGGACAGTTGCAATGAAGGTCTGCTGTCTGTATATATAATTTAGAATTCTTTATGGCCTTGAATTTCCCAGCTGTGATTTACAAACCACATTTATTTTCCTCACTACTTTTTACTGCGAATTATGTGGGAACCATTTGTAACCTTAAATTATATGATTCTCATTATCTAATACGAGGTTGAAACATCCTATCAATTTTGTAGACCTAAAATTTTTTAATACTGATAATACTATGTGGTTTAAACTAACATTTTCCCATACTGTTTATGGACCTCCTGGCACTCGTATTGCATATGCAAACTTCCATATTATTCCAAATTTTTATACTTCTCGATCTTTCTCAGATGAATAAATATGTATATACAAGGTTGTACTCTGGTCAGTATTTTGTTTATTAAGAGGTATTATATTATGAATACCAAAGTCACTTGAAATGAAACACATACTGGGCTCAGTGGCAGAGTGGTCGCTTAGCAGGTGCCAGGTCCTAGGATACACAGCACTGAAACAAATAACTAAATAAAATCTACCAAACAAAATATTTACTCCTTCTATGAGTTATACTCTTGGGAATTGTGGCTTTTTAAAACTGCTTTTGGAAATTTAATGATATAACATAAAAGGGTGTTTTGTAAACTATAAAGGGCCATATTTAAGTGAGGCACATTATTATTAGTATTTATAACGCACCACGAGAAATGCAAGATTAAAGGTCATTTAAACTACTATGACTATGAGATAGGAGGACAGAACCAATTCTCCCAAGAGCCAGGATTCCTTATTATTAATAATGATAATGGTGATAATAAAATGAAGCTACTGGTAACATATCAAGACTTCACAATACACAGTACACAGTGGGAAGGGATTTATATAATCTTTACAATATTACCCTTTACTTCTATCCTCATTTTAGAACCACGGCCTAGAGGGGTTGAAAGGTTTGAAGACAATCACGCAACTTAAAAGTGCCACAGCTAGCATGAGGAGACAGAGTCAACACTTCCTTTCCTATACTCCACTGCAGAATGATTCTACTGTAAAAGATTATTTTTGAGTGCAATGCAGAAGTGCGGACCTAAAACAGAGTTTGAAATCCTAAGTGTATTAGCAAGAATTCTACTGGTCTGAAAGCTGTTATTTTTCCATGAATCCTCTGCTACCTAAGGATAGAATTAGAAAGGTACTCAGATGGCCTAAACTAAAAGGTAGGTACAACACAGCAAAGGGGACTGACTCCTCTGAGAATTTAGCAACTCTATTTATTCTTTAATTATAAAGTAGTCAATTAACTTGGAACCCTTTGTTTAATTTCTCCCCTCTTAGTCTTTAGCAAATTTCACATCATATTTGGCTACATCAGACATAAAACTAACTTCAACTAATTTGATGCATTTCTCCTAATCTTTTGTAAATGTTACCTTATTTGAGATAATTCCCTGTTGAAATGAGGTGTAGACTGCTTCATGGCTCCAATACAATTGCAAATATATATTTAACATTAAGATAAATGAAATATGGCCTAGGGAATGTAGCTCAGTGGTAGAGCACCCACTAAGCATATGTAAAACTCTAACTTTAATGCTCCCACTGCCAAAAAATAGGGTAATAAGTTCATCTAAAGTTGTGAAATGTACCCAATCAGAATATTAGATTCATGAAGGTTAAAAATTGTTTTTGCCTGCCTTACTCCTCTTGGAAAGTGCCTAGTTTACTTGCATACATTTGGCTCTTCAATAATTTCTTGATGAAAAATGAGGTAGATGTGGCCTATGATGTCGCTATTTTCAAAATCTCTTCTGGTCTTTTAACATATTATTTGCTGTATAACAAAATTAGCTCTAGAAATTCTTTCAGATTCAGTTCCGCCTTTTTTTTCACCCAAAATTGGCACTACAGAATAGGCGGTATGTATTCTTCCACTGCTGTTGAACAACTGAAGGTACCTATGAACTATTGAGATAGTTGGAGAAAGCCACAGCTTGAAATATATTGAGCCTAACTCTGTAGTTTAATTGCAAAATTAATAAAATGTGAATAATAATTACCACAGCAGTAGTTAAATCATGCTGGTACAACTGCTGGCTTTGCTCTTCGATATTAACTCTGAAGGCTTTACTCATTGTGGTGCCCTCTTAATAGAAGAAAGGGCACATCAGGATTTTGAGTGCATATTTTGTTCCTTTGACATTGTACCCTATCATGTGGAACACTAAAATAAAAATAAAACGTATCTGCCAAGTATAAAAATAAAATCAAAGCACATTGTAACTCATTTCAAATCCCAAGTATAGCACTATATTGCAATTAATATACTTGGGTGTTTGTGTTCATTTTTATAATTACAGTAGCTTCCTACATGAACAGTGTTAAATGGACCCATTGCAACATGATTAGAAATAATTAGCTCCTGTCATTTAATCTTATATATTTACATGTGCCATAGAATATGCTGGTGTACATATTCCTTTACTAATTCAAGAATCATCAATTCAGCCTAGGTCAGAAATATAATTTATTTTGGAGTTCTTAACCACCTCTACATATTCTTTCAGTCTGAGATAACAAGCCATTGGGTACAGAAAAAAATACAACATTTTTTAAACATATATTGGCATTCGTTTCTTTTCTTTTTAGTCTAGGCTGGACTTGAACTCACTAGGTAGCCCAGGCCAATTTTGAAGTAGTGATCCTTTTGCCTCAGCCTTCTAAGTGCTGGGGTAACAAGCATGTATCACCATACCTGGCTTCACATTCTTTTCTAAAATAACTTTTTACTTTGAGATGGTTTAAAACTCACAGAAAATTACAAATATAACACAGAGTCCCCATGTACTGTTCAATAAGATTTTCTTAATAAGACCTTAAATAACCATAGGACATTATCAAATCTAGAAGAATGATACTGGTACAATACTATTAACTCAAAGACATACCTGATCTATATTTCACCAGTTTTTATATGCAGTCTTTTAAAGACATATTTATTTTAATCATTTTTAAATGCTAACTCTGAAATTAGATGTGTTTCATAGCTATTTCAATACCATTCTAAATTGTTCTAAACAATTGTTCAGTGTAACAAAATTATAATAATGATATTCTGATCACTGAATGTGAAATACTTTGCTTTCTATTATGGAATTGTTGTTATAGAAAATTTCAAAAATCATATTTTTAAAGACAGAAAACATGTTGATGGAGAGACCCTGACTTTTATCCCCCTTGATACATGTATGCTCAATTACTACTTAGAAACTATATATGAAAGGTTCAGTTCTGCTCTAACGCTCATTTCGGACCAGGGTTTTCCTTAACATTTGGTTCAATATTCATAGCAGGTCAGCTTTCAAATACTCTTTCAAAGCAAACATTAGTAGACATCACAGCTGTAGTTTAGAGGTTATTTAGAATATTATATTGGAAACAAAAGTGCTAGAAAGAAAGTGTACATTTTCAGATAAAATGAGGTGAGTTAATGTATTACATAATGTATTATATATCATTCTTGGTACTATTTACCACTGTTCCCATGCTAGTAAGTTATTCAAAGAGGCTAGATAGCTGGCATACCTATTGAACAAACAAAAACAAGCATTTTTTTCCTAAATATTTTAAATTATTGGTCATTATTAATTTTTATAAAATGCACTGCAGTTACATTAATCCCAACAGTATAATATCTTTGTAATGTGGATATAAGTAATTCAACAGTTCATTGTGATTTTTCTTTAATACTAGATTGTTGTAAAGTATTACTCGCCTTTTGATGACATGCCCTTAATGACTACGCCTCTTTCAGCGAGTGCTGGGTCATTATTAATTTCTTTTGTATTCATTATAACAACATCAATCAGGGAAAGCTCATTTGCTATTAATGTGAATATAACAGGTAATTCCATTCTAATCTAGTAGTGATTAATGTTCACTTGGTAAGTAATTACAATATCACATTTCAAAGTGTTAGCATCAGACAATACTTATTTTGTGTGGCTTCTTAAAGAATCACAGCATTTAATCTGGGTTAAGAATTAAAAATGTTAAAGATAGAAAATCAACCCAGGGACAAAAAGAAAGAGCTCTTATGTGTTTGGGAAACGTGAATCATGGTTAAGAGAGGGAATTACAAAACTCATTACTTTTCTTTTGTCAATCAAGTATATTTCATATCCACCCAGAAATATTATGATTCCATTTGTAAAACAAAGGTAGAGGAAACTGACAGTTTTAAAAAGCCACTGCTTTAGTTCCATGATGATAAATAATTTTCAAACTTCAAATTTTCTGTCCTAAATGACAGATTTGTTCCAATGTAACATATTTCCAACTTATATTTAAAAGGGTCATTTTTATTCTATCATTTAACTTGAATATTATTAAAAATTAAAGCTAGGCATGGTGGTGCATGCCTATAATCCCAGCACTCAAGAAGCTGAGGCAGGAGGATTGCTGTGAGTTTGAGGTCAGCCTGGGCTACATAGTGAGGTCATGGCCATCCTGAACTGCACAGTGAGACCCTGTCTCAAAAAAGTTAAAGACATCTATTTAATTTTGAACCAAATTATCTTTATATTGAAAAAGTAAGTATAAAAGTATGCTGATGCTATATATTAATATCACAGATTTGTTCTTAGGTAAACTATACAAACATCCATTAATATCAATAACCAGAGAGACTCTCACATACATTGGCACTTAATATATTAAGTTAGATCAGATCAGTGCTGGTCATTGAGTTTTAAAATCCTGGAAATATTAAACTAACTGTAGAACATTATCAGTTGTCTGTGGGCACTGGAGATTTATAGGCTACATGGGGTGGAAAACGCATGCGAACCTCAAAACAACCTTGAAGTATGGGCAAGACAGGTATCATTAATCTTATTTCACAGATGAGGAGATTGATGCTGAGAGAAGTTAAGGGACTTGCCCTAAATCCCACTACAGGGCTTTTACTGGAACTCAGGGCTTTTAACTCTTAGTTTTATGTTCTTTCCACTACAGCCCAGGGCCACCCTGCCTCCATTCACTTGTGACAGCTTCTAGAGAATAGATGTAAGAAAAACTGCCAAGGGTTTAAGAATAACCAAGTAACTAAAACTACCAGAGCAACAGGGATGCAGATGAGAAAGCAAAGAAAGGAAGTCAGGAACGCTGGTATTTTCCAAACATTTGGGCACCCCACATTTATTCCCAATGTATGGAATACCAAGTCTGTAAGCCACAGAATTTCAATTATAAATCCCACAAGATAGGAAGCTTATCTGATGTGCTATCAGAAGTGAATTTGGAAATGAATTAGTCTCAGTGGCGCCAGCAACACATTATGTAGTACCTTATAACATGGACTTGTTGCAAAGTATGGGCAGAACAGTGAACAGGATAAAATCATTGCTTTCAAGAAGTTCATGGTTCATAAATGCTCTAAAACAAGAATTTCCAATGGCAAAGCACATGCGATGATTGAGTTATAGGTAAGTATCTCAGTGATTGATTATTTTCAGTCCCATAACAGATAAATAGGAACTAGTGGCAGCTTAAACTTTCTAGCCATGTGTTATTCTATTTGTTTATCATGATATCAAAAAGACTGAGAAGCACCAAAAAGAAGTTTAGGCTTTTCTACAGAAAGAAATAAATTTGTATCTTGTCTGCGGGAGAGTTGGGGATCAGAAGATGTTCCTAAGTAGTGTAATGAATCTAAGCTTAAACCAGAAGGAGACTGGAGAAGAACAATGCCAAATCATTGAGACATGTCAATATTGTTTGATACAAATGCAAAGACTACATTAGAGCCATATGGCATCATTTTTCTCCTCTATTCTTGTCTGCCAAAAGCTCTACCCATTGTCCAAATGCCTCCTTCTGCCATGATGTCTCTGCCTTGGAGCCAGCTGACCATGGATCAACACCTCTGAAACTGTAAGCCAAAATAAACTTCTTCTCTTTCAGTTGCAAGCATCAAGTATTTTGTTCCAGAAATGAGAAAGTGGATTAATATACCCCTTATCTAGGAAATTCTCACCTTTTTACAATGTTTTTCCTTTGCATCTATATAGCCATGCATACCAAAATGAAGTTTGCTTAACACTCAGGATAGGGAGTTGATCTGTGATGTTATATAGATGAACAGCTAAAGTTTAAATTTTCATACTCATTTATTTTTATGTGTATTAGGGGAGAACACACTAAAACATCAAACTAAAATTTTATAGGTATTATAAGACAAGGTTAAAAGTAAAATACAGAGATGAGATGACTTTAAGAAAATCACTGAATAAACAGGATAGGCCTTTACTGAAAAGACTGAACAATGAAGAGCATAAAAGATTCCTATTGCATTTGTAATACATTTCCACAAACTTGGTGGCTTAAAACATAAACTGTGCCACGGATATAGGTCAGTGACTGAGTACTTGTCTAGCAGGTGTGAGGCCCTGGGTTTCCAGCCCCAGCATTGCAAAAGACAATAAACAAACAGAAAGCCACATACACTGATAATCTACAATGGGATTATTTGGGAAATCAGAAGACAAAAATGAATTTCACTGACTAAAAACTAAAGTATTTGTAGGGCTGTGTCCCTTCTGGTTAAGCTACAGGAGGATCTGGTGCTTTGTCTTTTTTAGCTACTAGCGTCTACCTACACTGCTTGGTTAAGGCCCCTTTCCATTTTCAAAGCCAGTAACAGAGTGTCTTCATGTTTCTGTGTCTGATTCCCACTCTCCACCTTCACTTACGTGGACCCTATGATTATATTTGACCATTTAGATAATACAGAATAATATCCCATTTTAATATCACTTGATTAGCTACCTAAATTCTATTTGCTATCTCAATCCCCAAATACCTGTACCACGGAGCATATCATAGCCACAGGTTCAAGGGGTTAATATCTTTAGGGAGCTCATTATTCTGCTAACCACCATGGGAAATAAAACTTGCCTTTTACCAATGGCAGATTGGCTGGCTTAATGGAAGCAAATGCTTTCATGTCTCCACTTTCACTCTTTCATGTCTGCCATTAGCAAGAGGACATGCTTGGGCTAACATGTGGGAGGAATGTGCAAGACATGAGTAACAGGGCAGTGTTGACCAAGGCAATTTCAGACGCATGAGCTCTTGGGTGCACTTCAGACTTATAAGCAAGCCCAGCCAGAGCAGATGAACAACACAACACAAATCATCAATCCACAAATCAGTGAACTATAGGATACCTACTGTTTTAAGCTATTGAGTTTGGGGTGGTCTAGCTGTTAAACTTTGGAAAGATCTGTCATGCAGCATATTTCTCACTTCACTACTGATTTACAAAATTATATTTACAGATCAACTGTATTTGAGAACCACTGCCATACACTATTTCATGTAATGTGCGGCACATCCTAAACCCTTAAGAATGTTGTTGAGTGAGTAATCACAATGTGAACTGAGTCATTCACAATGCTGAGCTACTAATTTTGGAACTGAATAATGTGGCCATTGCGGTGTACTAAGCTGCACAAAAACTTATAGAAAAGAAGTATTTTATATAGAAAATGTTGCTTTCTCTATTATTTTAGCAATATTATTGCTTCATATAAAGTCATGCTGTGACTTTGTGGAAAGCTGTGCTTTGCGAATTTAAAAGGACACACTGACTACATGTTGACTGGCCTGGAGAGGGTGCTTCCAATGTTAATTTGTTTTTATTTTAATTCTTACCTGCCAGCCTGAAAATTTTCCTTAAAATGGTAATGGATACAAATTAATCAATAAGGTGTTTTAGAGAGCTTTAATATAAAAGGAGCTAAAAAAATCCAATTTTAAAACTGGCACATGTATTTAGCACATGCCATAGTGTAGCTTAACCCATACTACATTGACAAACATAGGTCAAAGTTAACTCTTACAAAGAGGGGGAAATGTTATTTATAAAATAATCAATTAGAGTAGAAAACACAAATTTTTGTTTTGTTTTGGTTTTAGCTAAAGCCAGACCCTTTAATTATAACAATTCTGCCTAATGGTCTACATCTAATCAGGTACAATTTACTAATTAATAAAACTGGCTTTATGTTTTCTGGTATTATTTTAATGGCTACTTCAGTGGTCTGAATCGAGAAAGTACTATAATTTATAGTGTTTTAATGAGAACAAGTTTATTTTTCCTCACCTATGTAAAAACACCCATCCTACTTTTTAAAAAGGCAACGTATCATTTAGGGGTAAGATTATTAGAATATTAAAAATTAATCATATACAGAAGGATGAATAGATAACTATGTTATAAAACAAGTACAGTAAAATTTCAGTGGCAAAACACAGGTAGTAGGTATAATTCTAAAACATACTGGAACAGAAAACAATACTGAATTGCAAACACTGAATCATTACATAGTTTCATACTACTGCCACTGTACTGTAGCTACTTCTTTTTCAGTAAATTGTTATTTTTATGTTTTTTACTTTGAAATGTCTAATAGACAGTTTTCGGGGGGCATGCTCATGTTGTATGATTTACTGAGAGATTTGTGACCACCCTGTAGACCAGAAATCTTTTCTGGAGTTTTAGATTTTGAAGATTAAATGAGAATTAGTTGAGTTGAAGAGGGAAAGTTAGGTGAAAAGTCTTCCCAGTAAATAGAAGCATGGAGACATTCTGTGAGTAATATCCAGATGGCCTTGAATTTTATGCTTCATATCTGCCTCAAGGAGAGGGGAAGAAATGGGGCCTTAGAGAGTTTACATCTGAATGGCCTTAAATACTACACTATGGAGGTAAAAGTTTATTTTAAAGGCATTGATGAATTCCAAACATGGATATGAAAATGATAGGGTCACCCATCATGTAAGAAGGTAACTCTGGCCAAGAAACTGGCACAGGAAGACTATTTACAAGGTTAGTTTTCTAGGTGAAATTAATAGTAACAGCACCAACAACAGTAACAGTAAATATTTGTCACTGCTTAGATTCTATGTAACTGACTCTCTGTGCATTAGTCTCACTCATTCTTTTCTTTTTAGCCAGTCCAAACTAGAAAACTATATGAGGAAACTGAGACTAGAACAGATTAGGAAATTTAGTAAAGGCTATAAGATTTTAAGTAGGTGTGCTTAATTCCACAGTAATAAGGGTCTAAAATGATGGTTACGGATAAAAGTCTGTCTTAAGAAAGAGCAGATAAAACTAGTGATTTTTCTTTTCAGTTGTGGATGTGTGTATAAAAGATAGACGTCATCAGAATCAGAGGTTTTGGGCTTAAATAATTGAGTAAGGGTGGTGTCATTTTCTAAAACAGGAAATAAAAGCAAATGTCCAGATTTATTGAGGATTCCACTTTAGGACATGCTAATTTTGACATGTCCGTGGCCAGACGAGACTCAAAATATTTAACAACTCTGATGGCAAACGGCCAACAAATCAAAGAAGTCCCTAGCCAGCATATCCTACTTGTGCTTATCAGTCCTATGGCCTAAAAATAGAAGTGCAGAGGGGAGTTACATAGATAAATATGGAATAACCAAGAGAAAGACACAGGAAGCGACAATGACTTGAGAGTCATCTGCTTGTAGGTTTTAATTAGAGCTTTGTGTAAAGATGAGATCACAGAAGAGCTGTGGGATGGAAAGTGAAGAAGGGCTGAAGGGTTGGATCTGGGGAGCATCCTTACTTTTGCAAGGGGCAGAGGGCGAGTCATCTGTGAAAAAAGACTCAAATGTAGTATGGAGATAGGTCAGGTGAAGACATGGGTAAGTGGGTGTCAGCGAACTGAATGAGAGAATTACACAGAGAAGCTGGGTCAGGCAATTTGGCAAGGGGTAGGGTATTGATTTCTCAGTGAAAGTAGTTTGCCTGGCATGGTAGGAATAACAGCCAAATAACATGGACTACAGAAATGAATCACGGATAATGAAAGGGCATTAGCCAGTTGTGCTGCTCTGGCACAAAGACTGATTGCATGAGGAAGGAAGCAGGTAACCCCTGAAGAGGATGGGAGAGGAGCAATGGTACTTTGTGGCTGACACTCCTTCATGCCTTTGTGTAGCAAGCTGGGCATGGTGGTGCTTGCCTCTAACTCCAGCACTCTGGGAGGCGGAGGTGGGAGGGTTGCAAGTTCGAGCTCAGCCTGGGCAACTTAGCAATTTAGGAAGACCTTGCCTCAAAATAAAAATGAAAAAGAGCTGGGGATATAGCTCAGTGTGAAGGTTCAAGTCCCATAACTGGAAAAATAAAGTATAGCAGAGTAGTAAGCTGACAGCAAAGGGTCAGTAGAAGGTAGCTTTAGAATGATGGAAGAAGATGATTTCTGACAGAACAGAGCTCCAAGCATGGAATTCAGAACAGCACATCAACCTTGTACTCTTATACCTTCCAAATTCTGTATTTACATGAAGCCAGAGGGATTTTTAAAAAAAATATGTAAATGAAAACACTACTGGCTCTTTTCTCACTTAGAATATAAACTCCAGCAGGCAGGACACTAGGCAAGCAAGCCCAGGGCCAGGAAAATACAGATACTGAAGTAGATAAAGCACGAATGAAGAATGGCATAAATCCTGTCTGGCAAGGAACCCACGAACCCTCAAAGTCTCCAGTGTACCTTTTGAACAAGTGATCTCCTTGTCAAGCATTTGTGGATGTCTGTTTTATGACAGTTATGGCCCTGCCTGGTTGAATAAGTGTAAGAAAGCTATGTATGTGCTAGATGTCAGAATTTATTCCATGTGCTATTTTAAGAGGCAATTCATTTCTGACACAACCACCATATGCATTTATCCAATATGAATGGCTTCTGGTAATGAGAAGGTAACACACTGCATTTAGAAAACTAATTTGCAACACAACAAAAATGCCTTATATAAAAATGTTGCCATCTAAATATCTTCCCCTGATTGTTTCTGTCTAACTTTTAGATAGCAAATAGTTTTGGGGAATTTTCTGAATTGGATCCAGAGCTTTTCCAAAGACAAGGTCATCACCATCAATACCCATGTACCATGAATCTTAGAATTAAGAGTATTTTAGTCAAGACACTTCTCAGAGTCATACTAAACTATGTTATATATTTATAGGCATCTATCTGAGATGACTATTAGGGAAGAGGACACTGAAAACAAATTAACCATAAACACGATCAGGAACATATACACTTCAAGGAATGCTGCCTTTTAATGTAGTGAGTAATATTACAATTTAGGAAGCAAACTTTTCTTTTGAAACTGCTTTCAAAGACACTTTCTGATTACAAAAGCAATTTTAGAAGACATCTACTTTTTATTTAGAAATTTATTGCATCTAGGTTTATCATTTATTTACTATGTTCAACATAAGAAGCTTTTCAATGACTGACAAAATATTTGAAACCAACCTTAAAATATAAAAATTTGGTACCTCTCAGGATCCTCTCACTACATCCCATTTCTGCCTTCTTCCCACCTTACTGGAGTTTCTATTATTGTCCAAATCAGCACAAGAAAGGAGTCAGGGTTAGAGAAGGAGGGAACTGGGGGTGAGAAGGAAAGGGACAAGAGGTGTCAGAGGACAGATATAAATTCTCGGCATTTTTAGCTGAAACTCTTGAACATGTAAGATTTGCCACAGGATAATATCAGCCTGTGGCAGTGGAGGACCAGTTCTTCTTCAAATGTACATTGTTCCAGCAACTTCTTTAAGTTTATCCAGATATAAAGGCCACAGCCACGACTGCAAAAGGTGATCTGGAACTCATACTGCTCCTCCAACTCATGAAGCCTCTTGGTGACATACACATAAGTCTCCTGGAGCCGGGAGTGATTGGTGGGAAGGTACACTCTGTTGATCCAGTCTCTGTCCCCGAGCAGGCGTCGCAGATTATACGGGGTGATGCCAGAGACACTGTGGAGGCAGCCAAAGGGGCTCATAGCAGAGACCACGTCATCACTGTGGGTATACAGAACACCAAAGGGGAAGGCAGTGATGCCAAAATCCTTACTGCCTCAGATCACATGGGTCCTGTTGGGGTCAGGCAAACTTTCTAAGCTCAGAACACCGTGGAATATGATGATTTCATCAAACATGGACAGCATGTATGTTTCATCTATGATCATGTGTAGTTCATTTCTTTTGGCAAATTTCAGGTATTCTTTCAACGACTTCTTCACATTGACATCGCCCAGAGGATTCTGAGGGTTGGCTAGCAAGAGGCCTTTGACCTTTTTACTTTTAGTCTTAGCTTCAAGCAGGGCTTGCTCTAGTTTGCCCATCGTGAGCTGGAAAGGCTGGGTGTTTGTATTAGTGATCTCACTGTCCACGTGGATGGGAATCATCTCAACTTGTGCACACATCTGGGCTCTAAAAGGGAAGCCACTATGGAAGGGAGTGGGGACCAGAATGGCATCCCCTGGGTCACACAGAACCATGGCCAGTGCAGAGAAGACAGCACAGCAGCTATTTAGAAGAACCACATTTCTCAGATTCAGGTGGCTAGGTGATCCACAGTAGTAGCTCAGAAACTTGGCCTCTTCTGCCTGAAGGAACAGATGTCCTCTCCAGTCGGGGTACTGCAGCAGGGGCTCCTTGATGTAGCTCATGTCATTCTGACACAACCTTTCAGTCATCAGATCAACACACAGCCTGTTCTCCCTGATGCCAAGGTTAAGGAAGCCCAAGGAGTTCAGGACGGTGTGGTATTTGTCTCCTTGGTAGGCCTCGTAGTCCTGGAAGTTGGAGTAGTAAAATGTAGAGATCTTAACCCCCCGGTTGGATAGGATATGGCTAAAAAAACGTAGCTTCAGAATCACTCCGCTGGGCACCTGGCTGGTTATGCTGCATAACTGACGGGGCCTGGCTCATATTCCGGGTATCTGTACTGGCCTGGGAAGGCTTGCTGGAATGCTGGTTGCTATCCATACTCAGCTCTTCAGGCTAGAATCCTTATACTTGCTAAAACCGTCCTTAGTCTTTGGGGCTTGGAGACCTGCTCTTCCTCTGTTCACTAAGCTTGCGTCTTCGAAACTGAAGGCATTTTCTATGAGTGAAAAAGCTATATACAACCATAATCAGATGCATAAATCACCTTCAGATATACTACCTTGTTTGCCTCTTCTTTATCTGTTATTTTCCTTTAGGTGGACTTGTACTGACCTATTTTGTTTTACATAGTCTTTTTCTAAGCAATGATAGTTTAAAGTCAACTGTTTATTGTATAGGCTACATTTTTCTAAAACATTAAATCAATACATAACACAAATTTGTGAAAGTATAAAGTTGTATACCATGTAATGATGATATTGTACTTTTATTTTTCTGGTAGAAGGTGAACACTGAGGAAAAAAACTATTATAAATGACAGATTACGTATACATATTATACATAGTATATGAAATTAATTATAGTTAACAATATTTCTCCCTGTGATAAATTTATTTCAAATCTAAAACATCTGAGTTGTAAACTAACTTTCTTTGCAGTACTGGGAATGGAACCCAGGGCCTTGTGTTTGCTAGACAAGTGTTCTATTACTGACCTACATCCCTAGTCCACTTTATTAAAAATTTACTTTATTTTGAGTCTTGCTTAATTGCCTAAACTGGCTCTGAATTTTGGATTCTCCTGTCTCAGTCTCCAGAGTAGCTGGGATTATAGGCATGAGCCACTGTACCTGGTTTAATTTTATTTTTTGGTTTTTTTTGTTTTGTTTTGTTTTGTTTTGGTACCAGGGTTCAAACTCTGGTCTTTGCGCTTGCATAGCAGGCGATGGAACCACTGAGCTAAATCCCTGGCCCTGGCTTAATTTTATTTTTAAGGATTCTTTTCTTATACAAAGTTCTCCCAACATCACTAGTACCCCAAGACATACCCAGGCAATATGCTCAGAAGTAATAAATGGCTATCGTTTTTGTGCTTCTAAAACAGACTTGGAAGATGACCTGTATTTTGCATTATATGCTTCATAAACTTCTAATTGATCTTTCAGAGTATTTTGTAAGAAAAGTATATCTAATGCTATTTAAGAATTTTATAGCATTAAAACTGAAGTCCTCAGAGATGTTAAGATGGAATATTTAAACTGTGTAGACTATGTTTGGAAATGCTCCCAAGGTTAGCAACGAAGCATGACTTAGTAAAAGTAAGAAATCCTTCTCTTTTTGGGTTAATTTGTATTTCTAGAACTATACTTTCTATTATGGTGACTGACCACTTGAAATGTGGCTGGTCTGAACTGAGGTGTGCTTGCTCTAAGAGTAAAATACATTGTTTTTCTAACTAATATGAAAAAAGAAAATATGTTGTTATAACTTTCATAACAATAACATGCCCAAATGATAGTGTTTTGGGTATACTAGGTTACACATAATGTATTAGTAAAATTAATTCCACTTCTTTCATTTTTTAGTGTGGTTACTAGAAACTTTTAACTCATACATTGGATAGATCTGCTATAGAAAAAAGAGGAAAATAAGAATGGCCTTATAGATACTTTAGTTATTATTTTATTAGCCAACAATATATTAGAAAATTTTCTCTGACTTGAAATGACAAGATCACAGAAACATTGTTTGGTATGGATGTTTGGAATCAGGGATCATATTTTTCATGGACTGTTTTGGTTCAGTTTCTCAAATCTACTACAGTGTAATATAATATAAATTATTTTTGTATTCTGCTCATTTAAGCTTGTTAAAGTCAGTAGCTAAGCATTTTTATGATTAATATATGATACAATATATGACATTACCAATTTAGAAATATAATAATCTGAATTTTTTCATCACCAAGTTTATGCATAATATATTTTTGGCAGAAAATAATTAAACACAAGCAACCGATCAATAGCATTTCCCCCCGGGGAAGATTCTCTCTCATTATATCCAATTTCCTCCTTGAATTAACTCATTTTAAGGTACAGTAGAACAGACTCAAATTTAAAAATTATATTTTAGAATTTTTTTCTGAAGGGAAGAACAAAGTAGAGGGAGTAAACAGATGACAGTGATTTCCTACACCATTTATTTTGATGCTTACACTAAGTTCTATTGAAGTAATTCCTCTTAAGGAATTCATCTCAACCACTAAATTTCCACTAAGCCTTTCGAACCTGACCAAAGTGTCACTTTCTCCATAAAGCCTCGCCCACACTCACTAGGCTAGAGTAGAGGTCCCCAGTGCTGGTCCTTGGCCTGTTATGAACCAGGCCACACAGCAGGAAGAGCTGTGGGTTAGCAAGCAAGTGAAGTTTCATCTGCATTTACAGCCACTCTCCATCAGTGACATTACCGATTGAGTGTCACCTCCTGTCACAATAGCAGTGGCAAGATTCTCACACAAGTGGGAACCCTACTTTGAACAGAGCTTGCAAGGAGTCTAGGTTGAGAGATCCCTGTAAGAATCTAAATATCACATGGTTTCTTTTTTACATAAAAAACTCAAAATACAAATAAAGAACACAATGAATGACACACAATAGGGAGCAGAGAAATATATCTTTCTCAAAGGGGAAGGGGTTCCAGAGATAGAGGGGGGATGGAGGGGCTGAAAAAGGAATTAAGATGCATTATGTGTATTTACCAACTCTACACAGGGGAAGTAAACAATATGTACAACAAATATGTACAATAAAGGGAAGAGGATTAAGAGATTGGTGGAGGGAGTAGAGAGGGAAGGGAAAGGGGATGGAAAAGGGAATTAATATGTACTATGTACATGTGCCAACTTCCATCAAGGAATGTATACATTATGTACTACACACATGTACTAATATAGACAATGATCTGAAAAATAATCTAATGTAATAAAGTACACAATGTAATAATAGAAACAAACTGCACAAGAAACACACAATGAAATCATCCCCAAACCACCCTTCTCCCAAACCCCATCCCTATTCATGGAAAAATTGGTGCCTTTCAAAATATTGGGGACTGCTCTGCTAGAACATTATGCCTTGGATACACTTCTCATTAAATTTCTCCTTCCTCTCCCAAAGAAGAGTCTGATCTTCCTGACAATATGGCCGAGGCCAGCTAAAGTCTTATTAATCTTTGTTTTGTCAATGACCACTCCAGTACTAGTCATATACTAGACACTTAAAATGTGTGCATATTCCAGGTGACTCAGTGAGGTAGTACTGACATTGCTAAGTAATTATTTGGGACACTGAACTGACGGCATGGCAAATTTAAACATGTGTATATAGAACTCAGAAATAGTGCAAGGAATAGTGCAATGACTGCCATTTCTCCATAATTTCATATCCAAGTTAATTTTTAATTAAAGATAATTGATAGACTAACCTTGAAAATTGACACAGACACAAAAATAAGTTATAGATTAGTAAGAGATGATCTAGCCACCAAATTAAACATGTTTTCAAATGCAATCATTTTGACTGAGTTTTCAGAAAGGATTACTCAAAGCTTTTTGTTATTATTATATAATTATACCCACGGTTTAGACTGATTTTTATAAATTTGGCTGGTATTTTATTAATCCTCATTTGTTGACTCAGTGTACTACTATGATCCCTCCTCTAAGACGTTATGAGCAGAGCCGTTCTCAACTGATTTTCATGAAATTTCCCCGGGATTTGTAAAAATGTTCTGAGTATTCACTGGTTAAATATAGTCATTTCTATTCTAGAAAAATGCATATGGATATCTTTCAATTACAATGCCAAATACACCAAGTTGGAAGGACTAAAGAGGTATGTGTGTGTCAGTGAGTTTAATCACTTAACACTGTTAGCTAGCAAGAGAGTTTTGACCATAAAAATTGTTTTCAAATTCTTTTTTTCTGATATCTATATTTGGACCACTGGTTAAAGATAGGAAGCATGAGTAATATTGATGGTAAAATATATAAAATTAATGAGGAAATTATAAATGATCATAATTTCACATGTTTTTCTCAAGGTGATCATCAAAGTAAATTAATATGTAAACTGCTTAACTAAAGATACAAATGTAGAAATTTTTATTGCTTAAATTTTATAAAGAAGATTGTGATATACAGTTTGAGTAATTTTCTCAGGGTAATAAAGGTAGCTGGTAAGGAGCTGGAGGATTAGCTGGGCTTGGTGGTAGTATGCCTTTAATCCCACCACTCGGGAAGGCTGAGACCCATTCTAGTTCGAACCCAGACCCAACAATTTAGTGAGATCCTGTATCAATCAATCAATCAATGGCCCAGGCATGTAGTTCAGTATGAAGGACCTGGGTTCAATCTCCAGTACAAAAAAAAGGTAGGAGGATGTGATTCAATGATTTGGTTGTATTTGAATACAGGCTAGCTAGTTATAGAATCTTCCAACCGGGATATTGCACAAAAATAGTTCCTCAAAGTCTTTTACGCATTACAATCAGCTGAGCGACTTTCAGGAATTCTGATAACCAAGCCCCAAAATACATCAATGACACCCAAATCTCAGAATGAAACCGTGCAACTGTTGCTCAAAATGTAATTTCAGAAGATTTGATTGAAAATGTCAGCTTCAGCCTCTTATTGTTTAGCAAATGAACAGAAATAAAAGCTGATTTTGAGTAATAAATAGGTAAAAATTATAAATACCTGGTTATAAAAACTTTTTCCCTTCATTCAATTTAAGTCCACATTTTTATGCGTATTTGGTCTCTAAACTATGCAGGTAATGGAAAAACATTGTTAATTCAGAATTTTTCTTATATAAAGTTAAAAATTATTGTTAAAATAAAAAAGTGAAACATTTGTGTTTATATAATGAACATTATTATAACACTTATTGTTATAAAATTGTAATATACTGATAGAAGCTATTACAAAGTTTTAATATTTAAAGAATATTTTGTCAATGTTTTATATTATGATAAATTAAACATACTACATAGTTAAAACCACTTATACCATGTCAAAATGAGTAAAGGATTTTTTAATTTCAAAAATGTTCTTTCTTTCTTTTTTTTTGAAATGTTATTTATTTTTTTGGTAGTGCTGGAGATGAAACTCAGGGCCTTCTGCATGCTAAGCAAGCCTTTCACCACTGATATATACTCCCAAACCCTGGGGCTCTTTGAGATTACCATGCAATATTTGAGTTTGTGTTTCACTTATTTCACTTAACATTATGTTCTTAAGTTGCACCATTTACCTATGAATGCCTTAAGTTTATCTTTATGGCAGTATAGTACTCGATCGTGTATAAATTCCACATTTTCCTGATACAAATAAAGAGTAAAAAAGAAGAGAATAGGAAGAAGTTCAAATACTTCTCCAGATTACATATTCCACTGATATAAAAATATTTCAATATATATGGTAATTTGTTTCATTTATACTAAAACTTTATCTTAGTTCATTGAAAAAAAGGTTATTATCTGTTTCTTTTTTTTGTAAGAAATGTTTTGGTTTGTGTCTTGTACTGAGTACTTTGAAGATAACAATGTAAAGTATAATAACTATTGTTATTATATTATTTGGTTAAGGAAATGGTTTTTTTTTTATAAAATAAAGAACAAAGGTAAAAGTTCAGGAAAGGTGAGTAAAGTCTAAATTAGAGTAGGGTTTCTTAACCTCAGCACTACTGGCATTGAGGCATAAATGGTTCTTTGCTGTAAAGGGCTAGCCTGTGCATTATAGGACAATTAGCAGCATACTTGGCCCTACCCACTAGACTGCAGTAGTATTCTTGATGTACAATACAGTGGTAATTTGAACAAAGTCTTTGTAGATAGGGAGGGGTGGAGGGGTTGGAGGGCAGGAGAATGGGGAAAAATAAGAACCAAGATGGATTATGTAAAGGTGCAAATTTCCAATGATGAATGTCATTATATTGTATACCTTAAATGTACCAATAAAATTAATTTAAAAAAAACACAAATATCTCCAGACACTGACTCCATGGGGTGGAGTAGGGTGGGGTTTAAAACTGTGCCCCCTGCTGAAAACTGCTAGAACAGACAAACTAGCTCAGAGTAATACACTCTAACCAACTTAGTGTAAACAATCTAGACCCATTCCTCTGACAATGGAGAAGTGAGACTCCTTCAAGTCCCTAATACAGGCTTAACTGATATGTATATAAATTATTCTGAGAGATGGCAATAGTCTTTCTGAATCATTAAAAATACTGTGTGGGTGCATAATGTGCTTTATAATAATAGTATCCTAAAAATCTTGCCAGTTGATGATTAATTGAAGGTATATGATAGTTTTGAAATTTCTAATACATTTTCCAAATCAAGAATATTCATACTACTCTTATCAGTTAATCTTTAGTCACGAGTAGTATTTCTCTACTGCATTTTAACCATTGACTTGTGCCTTATCATATAAATGACGAACTTGGACAAATGTTCATAGCTTCCAGGGCATTCCACAGAGCTTTGCACTTAGTAGGCGATTATTTTCTTTAATGATCTTTGTAGTGGGAGAGATAAAGTATTCAAATATTTACGACATTATTAAAAGTATGCTTAGAATATTTAGATAAAAGCTCATATAAGTTTGTTATGGGATGTGTTAACATTAATGTGTTGAATTCCACAAGGAACAACACCTACCAACTTGAGGGACCATAAGTTGTTTCCATTTTTCACTTATGTACAACTGTTTTGGCTCACAAAAAATACAAATACATCTCCATACTCTCTCCCTACAGGCTTTAGATAAATTAAGTACCACTATCTGTGGAGGAGAGGGTAAAGAGGGAAACAGTGTCTTCCCAGTTTTGATTCCAATCTAAGTACCACCATTAAACGGCAACTTCTCACTTCCTTTGTACAGGGTGTCTTCAATTAAAACACACACAAGAGATTATAAGAGTAGAAAGGATATTGAGTAGTGTTTTCAGCTAATTGGAAGTAAATTCTTTCTAAAATTTCAGAGGTACCTCTATTTAATGATTCCTCTGAATAAAGTAATTGGCTGAAATTTACTTTGAAGTTTTTAATGTTGGGCCCATCATTAGCTATAAAAAAACCTCCCAAAACCTGAGGTCAGTATGTATTTAAGTGAAGCCTAAGAAAAAAAAAAGCATTTCACTTTCAAAGGACCTATACTGCACCTTTTTTTAAGACTGAAACTCTTCTGTTTTATAATATAATGGCAATAATATCGCCTCTGAGTTAACTACATAATAATTCACTTTTGGTAGTACAATAATTGAGCAAACAGAAGCTGGTACCAGAGGCATTCCTTTGTTTTATTTATTGTAATATTTTTCCATAATTTAATGAGAAACATTTCAAAAGCAACATTTTTATCCTTTCATGTTAAATTAATTTATAACTCTACGAGCTATAATAAAATGAGAGAAACCATCAGCAAAAAGCAAAAGTTAATAAAGGCAGATATTCTCAAAGTTTTAAGGACTGAAAAAAAGCTCAAATCACAAGAGTATTTGCTTTCTTCTTTTTGGGGGGCTCAGTTCAATTTGTCATAGTTTGTTTTCAATTATTTTGTACTTACAACTAACATAATATTGATGTAGAAAAGATGCATTACTGAAAGAAAACATACATAATAAAAATCACCTAAGAAACAAAAAAAAACTTTGTGATGTATTTTAGTAAGCTACTCTAAGATTTATACAAAGAAGGCTATGAAGTAATTTAACTGTTACAGACATAAACCTGGGAAAAATTTCAAGGAATGAATAAATCATGAAGAAATTTCATGGTATTGGAATGAAATTCTCTGTTTGGCATACTATGGACACTTAATTTGAAACAAGTCACATCAGTATGTCTTAAGAAATTTGTATGCAGATGTTGAAAGCCGAAAAAGAATTGAGATCTAGGCTAGGCTATGGAATCTTTGCCAAGAGAGATGAACTCTCTGAGCCTCAGTTTCGTCTTTATCTTTAATCAATGAGACCAGATCAAGAACAGGGTAGTTTTATGTGGGGGGGCGGCACTCTTGAGAATTCTGGGGCCATTGATAAGTAAACTGCAGTTGATTACTAGAGCACATGTGCCAGATAGCTGCACAGGTTCTTGCCAGTTTCAAACCGCTATAACTAAGTTAGAACATTTATCATTTAGCTTGCAAATAAGCACACATCTCTTTATTTCGAGTATGTCTCTATTAACATTCTAAAGACTGAACTACTCAAACTATGCTCCACAGACTGGTAGCAGTGATATCATCTAAGACCTAGAGAATCAGAATCCCCAGAGGTGGGGCCAGATGATTTCTGTTTTAACAAGCTCTCCAGGCAATTCTTATGCATGCTAACAGAAGCCCTGATAGCATTACAAAAAGAACACAGACAATGTATACCCCCCAGTCCTTCCCCTCAAACACTAAGTTTCTGGAGAAAATCGATATAAAACAACTTAGTGAAGATGATCTTTTATAACAAAGTAGTATCTGGAGGTCATGTATTCATTCAACAAATACTGAAGTCCTACTATATTTGAGGCACTCTGCTAGCTGTTAGGGACATAAGAGTTCTGCCTTTGTGGAGCTTTCAGTCTAGTGAAGGTGACAATGGAACCAAGTAAACACATGCATAAATAAAAAATTCAGTTTGTAAAATAATTCTACGAAAGAGATAATCAGGGCGTTGTGTGTGTGTGTGTGGGGGGGAGGGAGGATAACAGGGATGGCACCAAGGGGTGGAGAGGGATACTTTTAACTTTAGAATTTGACAGTTTTAATAATGATAGATTAAAGTTTAATTTATAAATCAGCAAACACCACCTGCATATAAGCTGTGCAGCCAGCTATGCAACTCAGGGAATATAAGAGTATATCCTGGAGGAATTTCTAACCGGCTGAAAAGATAAGATTTCATCTTCAACTATAATGAGTATGGAGTCCACAGTTGCTCACTTCAAATTGGCCTTTTGTTGAAAGTCTTCCCTCTGCTTCTTAATATACTCTTTCTGGTTTTTCAATTCCTGGTTTCTAATTCAGCTGTGCAAATTGAATTTAAAAAAAGGGAGAAATCAATGTTGGCTGAAATCAATGTGGAATGTTCTATGGAAGAGGAATGTGAGATGAGCTTTGAAAGAGAAGTAAAATGTGTAAAGATAAGATAAATAGGGAAAACATTTAAAGAATACAGTTACTATTAGTATTAATTATGCCTCTATAGAGTCACTATATTTCTGATAACTGATACTATTAAGAGAAATGATTCATCATGAGCACACAACATATTAGAAGGGTTGGCCCAAGACATGATACATTGTGGGTTGTTTTGGTTTTTTTTTGCTTTATTTTGGCAAACTGTTCTTTTGGTTTTAACCTTCCTTTCAATAACTAATCGGGACTCTAAAGTGTGGAGGTAGAACTGTCTAAGAAAAGAGGGAGTCAATTATTTGCATATTGACTATTTTAAGCATGTATGAGTGTTTGCTACTACATAAAATAAATTACTAATGTGAAATTAGAGATACTAAGTTCCTCAAATGTGTATTATGTCTTAGGGTAGAAATAGTCAATATTTGGATTTCAACTGCTTGCTTTGAAAAATACAATGCTTTACTGAATTGAAATGGTCAAACTACCTAGTTCAGGGGTGGTGACCCTATGGCATGAGTGCCGCCGTGGGCTGTTTGTATCACTGAAAGCTCTAAAAGGTTCGCTATCACTGACCTAGTATTTTAAACTGGAAATGAGGCTAAGAGAAACATTTAATGACTTTATTAAATAAATATTGATTAAAACTGAAAATAATACAGGGCAATAAAGAAAATGCCTTTGGGCCAATGTTATTGCATAGTATTGATACTAAGCAAACTGCCTCTTAGGAGCTAAAAATCAGGTATCAGAAATTATACTCTACACGGTGAAAAATGTAGCTAGGAAGTATGTGCAACTAGTTAAATCTAAGAAAAGACAACACATCACTGAGGAAAAAATAAATCCTTTAAAAAATAGGCTTTAACTGTGAATAAAGCTTTTTATAATAAATTCTTATAAAGTTTAACATGAAAAGATCGTAAAAAGCAGATATTATTCAAATGAAAATCACATCTGATTTTTATTGCAACAGCCTTTCACTGACTTTTGTCTCATTTTCATGGAGGCTTTTAATTTTTAACAAAATACGAAATTTAAGAGCTTTTTTAAAGAAGAGATTTACAGGCTTTATAGCAAGATTTTGATTTATAAAATCCTGATCGCCAGATATATACTTGGGAAATGATTAAGAAGGTTGAGTGGTAAACATAGATTCTAGAAATGTTGTAATTATCATTTCTCCCTCTTCTTTTAATTATTAAAAAGTTCCATTTAAGGTTTTAAATTTGCCAGACTAATCCAAATTTACTGGTGAGAGGCATCCTTGAATTCTCCTTAATCTGTTTAGTTACTGAAAATGTTTAATACTTTCTAATCAAGAGAAACCTAGAGTCTCGAAGGCATAATGTTCTCTTTCAAATTGGTTTAACTATAGGTAATTTAATTGAAACTCCAAAGCATTAGAAGTTCATTCTATTTCATTAGAATCCTTCATAGCACCTGGCAGTGTTAAGTACATATTAGATACCCAATAAATATTTTTGAAGGACTGACTATTGCTTAAGAAGGAAATAAAAGGAATTGTATAGGTGGAAGATATTTAAATTCCTAGAAGAAACTTATTTTTCCCTACTACTAGGGAAGATACAATTCAAAAGACAATCACAAAAAATGATAGTTCTAATAAAATCTGTTTATCTTGGTTTTGATTTAATTAAGCTTTTATTAAGTACACACTATTTTGACATGGAAATGCTGAAGATATTTTAGAAATTATAGAACCACTCAAGCATCTTAAAGTTCACTGGTGGGTTAATTTGCAGGTGATTTGATTCTGATTTTAACTTCTTTAAGGACAGTGATCTCTATACAGTGCCATAATGAAAATACTATGGGCTCATAATAATTGCTAAATGATCTTATGAATTTATTAGTATATTTCATGTGCTTTATTATTTTTAAATCTCATAGTCAAATATGGTCATTTTTTCTGCCTTGGAATGTAGGTCCTTGAGATTAGGTTTATTTCTATACCTTACAAAGTACCTTGCACAGTAAATAACCAACAAATGGTAGGTACTACATTGATAGATAAATGGAATATAAATTCATTAACAGAAGTTAAAGATACAGAGTTACATTTCTGAATCAATTTCAGACTTAAATATTCAAAGAAAGAGTATCATTATAAGGTCATTGAAATTATTACTAAAATAGATGTCTTACCATTTTTCTCCAAGTTCTTGTACTATATGCAAATGTATCAGAAAACCAACTGTACCAGCTATGTTCTTTTTGTCTTTCCAGTTCCACTTGCCCTCTTTTCCTACCTTCCTTAATGACTTGTAGGATTATATCAGTGGACTCCAAGGTGTTCTGGTTTTCTGTTTGGGTTTGACTAAGGAAAGAACTAGCAAGTGACTGGATGGAGAGACTGAGGTTAGGGCGGTGATTTTCCATGGTCCTCTTCCCTGAATGTTACTTCAGTGTAAATTTTGTTCTGTGTTGGAAGGCCAGGGCTCTCTGCAGGGCACGCAGATCTGTATGATCTCTTTTTCTGGGTCTGAGAAATCTCTCCATCCATAACTCAGATTTGGGAGAACTGACTGATCTGACGCCTTTAGCTCTGGATTGTGTGCTATCTTCTGTGATTTCCAGATATCCTGCCCACACTTGGATATCTAGTGCCTTGTAAATAAACACTTTTCAAATTCTACTTATTTTCATGTGTCATCTACTTCCTATTGGAATCCTGACTGAGATGTCAACACAGAGGGGCAACAAATAAGACCTTGGATCAGGACAAGGATTTCACATTTTATGGTTATTATGGTACTGTGTAAATGGATATGAAAATGCTCAGTAACATGTGTTACCAGAAGTTGTGAGTGTTCAGGGTAAACTATAGAAATTTCAGACTATGACTACTCAGGTGTCCTGACACAAAACCGGTTGATATGGTTTAAAATAACAGTGACATTGGCAAGGCTATAGCATATTAATCATACATTATGTTGGGAATAAATTTTCAATATATTAACAATATTATATAGGTACATAAGTAATTACACAAGGTTATCAGATTTAACCAGTGTTTATGTGGCTGATCACAGACATGGCTTCAGTATTCAGTTATAAATCTGTTCAAGAACACTGGCCACCTATGAGTGTCCCTGGTTTAGAATTAAGAAGAGTCCATCTCTGTAAATGGACAGAAGATGCAACCATTTTTCTAAATTATAGGTATAAAGTTAGCCCTGCACTTACTTAGTCTAGTTGGGGCTGAGCTGCAGTTGCAAATCTCCTTTGTCTCTTCAAGCTTAAGGAAGTTTGCAGATGATTTATGTTTTGTAAAAATTTATGCTTTATGAAAATCCATAATATTGTGATAGAGTGTGCACTATAAAAAAATAAACACTTTCAGGGCAAAAACAGGGGAAAGGGTGGTATTAAAATAAATTTGCCCAAATATTGCTTTAAATATTTTGGAAATAACATCCATACTACCAACATATTTGGGAAAGCAAACAACCATCTCATATGTAGAAAAATATTATCTCTTTCTTACTATTGGGACTGGCAATGCCTTATAAAAAGAAAGAAGCATTAAATCGGGTTGGTGTGATACTTTAGGGGATGTTTTTCCTATAAAAATTTTCGCATTAACTGTCAGTGAACACACAAATGGACTTATTTTAATGTACTCCAGGTTCATATATAAAGGTATTATATTTTATAAGAATGGCTCATGTTGCCTTAGATGAGGTTGCCTCACAAGCTTTTTAACTTTAGTGCTGCTTGTTTTGCTTTTGGTGGCTTCTTTTTACAACAATGCCTTGCCAAGCAGTCAATAGTACTTCATAAAGAAAGACTTCACTCCTTGACCTTCACATTTATGACTTGTAAGGCAATGGGAGTCCACAATCTGTATCATTTCTAGATATCAGCTGCCTTGGGAAATGCTGACAATTGGTTTATTGCTTTATTTGTTTTTGTTGCATTTGAAGCCATTTCATTGGCTCCTTTTTCCCCAAGTTTTCTCTGAAAGTACTTTTAAAGCTTTGAGAACTTCTGCCGTACAAAAGAAGTCATTTTCACTATCTGCTTGTACTGGTCAAAAATAATACTTTTTTTGGTATACTTTTTATTTTCTTAACCAGACATGAACAGATTGTAAAAAGTACTACGCTCATGGCCCTTAAAATTTGGGTATTCCTTTGAAATTTAGGTCAAAAGCCAACATTAATAGTCAAATTGAATGACTGTCATGTGGAAGGGCTGCCAAGCAGATAATAAGTTTAGAACTCTTAATTGAAAATTAACATATAAACATTTGTATTCCTAAATTGTAGAAAACGGCTGTTTTGGCTACCACTGTAATGAGATGCTGAATATTTCACATGAGAATTCCAAAGGAGGAGCGATTCACTCCTGTCTCATGGATGCTTTTAGGCTTCAGTAAAACTTGAAAGATTGGGATAAGAAATGCAAGCACAGTTGGATTGCCCTGCTTTCTTTCATAAGGTGTCAAACTATTATTCTTCTATGTTTAATAACTTGCTGAGCTTGTCTCCAATAGATTATATAGCAGATTAAATTACTGGCCTCAATGCTTTTACATTTCTGGTAGCATACCAGTCACACTGCTGCCATGGGAAGTACATCTCCCCCCCTTGTCCACTTGGCTTTGGCCATGAGATTCCTTGAGAAGTGAGATGTAAATCAATGTGACAAGAGCAGAGACTTGAAATGTACTTCTTTCATTGCCATATGAAGATCACACTTTGTGCATCTGATGCCTCTACAGCTCGACTCTTGAGTAAAATATGTGTTGTAGACCCAAATTGAACCTGCAGCCGGAGACAAGCACAGACAATCTGTGCTCGGACAAGACTCACCACACCTTACCCAACTTGCAGACCCATGAATACATACATATTTCTTGTTATTAGCCACTGAAATTAAACTTTTTGGTTGTTTATCATCCAGTAAAAATGACTCATAGACAACATAAACTCAAATGTGTTAAGTAACAGAATTCAGAAAGTATCTATTGAATTTATATCCTTCAAGCAGAAAACCCCCCTAAATGATTAGAAAGTCATCAAATTCTCATAACAAAGTTCATATTCATGCCAGGTATCTTGATCAGGAAACAATAATTGGCTAGGGGCAAGGGTTAGAAGTAAAATAAACAAAATACCAGTCAAGCTTAATTCACTAAGTCATGTTTCCAGGTTTTCAAACAAACTTGAAACCTGCAATATTTGAAAGGAGCCTGCTGTGATATGCTAATGACTATGAATTCTGCAGTCTTTGGAAGAGTTCCAAAATGCTAAGTTCAAGTTTTAAACAAAATTGGATTCTCAAATATAGTATACCTTCCTGGACAGAAAAACAATGAGTCTTCTTGTAGAGGAAAGGGAAAGTAAGTGATAAGGTTCCTTTTGGTATTTCTATTACTTACGTTCCCAAACATGACAGTGGTGAAAGTGGACCACTCTTGTTTTCAGTCATGTCCACTTATTCCTTCTTACCTGTGGTTATGATAAAAGGCTGAAGCTTTGTCTCCCTTTTAGCAACCAAAAGCTAATTTGAGGAGCATTTAGGAGATAAGGTTTTGTTGACAGAGTTCCAATTTCATGTATGTTTGCAAATACTTTGTGTACTTCTATGTAGTCTCTGAATTTGAATGACAGCTCTCTTAACCAATAACGCAGGCAAAACATAGGAGAACAAATGAGATTATTTAACATAAAGAGTGTGGATAATAGTAAATTTTTTTTTTACATTGGAGGCTGATTAGATTGATATGTTTTAAAATGGCTACTTCCATTAAATTAATTTTTGTCATCTGATAAGTGCATTTAAGGATTTCCAAGATTTTGTTTCCAGCTCTATATGATTCTTATATACTGTGGCTCTAACTTTCAAGAGAAGAACGCATCTAAGATGGACCCCCTCCCCTCCAAAAAAACCTTGCAGCTATAGTCATATTTATGAGCAAGTCTGGAGACTTCTTCCCCTTGTTTAAGAAGTCATCTCGATAGGATGGAAGATGAACTTTCTATGCAGTCCTACAACTAAACTGCCATTCGGTGTATTTTTTTCCTTAAGAATCAAACAGGTATATGAATTTTTGGTGTTACTTAAAGGTTAAGAAGAAGGTTGTGATGAGTTGATTTTTTTCTCCAAAGTTTAAGCACATGAAGTTTATTAGTCATAGATTTAAATAGTCATAAGTCATGCAATTCACAAGAATGAGGTGCAAGATCAGGGCCCCATGGGCATCACCAAATCTGGTTTCTGTCAACCTTTGGTGGCCCAGGTGGCATTAATATGTGGAACCAATAATATGTAGTGGCACATGGCTATAATCCAAGCATTCTGGGGAGCTGAGCCAAGAGGACTACAAGTTTCAGGCCAACCTTGGCTACTTAGCAAACTAGTGAGACCCTGTTTCAAAACAATAAATTCAAAAAGGTCGGGGACGTAGCTTAGTGTGAAAGTCCTGGATTTAATCCCCAGTACCAGCAAAAACTTAAAAATTAAAAAGTAAATAAAGGAGATTTTCAGCAGGCTGCTTCTAAGGAAATAAATTTATATTAAAAGACTAAAACTGCTGTTTTATCTGCTCAATTAATTGGTAATATGCTGAGATTAAGGTTAGTTAAATGGTAGACTGATGAATATGTTAGACTATATTCAAGAAATTTTTTTTAGAAATGAAGAAAAACACAAATTTTGGCAGTCAAAACACAAAGGATTGGTTAGGATGACCTCCTCAGCCAATGGCCTTGCCCTACTTTTTGTAGGTTTGAAAAATTTTAAACCCATCTAGTTTGTAGCTATGGAGGAAGTTTAGCTGCCTAGATTTTGATTCTCTGACAATGTTCTGGTATGTTTTTGCATAGGAAACATTGAAGTTATGGATTCCATCATTCCCATCATTTTGAGATTTAGTAAGTTTATCAACTGAATTTGAAGACACAGACTGAATTCAAAGAACACTAGAAATGTACAATAAACTAAGAAAATATATTGTTAGATTCTCAAAATGGAATAAAGGAGAAAGATACTTATAGTTTTTTTTACTTTTAATTGAGTGCTACAAAACATTTATTTCTGAATAAAAGAAAATACAATAAATTAGATTTTTCAAAATTGAACTTAACTGGTACATAAGAATTAGTTTTAATTTTTAGGACATGGGTAGATATGTTGTGAAATTAAAAATAGAACTGTTTGCTAGGGTTTATCAACAAACTCATACATTAGTTTTTCTTCTAAATGAATCAGTTTTAATACATATAAACTGAATATATCACTTAAGATCTTAAAGTAACCAATAAATGTGGTAATATCAGGCACAGATAATTTGAGTGTTCTAATATTACTCATAAAATGGATGCCATAAATTGTTCATAGCTAAAATTGTTTAAAAATAAATATTGAAAAGATATTGGATATTCTAGTAGTTGAATGGAACCGTAAAGAAGAGATGTTGGTGATGTGGTTTTATGACGAAAAACCTTCAGAAATAAAAATTTAAATTCTATGCATTAGCAAAACAAAGTATGTAGTTTGATTTTAGTAAAAAATAGTGAAATAAAGAACATTCAAATAAAACTAGTAATTTTTAAAATGATACAGGTTGACAAGCTGATCATACAAAATGGGGTTCTGATATACTTTTGGTTACAAATCAGAAAGAAGCATAAATGAATAACATACAGTGCACAATGATTATTGATTACTGAGTTAGCTAAGAGGATTTCTTTTGTTATATCCAATACATAGCACAGTCACTTTAGTTATAAAAAATAATATAACATGTCCTACCTGAGATTAAAAGACCAAAAGTGAATATATTCCTCTTGATGGGATCATCAAAATAAAACTCACAGCTTTCATTTATTTTTACTAAATTTTCTAGTTAATAAAAGAATCTAACTTTTTAATTTTTCCACCCAAAATAGATATATATTGATTGGATTTATGCTATGAAATAAGAGGACTTTTCAGTCATTTGTATTATTTGTCTGTTTGCAAGTTTTTTTTAAGGTAGGGAAGCACTTTCTTCCATTTTAAATTGCAATCTCCCAAGTTTGTAGTTTGCCTTTTTCATGTGGATAAAAATATTTTTGAGACCTCTGGAATAAAAATCTCTGGAAGAGAGCATTCATAAACGAATTCTGATCAACAGATTGCATACATTTCCCAATCAGCTGTGCCTACTGAAGATTTTTCACAGCTCCAGTCATTCTATAAAGATGATTCAGAATTAATCAGTCCTACTGCCACTTTTATTATTTATATATTCACAGTATTGACAGATTTCATTTTCTTCCCACTCTACTCCTCTTCTACAGGAATAACTCTCATGACATGGAACTGGGAGAAGCAAGGCACATTATCAGACCTTCCATCTTTAAGGCATTACTCAGCTAATGCTGAGAATCGAAACAGCAATGAGGGATATGCAGATTCACATCCAATTTCCTTTTGTTCCTTCAAGTGCTTTATCCAGAATATAAGGTCCATTTATCCTTTAGACCACAGTAAACACATGTGAATCACGCAGCAATAACTGTGTCTAGAAAATACAGAAATAGGGCTGCAGCTGCTGTAGATACTAGAAAGAAACTTCTTTAGGAACAGTGAAATCTAGAAGCCTTGCAGAAGATCAATCTCTTGGCATTTTGAGTACTTCTATTTGTTGTAACATTTTAGAGTGCATCGCATCTTCTCTTAGGGTTAATCTAAATTACAACTATATTTGACTCACTTGGCCAACAGTTTATAACACTAGTTCATTTTAAAGATATATTAACAGCAATCTTTTCATATGTCTCTTTGAGTTAATTAGGCAATGCCTTCTGAAAGGCTCAAATTTGATTTGGTCAAAGTGGCAGAGCGAATTAATGTTATTCTCTTGTGTTATTTCCCTAAATTCAGATAAGTAAAGAAATACCAATTTCAAAAACTGAGAAGTCTAATATTGAGTGAAGTCTGAATACATAAAAAGATTGTCAAGGAAAATCCAAGGCCTGGTTATCTTCAGCTGACATCTATTTTTACATAGTATGACTTAGATTCAGAAACTAAACATGAAGAAATTCTGAATAATCCATTTATTCAAGAGACATGTGAAAATGCAGTATTTTAAAAATAATTTTTCATAATATTCTTTGAATATTATTGTTTTGTATACATTTAGTTAACTAGATCTGTAAGCTTAGTTTTAATGATTTTTCCAACAAAACATTTATAAACAAATCCATGTCAATTTTGGAAATGTTTCTAGTATTATATAACAAATTGGAAAGGAATTTCACATACAATTATCTCTATGAAGATGAACCACAAGGGTAATGATCATGATTCTACATCACCACGAACATTAAATCAGATGTGAATGTACTGTTTTTCTATCTGTCTCCCCCCAAATCAAGTATCAGTTTCTCCTAGCAATGCACAGAGTATTAAAATGAAACATATTATCATGCAATATTTTGATATTCCCAAGGAGTAGGTATCTAACAACTATTTTCCCAAAACAATACAGGAATGTATCAACTGAATATTGGTGGTAAGTCACAAGTATTACACACAAATTAATTAATAGAAATAAATAGTGCCTTTATGATGTATAAGTAAAGTATAAGGGCACCACTAAATGAACATGATTATTTGAAAATTTATTTAAGACTGAACTATTTGGAATAAAATATAGGCTTTATGTTTTTACCACAAAGATGGCTGATATTTAAAATTTTCAATATGTATTGAGGAAAAACAAAACATATAGGAGAAGCCCAAACAAAAACAAAGAGTTTTCTTAAAGCCTAGGCTTAAAATGAGCACACTGTCACTCCTCTTTACTCACTTGGCATTTGCTAAAACAAAACATAGGTCAAGCCTGAAGGACAGGACTTGGGAACTGTACTCCACCAGTAAGAAAGTACTGTTAAGGTTGTAAGCAATGATGTACAGAAAAAGAGGAAAGAAATGGTGTTAATCAGTACATCTACTATAAGTACGTAATAGTTTCTCTAAAGCAGATAAAATATCGCAATAATATACTGTATTATTCATGGCAGTGATTAACCAGCTATTTGATTTTAAAAAGTAGTCTCACTTCCCCCTTTTGGGGATTTTTTTAATAAAGAATTAAGACACATATTTTACTGGAGGTAATCCTTTAGCAATATATGTGAGCATGGACAGGCTGAGGCAATTTCTACTACAGGGATTGGATTATGTCATTTGAGTCACAAAGCCTTATCTTACCCAATTCCATAGTTACTTTCTTGAAGAATACAGTATATGGTGAGAATCAGAATACAATGTTGTCTTGAGAAGTTCAGGTAAACTGCTTTCTCAATACTATTTAAAATATATCATGTCATGAGAGTCACTTCTTGCCAGACAACCTACAGCAAAGGGTCTTCTCAATCAGGTGTACCATGAAAGCAAACCACTATTTCTTTGTGTGTGTGTGTGTGTGTGTGTGTGTGTGTGTGTGTAAAACTTCTGTTTTCTCTTAGAGTTCCATACTCCATCTTTTCATCTTGTCTTCCGAATTCTTGTTTTGTTTTTCTGGTGGTGTTCCATTTTTGCAAAAAGCAAAGTAAAAGAAAAATGCACTTGAAAACCTGCTCAGAGAATTAATTTCAAATTGGCTTCTCTATTAGAGGACCAATTTGCTTTCTATGTGCAATCTTGGCATGATCAATGTTGCATATATTATTTGCTTTCAACTCCTTCCTAAGCTCATTTTGAGCTTCTCACATGGGAGGTCAATTGTTTGAGTTTTATTGAGGTAAAAAGCTGCCATGACTTGGATCAGCCTTTTAGCATCTCATCTGATAATGCAACAGCAGAATTTTCTGCCATATTTCTTTATGTTTTATTTTAGTGGGTCCAAACAGTCTTCTCTTCCTTGGTTTATCAAACTTTACAGAATACAAAAGCATGTGATCCCTACTTTCCTTTTTCTTTCTCCCTCTCTCTACCTCTTGGTCTCTCTGTAAAGTCAATTAATTATTCTCTAGTTTAAACTTATTAAAAATAGAAAATATTTTATGTGCAAAATAGAAGTTTAAAAAACATTCAAATAAGTAAAGCATCAATGAAAACCTGATTTAGAATAAATCATCTTTGATTGAATTGATGAAGGATGACAGATTTTACTACCTGAACCTACATAGAAAAAAGCAATGGATACAAAGTGAAAAGTACAAAAGTGTTTATTCAAGACATAAATTTTCTTAAGACTATATTGATTAGCAAATGACAGCTGACGGGGTTATGTCTTTTTATTTTTTTATTCATTTAGTTTTGCTTTTGTTTTATGAGACAACGTCTCACTATATAGTTCAGGCTGGACTTGAATTCACTATGTAGTCCAGACTGGCCTCCAACTTGTGGCGATCCTTCTGCCTCAGCCTCCTGAGGGCTATGCCTTTTTAAGGAGAATTAGAAAATTTACTTACCATCAATCAAGCATTATCTTACCACTCTCTTTTACTTTTAATATATGGTCCCAGACAGAAGCTCTTTCAGTATGAAATACACACTCCAAATCAAAACAAAAGTTTCCATTTTCTTGACTACTTTTGAGAAATTGATTATAACCTAGGCATTATTTACCTAAATGGATTTTTATGAAACACAGAAGTTTCTCTAAATCATGGCTAAAACATAACAATGCAAAACTTAGCCAATAATACAACTGGTTTAAGTTATAAGAATCAACCTAAGCAAAGAAAATTTCTAATATTGTAATTTGGTCATGTTAGGCTAAAGTTATAATTTAATGTCATGAGCCATTAGATCATAACATTAAATTAATTATCACAGCTCAGATGGAGGCATGGGCAGTTTTATGTAATATGCAAATGGAAGAAAGAAAGAAAATGGCAATATAAATCTTTCTAGGTACCATCTGGCTTAACTTTTCCTCATGTCTCTCCCCAAACAGTAGGCAAAATAAACAAGACTATTCCTGACTGGCTAGGCTTTGGCATGGAAATACCAAATGAAAAATGCTTCAACATAAGCAGAAAGTCTATTATCTTCTTCATTTCTTTCTTCAGACAGTATGCTTTGTACAATCAAAATATGTCAAATTTCAAAGCTGAAAGTACCTTAAAAAAGCAACTAGTGCAATGGTTCTCAAATTTAAGTGGATATCAGAACTAAGAAAGTTAGGGATTGTGGTTGACTGCCTGTAATTCTAGCATTCAGGAGGCTGAGGCAGGGAGATTGTAAGTTTGAGGCCAGCCTGGGCTACATATTGAGACTTGACTCATAAAAACAAAACAAAACAATGCCCACAAAAACTAACAAAACAAAACAGAAAAACTACATGAGGAATCTGCAAGTTTCTCTGGCCCATCCCTAGAGAGTTAGCTTCTGAAATAATGCATTTTTAAATAAACTTCTCAAGATGATGCTGGTGGTCCTGGAACTCAGAGTAGTATTTTTGTTTAGCTCCATCATTTTCTAGAAGATAAACTTGAGAGCTCCAGTACCACTTCCTCTCCCAAGATGACACAGGCTAGGGGTTAAGATCAAAATTCAGATCCTCTGATCTATAAAATATTTTGCACTCTGATTTCATACTATTTCCATTTTTAAAAGTCCTTCAAAGAGTTGTCTGTTAGCTCGTATTTTGTTTTTCATATTTTTCAAGTGGCAAAGTATACATAACACAGAATTTTCCATTTTAGCCATTTGTGAGTATTCAGTAGATGGTGTGAAGTACATTCATAGTGATGTACAACTCTTGCCACCATTCACCTCTAGGACTTTTCCATCATCCTAAACTGAAACTCAGATACCCATTAAATAGCAAGCACCTATTCTCTTATCATGGCAACACTTGGACATCTCTTCCCCTTTCTGTCTCTATGAATTTGACCATTCTATCTACTTCACAGGAATGGAATTAATGTCTTTTTTTTAAATACTATTTTATTGGTACATTTTAGGTATACAATATAATGACATTCATCATTGGAAATTTTTTTGTATCTGGCATAATACACTTAGCACAATGGCTCCATGATTCACCTGTGTTTCCATTTGTTGAATCCCTTTTGCCTGAAGCTCAAGAAAGTTCTGACCACTTACAAAATTAATTTCTATCATTTGTCCAACTTCAATAGATAGTTGCTAAATGAGAGAAAGAATTCAGATAGGGTATTTTTTGTGGAGTTTTGAGGCAGGGTCTCACTATGTAGCCCAGGCTAGAGATCTTCCTACCTCAGTCCAGATAGGTATTTTGGTGAATGAAATACATAGAGCCAAGAGGCAGGCAGAGTGATGAGAATTGCAGTTTCTGCTTAGTTGAAATTCACTTGAAAATGAAGTAAAAATGATGGAAAGTAGGTGGAGAGAGAAGAGGAAGAGAGAAGACAGATTAAAGTGAGAAAAATAAAGACCTTCTTAAGATTACCTTGTGCCTACTATCTCGAATCTATAAAGAACTTAAAAAGATCAGACCTCCCAAATTTCAAGACCCAATCCGACAATGGGCATCTGAAATGAAGAGACATTTCTCAGACAAAGAAGTAGAAATAGCAAATAAATACATGAAAAAATGTTCAA
>NW_004624762.1:24342047-24377092 GCF_000247695.1 Heterocephalus glaber | reverse complement strand
TTTTTTATAAAATGGAGTACTACTCAGCCATAAAAAATGAGAAATTAGAGACATTTATAGCTAAGTGGATGCACATTGAGGCAATACTCTTAAGTGAGTCCTTTTGAAAGTGGATGTTCCAGCTCAAGTTGACCTCGCCCAGCTGATATTAAGAGGAAGAGACAAGCAGGCCCCACTGGGCCTTCACCAAATTATAGATTCATGAGCAAAGCAAGTAACCGGTACTATTTTTTGTTTTTTTGTTTTTTCTAGCTGTGGAAATTGAAGCCGGGGCCTTCACACTGAGCTACGTCTCTAGCGATTTTTATTTATTTTGAGATAGTATCTTGCTACGTTTCCCAGGCTGAGCTCAAACTTGAGCTCCTTCTGACTCAGACTTCCAGAGCACTGGGATTACAGGTGTGCACCACCATACATGGCTGTTACTGTTTTAAGCCATGAAGTATTGGGCTGTTTTGTTAGCAAAAGTTAACTAGAACACCTCTTGATCCTTTTCATAAGGATATAGGAGGTGTCCCCTCCCCTGGGTAATCAGAAGTCTCATCTTCATTATATTCCCTTCCCTCCCTGGCTAGTTCTCCACATCCTGTCCTTCTCCCCGGAGTCCCACTATCTTCAATTCTTCTTAAAGGTCAGTTCCATAGCTTACCACCCTTTGTACTCTCATGCTTCTTTATTGTTCTACCGGAGATTCCCCTTGTCAATACCTCGCCTTAAAGACGCATTCAGGAATATCCACTCAGGAAGTAAATTCCTCCATTATGAATATACATTGTAAAAATATAAAAAATTCTTTCGAGTCATGAAAGAGAAAGGAAGTTAGAGCCATCTCATCAATACAGTGGATGCATTTCAATTATGACAACTGTTTTCGTCAACATCTTTCCATAGCAGATAAGAATGCCATCTCTACTCATTTCAGCTTTTAAAAGTGCAATGCACAACAGTTTTCCAATCATTTGTGAATCTACAGTAAAGACTAGAAATAGGATTTATGGAGTAATTCATTGAGAAGAATACCTGATTGAATGATTCATAAATCCCCAGGTCTTATTCTATTTGGGTTCACAGTCTTGAATTGAATCCAATATTGAATTGTTGAATTGGGAGCAAAGGATTAGGGTGAAACATGGTTGGCTCATGAGAATAGGTGAAATGTGGCTTTCTGCAGAGAATAACTTTTTATATATAACTCCCAGAGAGTAATATATTTTAAAGATGTCAGAGGTAAAAAGACATCAGAAAGGAAAAACTGAAATCTTTAGAGAATTTAAAGATTGCATTTATAAGAATTCAGAACCTTAGAAGTTATAATAACAGTAAAATTGAATATCAAACATGCTAACAGACCTCTCAAGGCCAACTACAGATGTAGGAGCAAACAAAAATAATTTGCTCCTTTCTGACTATCAGGAAATAGACATTTTTCCATCTAGACTAATACAATCACCAGTGGGGAATGATTTATTTCTCTTGTATTCATGAAACTCTCTTTCATAACCAGGTGTAATGACTTCTTTTACCTCTACGGGGAATGACTGATTTATGCATAGACCTTTGTTCAATAACTTTGCTTTAAAGATTGATGTTGTTAAACATGAAAAAAAGTGAACTTTTTGACATTTCATTTTAATGTAATTTAGAAAATCATGTAAACTGCAAATGGACCTCATGTGGAATGAAAATCACATGCTGATAACCTAAATTATTTTGCATATTATTAATCTTTGACTAATACCCAAAATGTATTATTAGAATTGTGAAAAGAAGACAGATAGGAAGACGAAGTTTGTCTTAAAAATAGTTTGTAAATACAACACTGAAGATTCTTTTTTTCTTGGACACCCTAATTCACACTTTTAAAATTTTTCAACAGGAAAGGAAGGGGTTGCCACTCTTCATATAAAGGAATATCATTTTTTGTCATGGAAAGTTTGCTTCTTCAAAAATTCTTCAAGGTTAGAGAAGAGACAAAGTGAGATAAAAATTTTGACTTTTTTGTGGTCAAATTTTTTCTGATCTTTTCAATTCAAAGGCTTGAAATTACTCTAATTTTGTCCAGGTTCTTATGGAGATCAAAGAAAGCCAATGAATAGTTCCACCCTCTTAGAATATATTCAGTATTAACCTGTCTATCAGCCATCAGTATGATTTCCTATGTTGCTAGGGCTGCCTGGGGAAAAATGAACTACTTATACTATGTCTGGTGTTGAGCTGAAACAGAAGGATGGCAAGTTAATTTATTTCCCCCAAGGAAGTCATTATGAAAAAAAATATTGCTTTTTAAATTTCTAATAAGGCATGTTTACTCTCAAGAATGAGGTATTAAGATTGTTTTGTAACTGAAGACTTTAAGAAATTTTCAAAAAATGAGTCAAAATAACCCCTTTCACAATAGCATCCAAAAAATGAAATACCTAGGAATCAATCTAAAGAAGGAAGTAAAAGACTTCTACTCTGAAAACTATAGCACTCTGAAAAAAAGAGATCAAAGAGGATATCAGAAAATGGAAATATATCCCTTGTTCTTAGGTAGGAAGTACCAATATAGTGAAAATGACTGTATTTTAAAACTACTATATAGATTCAATGCAATCTCAATTGAAATTCCAACAGTATATTTCACAGAACTAGAGAAAACAATGCAAATATTCATTTGGAACCAGAAGGGACCTCAAATAGCAAAAGCAATTCTAGGCAACAAAGACAAGACAGGGGATATCACGGTCCCCAACTGGAAACTATACTACAAAGCTGCTGTGATAAAAACAGCATGGTACTGGCAAAGAAACAGACCCAAGGATCAGTGAAATAGATTATAAGACACAAAAACAACTCCAGACACATTCAGCCACCTTATCTTTGACAAAGGAGCCAAACACCTTCACTGGAGGAAAGATAGCCTCTTTAATAAATGGTGCTTGAAAAATTGGGTTTCAACTTGCCAAAGATTAAAACTAGACCTATATGTCTCACCATGCACTCAATTAAAATAAAAACGGATCAAAGATCTAAATATTAAAACAGAAACACTAAACCTGCTAGAAGATAGGTTAGGTAGAACTCTTGAAGACATTGGCGTAGGAAAAGACTTTATGAACAAAACTTCAGTTGCATGTGAACTAGCGCAAAAAATTAACAACTGGGACCTCATCTTATTAAAAAGTTTCTGCCCAGCCAGAGAAACCACTGACAGAGTGAAGAGACAATCCACAATGTGGGAAAAAATTTTAGCAGCTGGTCCTCAGACAAAGGTCTACTGAATAGGAAACAAAGTTTTTTGTAAATATGGAGGGGTGGAGGGGTGGAAGGGAGGAAAGGGGCATGGGGAAAAATAAGAACCAAGATATATCATGTACAAGTACAAATTCCCAATGATGAATGTGATCATAATGTATACCGAAAATGTACCAATAAACTTAAATATTAAAAATGAGTCGACATTGAAATTTAAGAACTAAAATCTATTGAAGATTATAATCAAGGCTTTTTCTCCCCTAAAATAAAGTTCCAACACCAAAGGTAGACATTACTTCAGGTACAGTTTCATTTATTTACCATTTCTTATTAAGTGGTTTCCCACACAAATCAAATAAGGATAGTGCCCTCCAGGAGCCTAGGGTGAAATGAACAATATCAAAGTTTATACATGGATACATAAAATTACTTATGACATAAACATATAAAAATAACCCTGAAAATAGTAATGAGATAAAACTAGCTATGTTTATTGGGTGCTTACTATATTTGAGATACTTTTTTATGCATTTCACCCATATTAATTCTTATCACCTTCAAATAATCTAAAGGGTAGTTGTTATTACACTTACTTTATAGCTATGTAATCCGAGAGCAATTAAGAAATGTATCCATGGTCAGTAAGTACCAGAAGCACAATTTAAACTCAGGCAGTCAAGCTTCAAAGCTCACAATATTAACCACTCTCCTCTCAATTGTCTCTAATCAAACGGAGAAAGCACTAAACATTGTTTATAGGGCAGAGAAGTGCCTGTGAGAATTCAGAGGGAGACTATACGTTTTCCAGTTTGAGAATGCAGGGAACAAGGGAAGATTTGAATATGCCTTTCCTTGAAATGTAGGTAGTATCTGGGTATGCTGGATGGAGAAAAGCAATCTTAACAGAAGGAACCAGGTCATTGAAATACACAGACATAGTCTGGTTAGCTTTTATTTTGGTAGGAGATGAGGTTACATGGAGAGGTAAAATAAGAAATGAGATTAGAAATTGAGATGTTGGGTCAATCCTGAAAAGCCAAGTGAAGAAGTTTGCACAGCAGTTTGAAGGCTTTGAGAGTCACAGAAGGTGTGTGAAAAGGGCAATCATATCTTTCTTTCAATTCATGGACAAATATTTATATTTTTTATGGACAAATATTTATGAATCACTTATCAACTGCCATATACTGACTTGGGCAATCAGAATATGTAAGTGAATAAAGTAAACAAAATCTCTATCCTCATGGAATTTGTATTCCAGTTACAATGTTACAATCTAGGTTATGTTCTGGGAAACTTAATCTGCAATGGCAATCCAGAGGTTACACTGGAGCAATTGGTGGGAAGGAAAGAGTGGAAGAAGATAAAAGGGAATAAGAACATGAATTACAGTAATGGTAAAGGAACTGGAAAGAAAGCAACAGATGTAAAGGATTACTGAGGTGAAATCCATAGGTCATTAAAAAAAATTTTATTGGTACATGCTTGCAGTAGACAATGATTACATTCCTCACGAAGAGCTGGTACATGTATATAACACATCTTAATTTTATTTTCATTCTTATCCTTCTCTCCATCCCCTCTCCCTCTATCACTTGGTCCTCTTCCCCTTTCCAAATCCACAGATCTTGAAAATGAACTCATATATGAGCCAAGTGACAAAAAGATGTGGAAATGACTATATGATTTGAAATCTCTTTGACTGAATAGTGTTGTGATGAATAGCAAGATAGAAGATAAAACCTTGGTGTAAAATATGACCTCTTGTGTCACATTGAATTTATGATGTCAGTGAGGCATTTGAATAAGAAATGTCCCAAATCTAGTAAGACATATAGGATGAATACAGAAAAGGGATTAAAATACACACATCAGTGGAGATGGACAGAAGACTATTTCTAATAAAATATCTACACATAACCAACACTTAGAAATGACTTATTAACGATTGAATGAAGACATTGATATTAATGAAAATAGCAGAGAAAACTTAGAATAGATCCTCAGGGCAAGTGAGAGGAAGGTGTGAGTAGAGAGATAAGGAGACATTTAGTGTAATACAACATTCTGGTGAGTCGAAAATGTGAAGTTTTCAGGAGACTGCACTGGTTAACAATAACATAATAAACAGTATTATAGGATAATGAGAATGTAATAAGAACATTTGTATCTGGTAGTTATGGTGACTTAATAGAGAAGTATTTCAGCTGAGAGGTAGATGCAGAAATTAGGGAAATGTAAATTAGTACAGCCAGTATGGAAATCAATATAGAGGTTCTCCAAAAAAACCCCCACTAAATATAGAACTACCATTTGATTCAACTATACCACTCCTTGGTATATGACCAAAAGAATTAAAGTCAACTTTCCACAGAGATACCTGAATACTCATGCTTATTGTGACACGATACAAAAATACAGTAGCCTAAATATGGAACCAGCTTAGGTATCCATCAACAGATGAATGGATAAAGAAAGTGTGTGTGTGTGTGTGTGTGTGTGTGTAATACACACACACACAATGAAATATTATTCAGGTATAAAAGAACAAATTTTATCATTTGAAGAAAAATGGATGGATCTGAAGATCACGTTGAGTGACCTGACTCAGAAAGACAAATATTGCATGGTCTCCATAAATCTGTGGAATCTCAAAAAGATGATAAGAAAGTAAAAGTGAGACTATTATTAGAAAAAAGGAGGTGAAGAAGGTGGACAGAGAGGGGATGTAACTGTGAGTAATAGGGGGCATATGATCAAAATACATTACACACATTGGAACCCCCCCCTCAAGAAACATGTGAAGCTAGGGGGTAGGGTGGGGAAAGTGGGTGATGGGGGGAAATTACTAAAGTATAGTACGTGCATGTACAATTGTCACAATGAAACCCATTATTAGTCTACATAATAAACACTAATATAGGTAGAATTACACTAAAAATGTAAAGGAAAGATAGATGTTTAAGAAGCAGAAATATTTCCGCTAACCAATGAATTCCTATTGGTGAATGGTTTGAAATTTGCTTTTGGTAATCTTGGGTCTTTGCTTGGAATGCTGAGTCAGTGTAGAGTAATGGGTAGGACAGCAGGATTAATAGCAGATCAGAAGGTCAAATTTGAGTTAAAATACTGACCCAATCTGTCAAATTCAGTTTTTTCATCTGTAATAAGGTTGGAGGATATTATGCCACACAAGCAAAGCACTTAGCATACTGCCTAGCTCATAGTAATATTAAAAAGGTTATTTATTCTAGTCATTGTATAAATATATGGTGATTTTTTTATCTCAGAAAAGTAAATATTATGATAGATATATTTTGCATAATTGCACTCCTAAAGTAGTAAGACTCAAATTAGATGATTTTTCAAAGAAGTAATAACAGGTGAATTAACCTCTCTAATTTTACCTTCTTTAACTAATAATGGAAATAATAATAATAATAATAATACAACACAGGTTTTCAGTGAGAATGAAAGCAGAAAATTAAAATAAAAATACTGGGCCAATTACAAAAAATAAAAAAAATAGTTATTATTAATATTACTTTGATACACTAATTTTTAACAGTGTAATATTAGATTTATAGCCTCAGTTTGATTCTTGTCTAATGGTAATTCATAACCTTAATAAGGACCTTTCACTTGAAGAAAGTTCTTCTCAAAGTGCTTTTATATTTAGTATCTTCTAATATCCTCACAAAATCTGTGAGGAATGAATGACAGTGGTTATTAGGGGCTCTAAAAGTTGACATTTCAATATGCATAATGTCTTCTTAGCTACATGGGCTTTTCTACTGATTTTAGATATAAAATTACAGAATCCAACCGTGGAATTACAAAGTTATTCAATTTAGTGGTTCCCTTGTATCATTCCAGATAATTTTTTATATTAACAAGACAATGGTACCATGGTCCAGAATGTTATAACCCTTATAATCAAGTGATAAATCAAGTGATAAAACTCATTTTGTATTAAATTGAGATAATTGTTTTATTCAGCATTGGATGAAGAGAAAATGGATTTTTATATGTGTAGTGTTTAATATAAGAAACAAATCACCAGTGCTGAACATCTGTTCCATTGACTATTTTTCTAAATTTTCAGTTATTTTCACAATTTCCTTTTGGTTTCTCCTTGAAATCTACAGCAATGTCAGTATCTAAAACAACATAATAGAATGTATAGTAAACAACAGTTGTGTGGTCCTAGAATCTTCTCTTGAGTACTATAACTATAGTACTGTGAATGTGGACAGGTATTTTATAGTCATATTTATATGAGAATAAAATGAAAGACAAGATAAGATGAGATAAGAAACTGGTTTTTTTGTTTGTTTTTTGTAGTACTGGGGATTGAACCCAGGGCCCTCATTCTGAACTAAATCCCAGCCTTTTTTAAATTTTGAGACTGGGTCTCAATAAGTTGCTAAATTGCAAGACTGGGCTCAAACTTGTGTTCTTCCTGACTCAACCTCCTAGAGTGCTGGGATTATGAGCATGAGCCACCATACTCAGCTCTGTCATTATTGAAAAGAGTTTTTCAAGATGGATGCATTACTTAAATACACTTACCTTTCATGGCATGAGATTTTACTCAAAGCTGTGGCAGTTCTTTGCCTTTTTTTCATAGTTAACTATTAAGAAGGGCTCTGCAGCTTTGTGATTTTGAACAACACAGAAGACAGTATCCCTCAATACCAATTCTGTACAACAGTAATATTTTGGTGGTACTTAGGTGTTCTTAGTTACTTTTCTCATTGCTGAGAAAAAACACCTGGCACCCAAAGTTAAAGTAGGAAAGGTTTATTGTAGCTCACAGTTTGTAGAGGTTTCAGTTCACAGTTGGCTGGCTCCAAGGCAGGGTGGGATGCAGAAAGGCATTGCAGAGGAGAAACAGTTTATGACAAAGCAGGGTACGTAGAAGGCAGCAAGCAAGCGACGGTAGCAGCCTTCTTTCTGTCCCTTATATTCCACCCAGGCTACTAGGTGCGATATTCTTAATCCTAGCATCACATACTTAATCCCAGTATCACACATTCTATATCCAGTCACCTCCAAAAAACCCCACTTATGACCACATGAGGCTTTGGGGAGACCTCTAGTTAAAAGCCGTAACAGGTGTATTTCTGAGTGGAAAATTGAGAACTTCAAGTAACAATGACATCAATTTGTTAGTGATATTATTTATTTCAATGGTTTCCATATGAATGTTCCTCAGTTTTATATCTGCAACCCAGATCTGTTTGTAAACTTTAGATCTGAATTTACAACTGCTTCAAAGGAATACAATATTTTCACCTCTATTACAAGCTCCTCAAAATAGATCACATTCTTGACTTCCTTCCCCACAACCATTAGTCCTTTCAATTCTTCACACAGCTCAAGTGGTAAGCAGGCAGCGACTCCTCAGTTTACCTCATATCCTCTCCTCACCTCTGTTTCCCACAGACTGCATCACAATGAGGATTTTACTTCTAAGCAGCTTGCTTATCTGTGTCATTTGTTAGAACTTACCACCTTAATTATAATTTCTGGCTTGGAATGTTAGAGAAATAACTTTCTAATTATTGTCCCTGCACATGTCCCCTGTCTTTCCAATTTATCCTCCTCAGAGATACTACAGCAATCTTTCAAAAACATCGGTCTTCTTTACTTCATTTTCTTGCTTAAATCTAAGCTATGACTTCCCAAAGACTACAGATAAAATTCAAACTTTTAAAAATAGGCATCAAGGGGGAAGAGAAAGTCAGCTTACCCTTATTGAGTCCTTTTATTTCAACACTTTGCCCCTGTGGTGGGCATTTTATGTGTATCTTATCATTTAATCCTGAACCAATCCTGTGAGGTCTAATGGGGATAACTGCGACTCAGAGCTTAGGCAATAAGCTAATTAAATCATACAGCCTGTGCTGGGCCTGAGCTGTGTTTGAAAAGCGCCTCTCTTGGGGGGCTCATGATGAAATCAGTTCGCTGACAAAAAGAAGTCTCCAGAGCTTGTGCTCTCTGCCCTGAGACGATCCAGACAGAAGGCAGCTATCTGCAAGCCTAGAAGAGGGCCCTCCCTAGTACCTGTGTTGGTGCTCTTGACAGACGTCCAGTCTCCTGAACTTTGAGAAATAAATGGCTTTTGAAGAAGTCATTTTCCCTGCCTGTAATGGTTAAGGTGGGTTGTCAACTTGATTGACTTAGGAGTCACTCAGAAGATTAGTAAAGCACACCCCTGGGTATATCTGGGTATGTCATGGACGTTACTTTGGAGACTATATTTGGTCACTTGCTCCTTCCTCTATGACCCTATTTTCCTGCTGTGCTTCCTGGCCACCATAAACTAAGCATCTTTGTTCCACCAGGTCATTCCACTATGGTGTTTCTGCCTGGGCCCAGGGAATGAATGACCTGAAACCATGAGCCAAAATAAGCTCTCTTTCTTTAAGTTGTGTGTGCTAGGGATTATGACACAGTTATATGAAAGCTAATGCATCCCTCCAAAAGAAAATCTCCCTTCTGCACATTTTTATCACTAGGTCAAATGTATTGTCAATTCACACTAAAGCAACAGTAAAGAATACGTTGAAGTTTCCTTTTCTTAGAATTAGGGATCCATAGATTATCTCTGTTTTCTCAGACATCTCAAGAAGTATGATACTCCAATGTATTCAAGGTATTAATTGTGCAACTAAGACTGCATTCTCTCTTATTCTTTTGGAACTATTGGGCCAAGATTTTTGTTTTTTGAGAAACACTGAAGGTGTTATTTTGCAAAATTTGATAATGTGTTAGTAGTCAAAGATATCTTAATGTATAAGTTTGCTCAGATGTATAATTTAAAGTTTACCAAACTTGTCTCTCTGGGAATGTTCTAGTAACAGAAGTTAATTTTTACCATGGAGGGGGTTGAGAGGAGACAGAAATAAAACATATGAGATTAATGAAAAGAGTAAGTTGAGACAGCCTGAGACATGACCTAGGTCACAGAAAGAGGAATCTCCACTATTAATTGCTCCTTAGTTCTTGCTGAGAAAAAGATTTTAGTCGCACCACTTTATGATCACCTCTCCCCACCACATACCTACACACACATACCTTCTTTACATGTTAGTGCTACAATGACCTCTCAGGGGTACTTGGAGAGCCCATTAACATTTGTGAAACTGTTGTGAAATATTTACAAAGATGCAGAGTCATCCTTGTTACAGTTAGTTATTCAGGGTTTTGCGTTAGAACTTTGAGCCATGAACACCTTTACCAACTCTCTTAGCCGAGAGAAGAAGTGTTTTGGATGGGAAAGGAACTTGATTCAATTATGAATATATTCCTTCACTTTAAGGATAAATTTACAATTTAAAAATTTCCAAACTTTAACCACTCAGGCTCTATACGGTGTTCTGTAAAAGTACATTGGCTTAAAAATTCTAGTTAGACCATCAGAAGTAACAATATGCATGAGAAAAAATCCTTATCTTGAAGTACAGGGACAACCACAATATCCGTCCTTGATTTTAATAAGGAAAGTGAACTATATTTTTTCTACTATACAAGAAAATTCTAGTGTGTTTGAGAGTGGAATTTAACAGTTTGATTTCATTCAGGAACCATATGCTTCATAATTTATATATGCTTATAGATCCCATGAATTATAATTATTTCTGGGAGAAGTAAATATCCGGTGAAGTGAGAGTCATGTAGTCTAGCAAGAACCCAAGTCTCCATATATAGAACAACTGATTGACAGTTACAGAGAAAAACACATTTTGTAGTGGTATTTGCCCTGTCTTTCTATTCAGTAGCATTTATATAAAGTAAAACGTCATTGTTTGGGGTAGACAGATATATTGAAATCTACTGGGAGAACTGCTGCTTTGGCCTAACATTTGAAATTTTCTGCAGGTTTCTTTTTCTTTTTTTTTCCTTCTTTTCCTTTCCTTTCATTCTTTTGAGATGGGGTCTCACTATGTTGCCCTGGCTGACCTCAAACTCCCTGGCTAAAGCAATGCTCCTACCTCAGCCTTCTGAGCAGATAGGACTACAGTACACACCACCACAGCCAACTTTCTCTTTTTAATATATGAGAACTATGGTTGTTATATAGCATGAATCAATGAATAGAATGCCACCAGCTTCTTCTAATGAAGCAAAATGGCACACCATGACATTTCTTTCCTTCAAATGTATTAAAGAAAGTTTCTCTTGCTCAAAATAAAAATTCATACTAAGAGGGGAAAAAACCCAAACATTTTCATGTAGCTGAACTTAAAATACTGAAATTGTACATCATCTTCTAAAGTATGGTGTTTTACTTATTTTCAAGCTTGGTATTTCCATTTCTTGCTCATAGATCCCAGATTGTTGACTCAAATCTATCAGTTGAAATGTGTCATAAACAATAATCAATAATTTCAGTAGTTTTCAATTTTACCATGACATCAACAAACCTTTCATCTAAACACATTATTCAATCATCTAACTAAAAAAAATCAGAATTGGCTATAAATATCATTCCTAGCCATACAATCTACTTTAAAGTTTAGAGAACTGGAATGCATAGAAAACACAGCATCACCTGAGACAGAAGGGAAAATTATCTCTGTTTAAACATAATTTTGGAATCTCAGTTAATCCTACTGCAGTTAAGAAGGAAATGATATGTCAAGGTTTTAGAAGCTCTCGGGGAGTTTTATAAGGCTTTTAAGAATAAATACAGCTAATCACTCTGAGGCTGAGGTGCACAAAGGCCCCAACTTACTTCTAAACTGTTTTCTATCTTAGGTACCATGAAGACTCTGTGTAACCTGCAGCACAGCTTAAAAATGGAAAAAGCCTGTTCAACACTAGACTTTATTGAGCAACAAATAAATTTTGGTTTGGTTAAGCAATCGAGAAAAATATATACGTATTTTTAGTAATACAGTATAAGTTAAAACATTTTCTCAGCACAACTTCCAACTGTTTTTGAAAGAGAGAGATCAGAAATCTAACCATAAAATGTAGCTTATTTTCCATTCATCCACAGTAAATATAGTTAGAACATGGCACTTTTTTTCCTTTAGTGATTCAGAATCTTGCAGTTTCTCTTGCAGGATTAATAGTTTATATATCAATTTTCATTGTATAGTGCTATATATATAAATAAAAATTATATGAGATAAGAGATACATCCTTGCCCTCAACCATGTATTCACTATTTTAAGAGAAATTTTATTAAGTTCCTGGCATTAGATTATTTTTTAGTAATTAGGTTATTTATTTTCAAAGTAATCTGCTGAAAAATTTATTTAATCAAAGTTGTATTTTCAACCATAGATATGGGAAAAACGTGAACCTATGTATTTATTAGAATTCTAAGTTGGCTGTATGAGCATTAATAAGGTGAAATAAAATTGTATTTATGAAGTAGCATAAGCCAATGTTATAGCAGTACATTGTCTAACTATTCATCTGAGAGTGAGCAAAAAATAATAATCTAAATTTGCATTGCTTTTACATCCTAGAACAAGCCAGAGGAGATATCTGCAAAGACTAAGTCAGATGTTATTCTAAACAAGTTACCTCCAAAGGATCAAACAAATTTAACTTTAACACACATCGTGGAGGAGCAAGTAGGGTCAGAGCAGGCTGATAAAGCAAGAACACCCTATAAATTACCACTGTCACCAATTCTATACATTAGAACAGCAAAATGCATGGAACAGATCAAAATCAAACCAAACAAAAGGTAGAGAAGAACAAGGAGAAGGGGAAAGAAAGAAACTTTGCATGCTGTAATTTGATTTTGGAATTCTTTTTCAACCTGGGGTATACTATCACTTTTTTCATAATAATTTAAAGATATGAGAAGAATAACATTAGTTCAAAAATTCATCATAGTATTCTACCATGTCAAATTGTATTTGCCATGCTAGTGAAGTTCTTATATCATGTTAAAAAACTAGTTATACATAACAAAAGCCCATAATAGCTCAGGAAAAATACATCAGTTTTTGAGATAGGAGCCTCTTTTAACTGCAGAATATGATTCTCACCGAGACTTCATTTATTCAAAATTATCCTAAAGTTCTGTTTTCACTGTTTATGCATATGGAACTTTATAACAATAATTTTTTTTCTAGGAAAAACAATTGTCTGAAAATTGTATGATCATTAACTATAACAAATTTAGCCATCTCATTTTTATTTTCACAGATCGTGTTAGGAAGAAAACTACAAAATGCCAGATTAACATTTCAAAACGTATTTGAAAGTAATGAAGGGAAACTGATTCAGTTAGCAACGCTAAATAAAACAGACAATTCATACAGATGTTTTCCCTGTAAAATATCAAGTAAACATTCAAAATGGCAACCTTTTCAATTTGATAAACCCATCTATACCTTATTTATCAGTGTGAACCAAGTTTCTGCTTGACCAAAGCTCTGATTTTATCTGCAAGGTTTTTTTTTTTTTTTTTTGGCGTGGCCCAAAAATATGTACTTTTCTGAAGATCAAGGTAGTAAATGAAATCACAAATGAATATTCTTTTTCCCTCTGCCTCTCTCCTCCTTGCCCAAATGCTGAAATATATCAGGCTGTGTAAAATGAGTAGGTTATTCTGTTCCCAGTTTATCAAGTACAAGTACAAAGGCTGAGGACCGTTCAATTGGATTCGCAAGAGTGCTAAAGCGCAACGCTTGACTTACTTGCCATTGTTTCATCAGCTCTCTGACTCCCTTGGAGTCTTCTAGAAGCTGTTCCTTATGGGTAGCATCCTGTAGGACGTTGGCAGTTGTTTCAGCTTCTGTAAGCCAGGCCAGAAACTTCTCCAGATCCAGGGGGAACTGTTTCAGTAATCTATGAGTTTCTTCCAGAGCAGCCTCTCGCTCGTTCACTCTGCAAAGGAACAAATAGCCAGATGCAATCCTCAAATATCAGAATAGTGCACCTAGTGAACTCCCCAAAAAGAACAAAGATGGGTTGTTGCTAAAGCCCTTTTTTAAAGCAGGAACTAGAATACTGAGGATTCTATTTGCCTTCATTTCTATTTAACTCAAAGCCTTCTATGAAGAGATGCAAGAATATTAACAATGAATGATAAGCACAAATTTCTATAAATTCCCTTCACACAAATGGTCTCACACAAACTCGAAACTTTAGACATTTGAAAACTCACATACAAAGATTCAAAAATAGCTTTCCAAAATTTTATAGTTTGTGCGGATCAATTCTGAAAAGTTATTTTAATATACTGCAAAAGTTGAAGCTAGTCTTCATAGGTAAAACCCTAAAATCCCTTACCAGGCCTATCTTGATGTCACCAGAGACAGGAGGCCAGGATTAGATAAGCAAGGAGAAAAGCCAAGAAGATACAAACTGATAGTTGGAAGGTGAATACCAGAGGGGAAAAATACAGGGAAGGGATTGGAGAGTAAAAGGAAAAAACCACCAACAAGAAAAAGAAGAACATTTCATAGAAACCACTGTACACAACATCATTTTGCATGATATTATAACTTTTGAGTTAGGTTCGTATTTCAATACCTGACAATCATACTACTGAGGACATTATCCAAAAGAAAAATGTTATGTGCAAGGGAAAAAATAGAGCCAGGGTTCCTACCATCCTTTAGCAGTTATGTTACATGGCAGGTTACAAATCTCTCTGATTTCTCATTTCCTCATCTGCAGCAGCTATTGCTGTGATGGGAATCAAATATAATGACACTGGTAAAGTTGAGCTCCTTATATGTTACAGCTACTCAAACATAGTTTATCAAAACTCTGCCCACATTCCATTTTCCTGGTCCTCCAGTCTTTTAAAAGGATAAAACAAATCCCCTGATGACACAAAACTCTTTAAAAAGCTCCTATTTTCTGGTTATAAATATATACTATATATAAATATAGTATGTATATTAAAAATGCATGTATTGTGGATATACAGATATGCCTTAAGCAAACATCTACATAACAATACCTCAGGTAGGAAAATTGCCTTAGGCAGTAACAGTCCCATCTAAAAAGATTCAGGTGAATTTTGTCTGCAATGAGGAAATTAGCACTCTATTTAAATGCCTTATTTGCCTTCTACTACTACACAAACACTTTCTGGGATTAAACATAAGCTAAAAATGGATTTTAAAAATTGAATACTTAACTATGATACACACTACTTGTTAAAATGTGATTGTCAATAAATATGCAGAACTGCAATTTATTTCAGCAGCAACTTTATCAGGGGATGTGCAAACGAGGCAATAAACAACTCCTGCAGAGCCAGAGGCAGCAAAGTCCCCCGGAAGAGCTGTTTATTCATCATGGATGAAGTTTTTGCTGAGCACACAGTCTTCCACAGTGTAGTTGCAGCACTCATGCTGGATAAAAATCTTCTGTCTGCATTAACTGGTGGAGAGTAGAATAGGTTTACGAGGATGCAGCTATTGGAAAAAAGTAAGCATTGCACTAAGCTATTTATCAACTCCTAAATAAACATTAATACTGCATAGCTGAAAGTTAGCATCGTGTTCTGGTTGGGCAAAGAAGTTAAACCTCATAGAGCTTGAGGGATGACCTGGACTGCTGACTGCTTATCTAGTTTGTGGGCAAACTGTCAATACAAGGAGAAATATCAAAATCATCTATTTAGGAGGATTTTAAAATTTGAAACCATTGCCATAGCTCTGAGAAAATGTCACAACTAGGCATGTGACATACGGGTGGAACCCTATGCAACTGCTGCTGATTGACCATTCCTGACCTGCCAGAAAGGCAATTTCATCCAGTTTGCATTAAGTCTTACTCCATCTCCAGCCCAAAATTTGGGATAGAAGTAAGCTGTTGCAGAAGACAGCAGGGTTAGACGCTGACATATTTTCTAACACATTCCAATTTTAAACAAAATAAAGGATAATATGAAACTCCCCCATGACAGTGAACTGGAGAATCAGAGAGTATGCATTTTATTATCTTCACGATGAGCTGGGCTTGATGCCTCCTAGCTCCTCTGTCGTAACCTAGAAACACCACTTACCCTCTGCTTCCAGAGAAAGTAACTAGTAAATAATTTTCTAAGAGTTATTTGCAAAGCCCGATGCACATAAATAAAATGAAAGGGTTCTAGCCAGACACTGAGATTTTCAGCCAAATCCTACCAGTGAGTTCACCACTTTGTAAATTATGCCCTTAGGGAAGAAGCGTAACTCTTTCAGGACAGTAAGGCATCATTTTCCTAAATGATACCCTTGTGGTGTGAAATATTGACAACATCAGCCTGAATATTTTCTAATTTAGGAAATACTTTAGAAAAATCCAATGGCAGCAACGCAGAAAATCTCTTCAAATGAGCTCTTTCACAATCTTCTTTGATCATAGGTGAGACTGTTGTTTCCTGCTTGTGTGGGTGTTTTAAAGACTACAAACTTTCTCTTGGGTTCAATACATGTATTCTGAATTCCTAAATTATAGCTGTGCCAAGTCTAGACTAGAAATGAGTCAAGGGTACTTAATTTCCATATTTGTGCTTTCAAAATAGCTCTAAATATAGCCCATAGTTTTTAATTTTTCTCAGCCATATGGCTTTGAGTGGCTTACATGATAAATAAAAAAATAGAAAAATGAGAATAATAAAGAAATGAAGAACTGGCTTAGAATAAAACTAACAAGCGTGACCATTATTTTTAAAAATTCCTTTGTCCAAGTTCTCCAATTATAGACATTGCAGAAAATTTGGCTGGATTTTAAAAGTAACAATGATCACATACTAGAAATAGTAATAATATTTTAGAAATAGAATCTACTGTACTGTTTAGGTGGTTTTTATATAACAGGGCTTAGTCATCAGCACTTCCAGCTTTATAATGCACAAAAAAAGCTGAGAATGTGATAGAGTAAGGAGTGGTATGGTGATTTCAAATAGTTTTCATTTGATTCATAAGGGCAGCCTGTACCATTCTCACTACATAAATAAAGGCAGTGTGAAACAGTGGTTCTCAAAGTATGGTCCATGGACCAACAGCACCAAACTCTTTTGAGAGCTATTAGAAATGCAATTTCTCAAGGCTTAGGTCAGACCTACTGAATCAGAAACTCTGTGGATGGAGTCCAACAAGCTGTTTCTACAAGCCTTGTAGGTATTTCTAACATATGTTAAAGTTTGAGAACCACTGCTGCTGGGGATCAAACTTTGAATGGATATTAAGATGAGCTACCCAGATATCTCTTCAGAACTGAACTACTTCTTGCCCTAGCTGCTGGCTGACAGTCCTCAGTTACCAGTCGAATTTCAGAACAGCTAAAGATAGCTGCCTAGCCTGTCCCTGAGGCAGGCTGCACTTATTGAGTGGTAGATGTCTGATGTGTGGATTATAAAAGTCTACCTCCCTTGGTCCAACTGGGACAGAGCTGCTCTAGCTCCTTATGAGCAAGGGAGGGTGGGCTAGTTACTGTAGTGACACTTGCTTGGTAGCCCAGTTTCTCCTTCTGCCCTATACTGCTTTGTTTCCTTTCTTCTCACAGATATTTAGCCTGAGAACACTCTCCACTAAAAGGTCTGGACATTAATTGCTTTCTCAGAATCTGGTTTTTGAGGAACCTGACCTGCTGAAGTGTGAAGCTAAGTAAGATTTAAAAAAAAAATATTTATCTATGGAATGCATGTGGAGAAATATACAACTATTTGCACAGACTGTGATCCCCAAAGGGGACCAGGTGGAGGATTCTCACTCAGCAATTGGACCTAAAAGGCTGCTGCATTTCTGAAGGCTCTTTAAGGAGATCTGTGGATAATGGAGATTTACATCACCAGTTAGAAGCAAAAATGCACTGAAAGGGCAAAGTACTATTGATATAAAGGTGAGTACAACCCTGTATCAGCCCAATATGGTGCTGATCCAGGGACAACTCCATAAGAAGGTGACAAAAAGCAATCTTGGCATCTCTATTGTATTTTTATAAACCAGTTATCAATGAGACAATAAGTATACTCTGATTTGTCATTAGACAGACACACATATCATGGTATGTGTGTTAGTCAGCTTTCCTATTACTGGGAGAAAATACTCAACACCCACAATTTAAATAGAGGAAGGGTTTAATTTGGCTCATGGTTCAGGGGACTCAGTTCATGACTGAATAGATCCATGGCAGAAACATCATTATGGAAGGGCATGGTGGAGGAAAGCTGCTCACCTTATGGCAGCCAGAAAGCAGAGAGAGAAGGGAGGAGCCAGGGAGGGAGACACACCCTCAAAGGCACACCTGCAGTGATGCAGCTCTCTCAATCAGGACCCACCTCCTAATGGTACATCAAGGAACTCATCAATGGATCAATCTACTGCTGAGTATAGCAATCCCATGACCAGTCACTTTTTAAAAGGCCCAGCTCTGAATATGTGAGGCTTTTGGGGGGGTGTTCTAGATCTAAACTATAACGACATCTCTGAATAAATTTCTAAGACTGGATTTTCTATGAAATCAAAGTCACCAATTTCTTATTGGCCAACCCAACACATTAAAAAAGAGAAATATAAAAGGAATGAAAATCTGCTACTTTCCAAGTTAAGGCTAAAGAGCTTAATTAATGTACTGACTATTCCAGTATTAGATATGTGGGTGAAAATATTTTAATAATGCATTGTATCACAGGATTGAGTGTCAAGATTGTGTGCGCATGTGTGTGTGCATGTTCAATCCAATTCATTGAATATTTTTAAGAAAAAAAGGAGGTCAATCCGATATGAAAGGTTATTTTGCCCAGTGTAAGTGTGACAAATTGGGGGATTTCATAACAGTCAGTCTTCCACTAAAAAACATTTCCATCTTTGCCTTGTACTGTCAGGAAGTAACCAAGTAAAATACTCTCCTAGTTTATTTTCATTTTAACCACTATTATTTCCTATAATACTTTAGGGAAACGCTTAAGCTTATGATTTTATTTCTTTTTGTTGTTGTTGTATATAGGATACAGGTCAGATAGAATGAATACATTACCAGTACATGAACTTCAGATCAGAAAGTTTCTTATAACGTCAAACATTACTCATAAAGCTACAGTTAACCTAAAGTTCAAACTCTCAGGAAACACAAGAGTCCCTACTAGTTTTCTAGTAAATACATTACGTTTTGATTTTTTTTTAAACAAACTTGTGTTTGCAAGAATTGTGTTTCCTACTCTTTGCTTCTCTCTTTTCTTGTATACTTTCAGTTAGATATTTCATTCACTCCCAGGGACTTTAGCCTCTAAGCAGATTATCTTTAAATCAGAACCTCATTCATATATCCACACATTTATGAACATCTCATTAATGAATTAATACATGAATCTGTCCTATGACTATTATGTGCCAGGATCTATAGTTAATGATACTGACATAGAATTCACTATGAGGTGGACTTTGCCATTTAATATATTCAAGTGTAGCAGAGGAGACTGGTAAAAATTTAGCTGTACTCACAATGTAATCAGGGCTATGAACTCCCATCACACTGCACTGATGAACTTCTATCTCAATTTGCCTAACAAATAGTAAGTATATCTTAAATATTTTTATCTTTTCCAATCATGGGAAGTGGAGATCATCTATCTCAAAATAGAGCAATAGTCGATCAATACAATTTGCCTAAATGAACTGATTTTCATAAAAGTATAAAACCTTTTAGGAATAATACAGTTTATCACTGCTTTCATTTTGCTGTTGGACAGATTGATTCTGAGAGAACTGGAATGACTTTTCCAATCTGATACACAAGTAAGTGACAGAGCTGGGATTATAGCCCAAATCTTGTGTCCTAGAAAAAGTTTTTCTAACTCAGAGGACAGATATCAGTGTCCCTCCTTTCCGATATGTTCATCATAATGAAAGACAGAAAATTGCAACCAAGGTTGTGCCACTGAATCCTAGCGTTCATTTTAGAGGACAGATTTATCTTTTTGTCACTTTGCCATAAGTAAGATTGTTGACACACACAAAACCTACACATACAAACCAAGAGAAAGATATTACCCCAAGTATAGCACAAAAGATCTAGTTGGTCTGTGCTTCAAAACAAACAAACAAAAAATCCATTTTCACGCAAATTTGCTGGTTTGCTGTTCATGGACATATAAATTAAAGAGGTTTTCATCCCTCCTCTCCTGAGGTCTAGTACGAAATTACTCAAACTCTCCAGAGTTAATTGGAAACCACGACCTAAATGTTCCCAAAGTATTGCTGATTAGTTCTCAGAAAACTCATTCCCATTTTTCATCACCCCAAACACAGGATTTTTTTAACAAGTGCAGTGGCAATACACCTGCACAGAAAATGGAATAGTCCTCCAAAGATAAACCACAGCTTTGATGCTGCCTGTGTAAACTTCTTGGATGATATATTTTGGTAAAAAAAAAAATCATCAAGCCTTTACCTTTAGATAGTAAGAATGCAGACACTACTGATCACAGAAAAAATGTAAAAATACACATGTCATCTCACTTTTAACTATGTTTTTAAAATTGAGATTTGCATGATGAATGTCATTATATTGTATACCTAAAATGTACCAATGATTAGAATGAATAATCGATAATGTAAAATAGGAAGAAAAGGTCCAAAGGGGTAGGGGTAGTGGGAGGGGCAGGGGAAAGGAAAGAAGGGAAAGGAAAAATGATGAGAAATGGAAAAAATGGAAATAAAGTCTTTGTAAATAGGGAAGGGTGGAGGGCATGAAGGGAGGGCTAGGAATGGAGAAAAAATAAGAACCAAGGTGCATTATGTAAAGGTACAATTCCCAATGAGAAATGTGATTGTGTTGTATACCTACAATGTACCAATAAAAGAATTTAATAAAAAAAATTGAGATTTGCAAAATATATCATAAGGGAAACAGCCATAATTATGTCCTTCCTCTAAAACTAATGAGATATTTCTAAAAAGAAAATATTAGGAGACAATAGTAAAAATGTGCTTTCCCCTATTCTTTGCATTATTCATTTGATTTGTGTTTCTGTGTCATAAATCACTGAGAAAAAGTGGTTGACGAAAGAAATGTACACAGTATTATGAACAGATAAAACATACTTGTATTTTTTTCTTTTACTGTTAGAGAGATTAATACTCTTTAAACTCTGATCTGTAATTTTATATTTTTCTACTACCACAATACCAAAAGGCACTATTTGAGGAAGCAGAAATATAATGTTGTAACTGATTATATTTAGTTTGATTCATATACAGGGATTCAAAATATTATCTCAGATGTTTATATAACTACTGAAGCTCTTTAGAAAAACTCAGTTGACACTACCATCCAGGTACATACAAATTTATATTAGGATTGGATTTATAGTCCAATAAACTTTCCACCCTAAATAAATTCTCAATGATCTATATAACATGAATCTTTAAGTTGGTTTTGGTCACTTGTAGTGTTGATCACCTTTTTTTATTTTTAAGGTGTATATCCTCATGTTGATAGAATCATTTAAGTAAATGCTCTTCTCCTCTGAAAGGATACAAGAAAAGTAGTACAGAAACCAATTAAACAGGCATGGCCAGGATCATTTCTTGAAAAATCCTGTAAGACTGTGCAGTCAAGCAAATATATATCCTCATTCACAGTGACTTACAGAAAAACAGAACTATTTATTGTCAGATGTCGATACATAATAATCAGAAGACAACAAGACAGGCAGATTCAGTTTTCTAAGATCAAAAGGCAGATACAGCAGATTTACTTTAAAGGAGAGAAGTGGCTAAAAATATACCATGAATAGATGAAATGATCTTATAGAGAGTTCAACCAGTGAAATTTGGAAGTAGAAGTGATTTGCTAATTTCTGATATGAGTTTTCAAGTATGGCGTCTAAATATTTACAACTTTTATTACCTAGTTTCTTACTGAGCACTCGTTGTTAACAAAATTCTTTTTAAAAGTCTTTTATATGCAGTGATTATTGTTATAATATTTTGCACTAAAATGAATTTTTTAGATTTCAGGGTCTTCCACGAATGTCACCTCCTTATATGCTTTTAAATAGTCTGATGAGGCTAGTGGAGCAGGCTGTTATTATTCAGAACAGTTTATACATGAGAAGCTTTACATTCAGGAAGGTTGACTGAGTTTTCCAAACAAATGGCAAAACCTAAAACTTCCAATCCAGATGTTACTTCTTTTAAAAAATGTGACCTGTCAAGATAGACTTGCCAATCTCCCTGTGAGGCAAATATGATGAGCATTAATATATTACTATTCTCAAAAGTCCTTTGGTTTTGTGATTATAGAAATTAGGATTATTGTAGGTGTATGTAAAGACAAATGAAATGATTCTACCTTTCATTATCTTTAGCTTTCAACTAAGAGATCTATTAGAATGAACACTATACTTGAGACTGAAGGTAGGCTTGAGAATTTTATTTAAAAAGAAGGCAGCATAGTCAATTATTACACATTTTAATTCTTATGAAATAATGGAAAGCTGGTATATAGAATTGTGGTCTTCTCATAATAACTTAATAAATGCTAATGACTACAGTGGAAATCAATATATTTTTGGAAATGTTGTACATGAAAAATTTCTAATGTGAAAATCAAATACTTCATACACTTCTTTCTTCGAAGTTTTACAGTAAAATAAATGCATTTTATAAGATCAATTAAAAAAGGAATTAATTTCTCCAAAATAACTCAGGCATGGTAGATTCAAAAAGAACAGTCCTCTCTAATTTTATACCTATTTTAATGGCTCATATATGATTTAGAAGACAAGATGTGGGATTACAAATAGCTTGAGCTAATTAAAACTTATCAAAATAAAGATTTAAAGATTCTTGTTTTCTTACTTTAATTACTAAAAGGAAAACTGCATTTAAAAAACCCTAGATACTTTGAAATGCATTGGTGGTTTTCAGAAAAACAATTAAAATTTATGAAGAACAGCCATAAATTAAGGATTTATTTTTCAATTAGAGTTAAAACACAAAAGGAATGAATCTGAATGCTGCACCTGGTTTTAAGGATTCGCTGACTTACAAATATATTAGTCACTATATTCTATACATCATCATCAACTTACTATAAATTCCTTCAGGGCAAGAATCTACATTATATTTCCTAACATTTAATAGACATTCAATAAATTCAGTTCAAATCAGTAAACCTACTGTGAACCAGGCACAGTTTCTAAAAATGATCTCACAATCTCTTGTTCTTATAAACCTTGAGCTTCTTTCTTGATGTGAATTAAATGATATTCATATTTGTATAGAATTTAAAAATTGATATTTGCTTTTGGATAAGTTACTTCAGTCAAAACGATAATTTGTGGATAGAGTTTTTGTAACAGAAACCAGGTTCTATAATACACTATTATTTAGTTATGTCTAAGATGTTTAAAAATGAGAATGAGCAATTTGGACTATAATTGTGTTTTGCTTTGTAGAAGAGTAGATATTGATATTAAATCTTTGAAGTTTGTCTTTCATCAAGCTTTATACTAGTAGTGAAAAGGACATGGTAGATGATTTGCCTGAATTTCTGTTATTCTCGCATGAAAATGTATTTTCTTTTGAATTTTTAAGATGTACTTTTCAAAGAATGCCAATTTAACATTTGTAGGCATACTGCAGAAACAGGACATAAAAAATAACTTTGATTAAAAGTAGCCCATTATTTCAGCAAATTTCCAGACTGAGTGTAAGTTTGATCCTGGCCCAGAGACATCAAGTATAGGAAGAGCCTTAGAAGTCACCCTGTCCAGGCACTCATTTGTCTTCTGTCACCCAACATACTCCTATCCTCCCTGCTTTTTGTCATTCATAAATTTGATGGGCATCTTTTCTCTAGCTCTACTCATGTTCTGTCAAAATCATCCAGTGTGTCAAAAACGAGAACAAAACCTTGTGACACCCGAGATCTTCCTTCCCCACTTGACACTGATCTATTAATTGACATCCTTTGTGTAAAAGCATGAAATGGCTTCCAAACTCTTCAAATTACCTTGTATCTAGCTAGCATTTCTCCAACTTATTCACAAGAATATAATGAAAGGCCTTGTCAAATCCCCTGATGAAATGCAAATAGACTGCTGCATTTTGCTTACCTACTGATCTAAAAATTTTTCAACATGAAATATCTGTGCTTCAAGCATATAGGCAATACAGGTTTATTTATCTCTGTGTACAAGTGTATATGTTTGTTTCACTAAATTACCTGATTAAACTTTTCAACAAATGAGTTCACATTTTTTTTAATAGCCTTGATGTAATAGTAAGTAGTACTTAGGATTTTAAAGGTCTTGGGTAGCTACTATAATAATGATATTAATAGAAATAATATTTCCTACAATTTAATATAGACTTTCACTGCATTTGCCAACATCTGATTAGGAAACAATTAATACTGCTGTGGAAGGGGAAAGGAAAAAAGAAGGGCATCACGTTATTCTTTTATAGAGACTATCCTATTTAATAAGGAATAGCAATAAATTACAGCAGCAGTGATAATCACACAATTTTTAAAATTTGGCTAGATAATCTTAACTGGCCTTTTCATTCAGTTTTGTGATAGTGACAGCTTTATTAATAAGAGGTAGCTTATGTTCTAAGAGAAAATTCAAAAGGATCATGGGATTGAACATTTGTGTATGTGGAAACCTTATTCATCAATACCTATACCTGTAACTTAACTCAATTTTACATATGGATATACAGTAAAACATTTTCACAAGGTTATAATAGACATTGAATTTACAGGAATGCAATGAACAGGAATGCTGTGAAAATCCAAAGAATATTTTATTTTGTGTTGCCATGAATTTTGCCAAGAGTTTTAGAAAATTACACTATGGTTGGCCAAAGCTGCTCATGGAACTTGAGTCAATATGTAACACGCCAGAGTCACTCTTGCCCATGTTAATTCCATATTTATACTATCATCAGCTACAAACTTCACCTATGTCCAGAACGATTGTGTCTGAATTACTCCACACTAAAAGGCACATTATTTTTATTATAAAGTATTTCTCTATAAAATTGAGGTTATGTCATCGTCTTAAAAATTGTGTACAAGGATATGGTACATTATTCACTGATTTGGGTTTATGATAAAGAGGTGTTACAAAGTATATATTACTCAAACAAAGGAAATGGGGATGGCATTGGATCTGAGAAGTTTGTTATCTGCTGATAGAGAACCATGGGGAAATTTCAAGATGAAGGACATTATACTGAAAATAAAACGATTTTGGGGGGGGGGAGAATAAGGACATTTCCCTCCTATGCATCCAATCTCTGATCCTTAGAGCTCTGTAGAGAATGAAATAACATTTTAAAGATTGCTCTCTTTTACAGCCAGCTGTGACTATCAGTGAACCGAAGGTCTACTTCATATACGAACCTGAATTAAAAACAGCCAGCCCTTTAGTACAGAGCCCGCATTCTTGATTACATCTGACACAATAATCATCATCATATCTTAAGACTCAAATCAGCCTGACAGTGCTCGACTCAGGGCTGCTTCTTCCAATTAGCTGAAAATTGCAGCCCAGCTCATCTTCTAGGAACTAAGTTTACATTTACAATTTTGCTGTGGTGAAAAAGCAATGAAAGTGATAGAAGGAGCAAATCAACTTTCTAACTTATCCAGTAACTATTTTAAGTTCACTAAAGGCTGTAAACCTGCTTTAACATGAATGAAAAAGTAATTATTTGTTATTATTTTTAAAAATACACAAAGTTTAAGACAAATAGGAAAAAAGGGGAAATAAATACACACTATGAATATTTTCAGTTATTTACCAAATGAAAGTTTTCAGAACGAACCGTCATTTTTTGGTACAAGTCTTTAAATAATTTCTAATTAATGGTTAGGTACATATAATTTGAAAATGAAAAGTGAATAATACCAAGGTCCTAGGAATAAATTTCTAGTAATACTGTCTCCATATGACACAAATGTTATCTTACCACATATCTGATTTTTCTAGGGGAAAAATAATCATAGACGCTTTTGTGAACTTTATGTCCTCAAATATGGTATCTGTGTACAGATTGAGACAGTTTACACACTGTATGGAGAAAAAGGGCAATGACTAGGTAGCCACACTTCATGGTAGCAGTGATCAATATTTTCTCAAATAACAATGCCCTTATATATCATCTTGTAAGTGAATAGTAGTACAGATTCAGAAGAGAGAAATGTAAAGATGAAATAAAAGGGGTGTAGAGAAGCAGAAAAATATTGATAAGCAGGAGACCCGGAGAGACAAGACAATTCTGCAGGGAGCTGAAATATGAGGCACATTGTAGCCACTGGGTATTGGAGAACGAGTGGGCAACGACAGGTGTATAACACCTGACAAAACCTAGAAGCCCATGGGAAGTGAATGTCAACAATAATGGACAAATACCATGAGGCTAAGATGGATATAAAAAGGATTATGGGGAGAGGCAGAGTTAAGGACAGTGACATTAAGTGGCAGAAAAAATAGACGAGAGAAGAAACTTGGTAATAGCAACATTTCTTTGACCTTCATTATTCTCAAATGGCCCTATATTCATCCAAAGCCTAACATTTCTTTCAAGACATCATTTTATGAATATGTTTAATTCATGGATATCTCTCAAAAAGAAATATTTGTTTTTCTTAGAGTACAATTATATTTATTTGTGATTTAGGATAGATTTTTAAAGTATGGTTCCTGATATAAATTTTACTCAGTTTTTTAGGAAGGAAGGCAAGACTACTAAAATCTATAAATGTTTATCTACTATATATACTAGCATCTAAGTGAATTCTGCCTTAAATCTTTGTGGTATGCCTTATTAAAGAAAAAGAAAATGTTAGTACTTTTCAGTAAAATAACTGATGTCTTCTTTGGGATTAGTCAACAATCTGAGTATGAGAAGCAACATCTTTACAGACTCTATTCTCCTTTACAAACCAGAGCCTCCAGTTTTTGTTGTCAAAATAATGACATATTTGAAATATGTTCTTAACTTTTAGAAAAATAAAAATATTCTCAATCCAAGTCAACATTCCTTAACATTATCTAGAAAAAGTTATACATTCACATTTTATTAAAACTATGCAGTCTACTGCTCTAAGTATCATGAAGTTAATATGTATTTAGTTAAGTTTAGAAAAATAATTGGAAATAAGCTTCATGAAAAAAATACATTTTGAATTTTATATTCTCTTACATTACCTAGGAGTGTTTTTTCTGAATTCTAGCACGGTTGAATCATAGGGATACTGAATTAGAAATCCTTTGTGTGACTACTACTTATTTTAAGTTATGTAGGCCAAATTTTAAAGTACTTGGCTCATTCTTGTGCTTGTATAATTTTTCACAATGAAAACATGCTGTATAGATATAATTCTATATTCTTAACAATTACTCAATTGATTTGCTTTAGTTGATTTCAAGGTATATCCTAATGACAACTTAATGATGACATGCCACTTTAAAGAAGCATACAAGATGTGTACAGCTTGAAGTATTTGGTCTGTTCCCTATTAATATTCATGGAAGCACAGTTATAAATTAGATTTGTGGGCTACTGAATGGGACTAATGTTCTTAACCCAATCCTCCTTTATTTTTACTTTGCTCTATGAGTTCTGTACACACCAAGAAATAACAATTACCACAGCAAAAACTGTGTAAGAGAAGAGACCAGTTTACAGGATAACTGCAATATATTTTACTTCAAAATATCCTTGAAGATACCCAGAAAGCTTAATTGACACAGGATGAGATATTACATCTAGGAGAGATGAATGCCATTCAAAATGACTGAGCTTCTGAGTTTGATCTATCTGTTCACTTCTTGGTATAAATCAAATTGCTGAATTTAATTTCAAAAATGTTACAGGTGCTTACTTAGGCAATCACCAGCTCACCAAGAAACTTTCTAGAGTTGAGCTCAGCTCTTCTACTTCCCTGCTGTAATGACAGAAAACATGGTCTGAGTTTATTGCTATCTTCCACATTTCCTAGAATCTCATGAACTTCCCTTCTTGAATAAATGTTGTCACTAAGAAAAAACTGATATGCTGATAAACTGTAAATTTTTTCTTTTCCCTTTATTATTTACACCATCTGTACCATTATATGACCAGATTTTAAGACTAAGTTTAAACATTAATTTATTGTTAAAAGTACAGAGTAGCTTGAGATTTTAGAGGCAGAAATGCCATTCTGATACAGAATTCTATTTGCATATTTACATACAGGTAAAGCAGTTTATCCTATATCCTGCAAAAATTGTCTTTGATAGGCATGTTTTTTATTTCTCACTTAAAACGTGAACATAATTTCTCCCACTTAATCGTATTTTTCCTTAACTGTGTATTTTAAGATAGCTCTTCAAAACTTGCAACATGCGATACAGTTGTAATTATTTTAATCATCATAAAATGATGTGGTAAAATAAAAATATTGGTGTAATCTTGATGCTAGAACTAACAAAACAGCACGTTTGTTTTGTTAGTGGGATTACTCAAATGATACAATAATAGTATTAGGTAAATATACATAAAATGCTTAAGTCATTGACATAGTATATATAGAGCTACTAAATTATAACAGGATTTAGAATTCCTTCAATATATGTTAGAATGAAAGCTGATTTTTAAATCTTTTTTATTAGTTATGCAGAATAATAGGTTTCATTTTGACATATTCATGCATGCTTATAGCATACTTTAATCATTTCCACATCCCCATTACCTGCTGGGCCTTCCTTCCTTCCCAATTTCCTTCCTTTTCTCTGATAGTCTCTTTTCTACTTTTCATTTCTTTTTTTAAAAAGCTCACTGTATTAGTCCCTTTACTGTAACTGGAACAAAATACCTGACACTCACAACTTAAAGGAAAAGAGGTTTATTTTGGCTCACAGTTTCAGCCCACAGTCAGGTGGCTCCAAGGCAGAAATGGTATGGCAGATGGGCCTGGTGGAGGAAAGGTGGTCAATCTATGGCAGCCAAGAAACAAAGAGAAAGGGAAGGGGCCAGGGACAAGAATACATCCTTTCAGGTCACATACCCCATGAACTGTCTTTTTCAACCAGGACTCATGTCTTAATAGCACATCCAGTTATAAATTCATCCATGAACTAATCCACTGATGGTTATAGTGCCCCCATGATCTAATCACTTTATAAACACATGAGACTTTTGGGGGCCAGTTTAGATCTAAACCATAGCATTCTGCCCCTGGTCTCCAAAAGGTTTATATCTATCTCATTGTGCAAAATGCATTTATTCCTTCTCTAAGAATTGCCAAAGTTTTAACAGTTTCCTTATTGCTGAAAAATCCAAATCCAAAGTCTCCTCTGAGACTCAAGGCAAACCCTTAGTTGCAAGCTTCTAGGAAAATAAAAAAGAAAATTTAATTCTTCCAATATACAATGGCATAGGGCAAATATTCTCACTCTAAAAGGAAGAAATCGGAATGGAAATAACTTGGAACAAAGCAAGACCAAAATCCATCAGGGTAAATATTAAATCCTGAAGCTGAAGCTCCATGTCCAGTACCTAGAGCAGGTTGTAGAGAGATGTGAACTCCATATGTCTTGGGAAGCCCCAAGCCTATGGCCTTGCCTGTCATAGCCTACATGGTCTCTCTCTTGGGCTGATGCCACTCACAGCCTGGAGCTTTCCTTAGCAGATGCTCCACATTCCTGGCACCTCCAACTTCCTGGGGTTTCTAGTGTACCATTTGCTTTGCTTTCACAGCTTCAGGCATCACCTTCTCAGAGGCACACTGCCCAGTCTCTGAAGCCTACTTTTGAAATCTGGGTGAAAGCCTCCATGATACCACAACTCTTGCATCTACATGCCTGTAAAACGAGCATCCCTCAGATAATGCCAAGGTCTGCCACCAGCTCAAGAAGTAGTCACACCCCTTTGGATTATGGCTACAGATGCCTCTGAGTTCCTAGATACCTTAGCACGATGAAATGAATTCTGGGGAACCACTTCCCTAGGAAAAGGGGTCAAGGGGGCTTCTTCTCAAGTGAAAGCTTTTATTTTATGCCCTTGAGCCCAAGAAAGGTGAGGTCTTTCTGATTCCTGAGATGCCTTTAAGGTCACTTTCCTATTGTCCTGATGCAAAGAACTTTGCTTCTTTTTTAATGCTAATATTTTCAGCAACTATGCCCTCCATGGCCCCTACTTTGCAAAAGCTTTCTTTCTTATGAAACTGCCAACTTTTCACATCTGCCTTTTGCTCCTAATTCTCACTTTAGATCTGGCTAAAAACATCCAACAGTACCCATGGCACAACCTGAACAGTGGGTTGCTCTGAAATTTCCTCCACCATATTAATTAGTCCATTATCCTTAATTTCAGTCTTCTGCAAAGTCTCAGGTCATGGGCAAAATGAAGCCAAATTTTCTGGTAGGATGTAGCACATATCACCTCTAGTCTAACTCCCAATGGAGTCTTTTTTCTCAACAAACTAACAGAGCCTGGCCTTTATTGTCTCATCATTCCACTGGGCTTCTCAGCTCCACCAGAATCTCCCATAAATCTCTGCTTGCTCTGTTTACAGCATTCTAAGGCTTCTCTAGCCAGCATCTCCAAATCTTTCAAACTCTTTCTGCAAACAAGGTCCAAAGACTTCTGCATCACACAGTTAGGTACAGTCACAGCAATGACTCCACTTGCTTAACTCATTGACATAGTATTCCTACTAAATTACAACAGTATTTAGAATTCTTCCACTGTATGTTAGAAAGAATGAAAGCTGATTTTAAAACGTTTTAAAATTTTTATTATTTCATTATTAGTGATGCAGAATAACCGGCTTCACTTTGGAATATTCCTACATTCATATAGCATAGTTTAATCATTGCTACTTCATTACCCCCTTGTTCTTCCTCCCTCAACCCCTTCCTCTTCTCTAACAGTCTCCTTCCTATTTTCATGTTATCTCTTTTCCAAAGCTGATATTAATAGAATGTTATTCTTCTCAGAAAAAAATCATATAATTTCCTCATATGTGGATTAATAAACATAGATACAATAAGAATTTTGTTCACTGTCTGAAATACCTCTTGCAGTATGTGGTAAAGAGTACTTTTTAAACTGAAGTGATTAATTAGAAAATGCAAATCTATGTCAATATCAGCCTTTTCACCTTAGATACTTTCATTACTTAATATTTCACTAGTGCCACTGTTTGAGTCTGGCTTATACTTTCAAAATTAGAAATGTAAAGTTCTACTAGGTATATATTTACAAAAGCAAAATTTGGCAAAATTTTGGAATACAGATAAAAAAGACAGAGAAAACTTGCTTTTCCAGGAAGAATGACCAATAGTTGCTTAGATGACCCTTTGGAGCCAGTCATGTTACTATGCTGGGAAAGGCAGAAAAGAGTTGACAGAACTAATTGAAATATGAAAGAGAAACAAGTCACTCCACATTGAAAAACTCTCAAAGAAGTAGAGAATCTAACACCATGTGAATGATGCTATAATGTAAATATAAAGACCAAAAAGGAAAAGAACAGGATCAAAAATACAAGAATTTCTGTGTCAGAATGAACATAAATTGATATTTAGAACTTGGAGAAGTCACAGACTCTCTGTGCCCTAGTATCGTTTTCTAAGTTACAGATATTTCAATATTGAAGCAAGCAAGTGACACAAGTTTAGAGCAGGTTAACTCCAATCTGTAAAAAGTTATATTCATTTGGAGTGTAGACTAGTAAATTATAAAGATGTCTGACTTCCTGTTCATCATTTGACAAGTAGACCATACCTCAGAGAGAAAACCCAGCCCTAGCAAGGTGCCCTGCACTATCAATTAAGAGTTTGCAGTCAAGAATGAGTCCAGGTCACTGGCTTGCCAAGGACTAAGGACAACTCTGCTAAATCTTTGAGTTTCAACACTGCTTCTCAGCTTTATTGAAGAGTCTAGGCCTATTCTCAGACCAGATCAAAATTATCCATCACAAATGGTTGCTAAGTGAGGTTGGTTTGCCAGACTCACTCTCCATGAGAAGTATATGGAGGCTTATTTTCATACACCAAGTACTTGGCTGGTCGTCTGGATTTGCCTACCCGACAGAATAAGTTTTTTTGTCACCAGCAGGACCTTAACAATTAGGCTAAAAGTAATCATTAACAGGGTGTGAATTATGTGTTTTATGTGAGGGGAAAAAAGACACAACTATGAATTAGTCTTATTAAAATATTGATGAGGATAGAATATCAAGGCAGGTTAATGGAATTTTTTTTAGGAAGAAAAAACTTATTAGTAGATCCCAGTAATTATAATAGACTCTATTAGCTATCACTCTATTGTTTATTGCTATCTGCTAAAATAGAGACTTCAGCTGTGTATAGTTTCTTTTATTTAAAATATCCCAAATTACTTTCTTTTCTTTTTTCTTTCTTTCTTTTTTTTTTTTTTTTTTTGGTACCAGGGATCGAACTCGGGCCCTTGTACTTGCGCAGCAGGTGGCAAAACCACTGAGCTAAATCCCCGGCCCTATTTTTTTTTTTTTTTTGTGGTATCGGAGATCGAACTTGGGACCTTGCGCTTGCAAAGCAGGCGCTGGAACCACTGAGCTAAATCCCCCGCCCTCCAAATTACTTTCATCAATTCTAAATGATTTGCCCTCTACCTTCTATGTGGAAATGATTCAGTACTATTTAAATATGTTGTACCAAAGAATCAATATTTTTCATTCTCCCTGTCATACTATCTATGTATCTTTTTTTTGTTCATTTGTCTATTTTTTGGGGGGGTTTTTTTGGTACCAGGGATTGAACTTGGCTCCTTGTGCTTGCGCAGCAGGCGGCGAAACCACTGAGCTAAATCCCCGGCCCCATTTGTCTATTTTTTTGAGACAGGATCTTGCTATGTAGTTTGGACTGACCTTGAACATATTACATAGCCTAGGCTGGCCTCAGAACTCACGGCAGTCCTTCTACCTCAGCCTCCCAAATGCTGGTATTACAGGCATGCATCATTACACCCAGCCTGCTCTCTGTAGCTTCTTAGAAAACGTCCTTAAATTCTAACGTAATATGAGGTGAGAATAATAGTTCCAGAAGAATATAAAAATGTACAAGGAGAGTCAAAGGTCAAATAGCACCTTGGTTAATATGGCACATTTCTAGGCTTATGGACAAGTAAAGAGTTTGAGCTCAGGGCACTTGAAAATACTATTTAGGTAACACTGGGATAATGAATATACTAATTCTCGTCTAAGACCCTATTTAGCTGGTGGGAATACTGACTGCTACCAGTTCACAACCACCTCTGGCGTGGAAATTGCCCTCTGCATGTTACAGAACCTCCCTAAGAATCTGCTGACCCCTCAATTCACTGCACTATGGTTTCCCCCTCTGCTAAATCTTGCTTCTCTTACATCCTTACACATGTATCTCGGGGGAGCATGCCTTAACAAACTTTTGGAGAACTCTCTATCTTAGAGTCTGTTTCAAAGGAGTTCAGTCTAAGTCATTTAGGTTTCATTTTGTTTTACTTCTCTTTTGAACCCAAGTGTAGTGCCTAAATTTACATCTCATTTTCCAATATTCAGCCTCTGAGTCCAAATTGATGAAAACTTTTTGGCTCCTGATACTCTCCTCTACTGTATTTTTTATTTCTCCCTGCTTAGTGTCATTGGCAAATTGGATAAGAATGTTATCTGTATCTTCATCGAAGCTACTGATAAAAATATTGGAGAGGACAGAGCTGAGATTAGATTGCTGTGAAGAGATGCCAGAAATTTCTTTCCAAGTTGATATGTATCTATTACATAGTAATGAAGGGAACACAGGCCTCAGGGATAGATTTGAGTTGGAACACCAGCTCTGTTATAAGTAGAGGTCAATAACATGACTCACAACTAAAGAGAACAATGTTTTTTTAGCATTTCTACTTCAACAGGAAACAAGTCCTGTTTGTGTTACATGTTAACAACCACACCCCACTGCAAAAATGTAAAATTCATAAATAATCCTGAGTTCACAATTATTATTTACTTAATATAGCTCAAAATGAAAGTTGTATTTGGTTACATTAAGGACAGTTTGTTTCATTTAAATATTATTTTAAAAGGATTGTGATAAAGTTGAAGTTCAATAGCTAAAACGATTTCATTAGGTAGATCTAAAATACTTACAACATAGAATAATACAATCCCTCAAGAATTGTAAGAGTAACCCTAAGTCTAAGTAATGTAGGTTATAATTTCCAAAGGGGTTTGAATCGATGCATCCTACTTATTGTAAATGCTCTGTGACATGAAAATACTGACTAGACATAGGATGATATAATGAGCATCATAATTAGGGATTTGATGAAGCTAAGTACAATGATGAATACTGGAAGATATTTAAGACACACAACCACTACTTTGGGGAATTGATTTCCCAGTTAATTGAAAGAGTTTTCATCTCTTTGAATGAATACTGATGACAGGCAGAACGACCAGAGCATAAAACATTGGGTGGAGGCATGAGGGTATTACTTTTTTTGATCGTATGTTTAGTGAGTCACCGTGAACCGCAAGAAATTATTTCCTGTATGCTTCTTCCTTGAAAATAACTACACATTTTTAAAAGGAAATTGTGTGAAGAATTTTTCAAAGTACAAAGAAATTTGAAAACGAAGAAATCATAAAATAAAGATAGGCAAAATACTATTCACCAAAAATATGATCAAAATGTTAGGGGTGATTATTCCTTAATTTTTGAAATTTTCTACAGTAAGTGTCACTTGATATTAGGGAAAAAAGCTATTTCTTTTTTTTTTGTATTAAATTCTTTTATTGATACATTGTAGGTATACAACACAATTACATTTCTCATTGGGAATTGTACCTTTACATAATGCACATTG
>NW_004624762.1:24288881-24336703 GCF_000247695.1 Heterocephalus glaber | reverse complement strand
TCCAGGAGCAGTGGGACGACGGCTCAGAAGCCCCTACCTCTGGGCCAGGAACAGTGGGACTCAGTACCTTGGTCTGGTGGTCTGGTGTCCTCTGCGTCTATGTAGTGTGGAACCAGGTGGCTGCCTGTCTGCAGCGGGGTGATTCGGTGCCTTCCGCGTGACTCAGGACCTCGGTAGGGCGTGGGCAGACCTGCCTGTCTGCAGCGGGCTGATTCGGCGTGTTCTGTGGGACTCAGGACCTCGGTAGGGCGTGCACAGGACTTGGGGAAATATTGATCTATCTCCTTTAACGTATTTTCTCTCATTTGATCCTAATAACAATTCTAGGAATAAGTTTTATTCTTGCCATCATCAAAATAGGAAAATTGAGATTTCAAGTAAGTAGGTAACCATGATCGAAATCATGCTATCCATGTATGAGATTTATACCTGGGTCTTCCCATCTCCAAAGTCTTCAAGAGGTGGGGTAGCTCAGAAATTATTCCAGATTGGATTCACTTATTCCACTCTGCTCCATGTGATCTCTTTATCATCCCGCGAGCTAGCTCAGACAGAAGCAGGATCTGAGAAAGCACCAGGAAACGCTGATCTCACAGAGTAATCAGTTTTCTAATTGCTAGGAATCATTTTTTTCTTTTCATTAGTATCATATTTGGTTCAAGGAAGAAGTAATGGAATCCAAAAGGGCTGTTTCTACCCAATCAAACTTCTAAAGTTACCAACTGGCTGAAGAACTGGTGCCCTGGTTACAAAACATTGGCCAGAGTTTGTAGAGATTTCAGTCTGTAGTCTGCTTGCTCCAAGGCAGGGCAGCAGGGCAGCGCTATTTCATGATATAGAAGAAACTTCGAAATGGTGACCAATAGGAGATATAATATAAAACCCAAACTGCAAAACTTGGGCTCAGAAGCAAGGTAAGTGGCACTACGGTTCAGAAATGTCACAGAAATACAAAGTGCTTTACAGAGCTGTAGACATGGGGCTGCCAACCCTGGGTTGTGAAGTAGGTAGTGGTTGCTAGGAGTTTAGTCCTGCTGGCATCAAGAATATGAAAATGCGCTGTACAAGTCAGAGAACCTGAGCTAGGCTCTTGGCTTCAGTGAGTCAGGATTTGCATCAGTTTTCCTGACTGGTGAAAGGGGCAGGCAAAAAATATCTGTTCTTGACCATCATCTAGGACTCCTTAAATCACTTCAATTTTTTGTGAGTGAGGCTGGGGTGCAACTGGAAAGATGAAATTTCACAAAACTCCATAACACTTATATATCCTGCATATTTTCAGCATAGCACTTGAATTAATGGTTTATAGAAAGAAAACAAATCCCTATTATGCTTTGAATAAAGCCATGAAATTCTCAAACTGGAAGACTATTGGAATTACACAGATACAAATTAAGTCATATGATGAATATATTCATTTATCAAAATAACTCAGCTTTTAAAAATAAACACTAGCTAATTTAATTCTATAGTGAATATTCCTTAAAAGTTTTCATGAGAATGATGCAGATGCAAAGAAAATGAAAATTATAAACATAATTAAAAAGTAATATAATGGATGTTGTTGCTAGCATTAATGGTTCCATTAAACCAAGTAGAGGAAACTTCTCTCATTTGTTTTAATTTTAGGCAACATAACATTAAATTTATCAATGAAGAAAAGTCTGTTGGTGTCCTATAAGTCTCCATTAGGAACACTTAGAAGTTTTAATTGTAGAGGTTTCTTTTTCATAGGTAAATCACATGCAGGGCCATTTTAAAGCAAATATTTTGGTGTGCCGGTAGAATCCAATTCAGAATTATGGGATTAGGTTAGAATGAAAATGGTTACTTGGCTACATCACGAGGTAATTTTCCACACCAGTAAATCACCAATGACATGGTTCCAAATGTCTCCCTTTGTGTGCAATCCCTGCAAGCTAGAAACATTCTAATTACTTTAAAGGCGATGAAAGAAAATGGAGCAGGCAGTTAGTACTATGAACGTTTTAGATTGGTATGGATCATGACACTCCCTGGCCAGAGCCTCAAGGTTTCACATAACAGGTATTATAGGATCTTGTTCTAGGATGGTGAGGATTCTTTACGCTTTGTAATCAGTTGGGAAGACTGGGTTTCAGAAGTATTAAAAGTAGAAGTGCCTTGTAACATACAACTATCTTCTGAATAGCCAAAAGAAATTGCCTAGTACTGCCAGAAGAAGTGTGCCTAAAGTGTGCTAATGGATTGGATTTTTAAACATACCAAAACCTTTTAGTACGTAAGGTGGACTAAAAAGTATATTCTTCATATGAGGGATTAAAAATAAGCTACATTAAATTGATCACTTTTGGGTCATTTGGAGCTTTAATATTTATTAATAAAATATGCTACAAATATATTATAAGCAGTCTCCAAATTAATAAGTGGTTATATTTTAAACTCAGGTTCCATTAGCATAGCTTTAACAGCTGCAAACTTTCATCTCTTAAATTTTTGGAAATAATCCAAAGCCATTTAGTGCCTAATATCTGATTGTCGTATTCAATTCATAAGGAGATATTGAGTACAACTACTGAGCAAAAAATGTGTGGCTATAAAATAATACAACAGTCTGCTGATAATCATAAATGGTCCCCAGGTGGTTCTCGAATTTGATTTTGAAAAATATTTTGAGAATAATATTTGTGAATAAAGTATATGGGTTTTTATGAAGTCCACATGCCTGATCCTCTCCTAAATAAACAAAAAGACAAGCAAAAATTTATGATGCCATTTGCTTTTTCTCCCTAGGGGAAAAAAAAAAGTTTTACTTATTTACTTTTATAGTCATAAAAATCAGAGTATGCTTTTGGGACTATATCACATATTTAAATATCATCCATCAAGCCTCAGGAGGGTAAAAAAAAGTTCTAGTAGCAAAGGTAAGCAAGAAGATTTATTTTTAAGGAACAGAACTCTAGGGTCAGTGTGAAAGTCAAAATAATGACTCGTAGATGTCTGGGAGCTCTAAGAAAAGGAAGTCACAATTTCTTAGGGAAAAGAAAAAGGTTTCAGGATCAGGGGACAACAGGAAAAGGAAGGGTTTAGAGCAAATTTTGAAGTAGAATTAACAGAATTTGGAAGCGAATTTTACCCATGCATCAGCAGGTTTGGAACAAGAAAGGGAAAAGGCAATTCTTAGATTTCCAGGTTTAGTGTTAAATTAGACAATTAAACACACTGAAACACAAGAAATGTAGCATCATTTTAGAGGCAGACTATGCACTCTACTCTAGATATTTTGGAGGCTGTATGGTATGTAGGTAGAATATATGGTAGATGATTGAAAAGACAGTTCTGAAGATCAGGAAAACAATATGTATAAGATAAAGACTTAATGGCAGTTGAAGCTAATAGACAAAGTTTCTTGAAATGTGCAGAGAGAAAGAGGAAAGTGAATAAACAATAGACATTTAAGGCTGTATAGAGGAAAAGGAAACTACCCTGATTATTGTTACATGTCCCAAATTTGTATGTTAAGGCATTCTCCAGAATTTAAGATTTGTACATTCAGCCATGTACTCCATACTACCACCTGGATTCACAATAGGAATTTCCACATTTCATGTATTTGTATTTTCCTCCCAATGTATCTTGCTCTTGGGGAGTTTACCATCTTAGTAAATGGGTATCTCATCTTCCAGATGCCAACACTAAAACCTCTGGAATGTTGCTTGTCTCCTCTCTTTATCTCACACCCAAATCCAATCCATTTTTAAAACTTTTCCTGCTCAGCTCTCAAACTATAATGGAACCCAGCTGCTTCTCACCACAGTCACATTTCCCATTCTGATCTAAGCCACAATCACCTATCTGTTGACTGTTTTATCACTACAGTCTTCTAATGGTCTCTCTACTTCTTTGTAGTCAATTGTAACAGAGGAGCTAGATAAATCAAGACATGTCACTCCTCTGCTTGAAACTTTTCAGTGACTCTTTTCTAACTTAGCATAAGAACTAAAGTCCCTAGAGGGGCCTAAAAGGCCCAGTATAATCAGATTCTTATGATCTCTCTGGATTCATTAACTAGTCCACTTCTGTTTACTTGATCCTTGCCTGCCACCACGGCTTTAAGCTTACTCCAACATGCCAAGTATATTCTTCCCTCAGGGGATTTCCACTTATTAGGACCTTGCTGGACTGCTTTTCTTCTAACTATCCATATGCTCACATCCTCAGGTCTTTTAGATTTCAGTTAAATGTCTTCCCTTCAGGAAGATTTTACTTGCCACAATTATTTATTTTTAAAAATTTGATTTTTGATTGATACATCATAATTATATAAATTTATAAGGTAGAGAGTGATGCTCTGATTCATATTTACATTAGTAATGATTGGATCAAGGTTAATACCATATCCATCACCTTCAACTTATCCTTTCTTTATGGTGTGTGTATTCAAAATTCTCTCTTCCAGCACTTCTCTTCAAACACACACACACACACACAAAAGTCAACACCCTTCCTTCTCTCTGTTCTATGTGACACATAATATATTTAATGTGTTTGTCACTGTCTCTTATCATCTTCTCAGAATATAACCTTTATGAAGGTAGGGATGTTCATTACTGTTTACCTAGTACTAAGAACCAAGCCTACCTAGCGCATACCTACCCTCAAATATTTATTCAGTGAGTGAATTAATTCTTGCAATGTTGATAACAGGTGATATTTACCAAGCTCCTACTATGTTCCTGGCACTTTGCTAAACACTTCATATTTATTACAAGATTAGAGAAATAAGAGAGTTGCATGATAATATTGTCCTGAAAACCAAGGAACGGAAAGTTTCGACTACCCTTGTCTCCCTATAAATAAGACATAGCTGGAAAATAATCAGCCTTGAAAATTAGGAATCAGAAATGCCAGCCCCAAAAAGCCGATCTTTGCTTTACCTGCCATCACTATTCTCTTGCTTGGTGGCTACTCTGGAAGCCAGGTAAGGCAAGGATAGGCTGATTGGGGCAGGCATTTTTTTTCTGTTACAGGGGATTGAACTCCATACCTTGTGCTTGCCAGGCAGGTGCAACGGCACTGAGCTACATCCCTGTCTAGGGGCTGGCATTTTTGATCCCTAGTTTTCAAGGCTGATTATTTTCTGGCTAGGTCTTATTTTCAGGGCAAGAGGATAGTACAGTTGATCAACGGGACTGATGGTAAATGGAGTCAAGTAGATGGATCAATAAAATAGTGCAATCAGATGCTACACATTCATTGATGATCTTATAAGGTCCTTGTTTTCAAAGTGTTGGTGCTGGAGAAGCAAAATTGGAGTGGGTGAAAGTACAACTAGGACCTGAAGGATAGGAATCAGCAAAGTCAATTATTGCTTAAAAACTGGACAGAAAATAGGATGTTTTAGGAAAGTTAATTTAGGACGAGGTAGACTAGGGGCCAGGGATTTAGTTTAGTGGCACAGTGCCTGCCTGGCAAAGGCGAGGTCCTGAGTTTGATTCCTGGTATCAAAAGAAAAAAAAATGCTTTATAGGGCCAGGGATTTAGCTTTAGCTCAACAGCACCGTGCTTGCCTTGTAAGTGCAACGTCCCAAGTTTCGTCCCTGGTACTAAAAGGAGACAACAACAAAAAAAGGATAGAGACTGGAGTATGTTGGGTGGATGAAGGAGAGAAGTAAGGAGTAAGAAGAAAGAAGAAATTGACGTTCCCAAAGGAAGAAGAGTAAATAAAGTAAATAGAGAATCAATGTGGAGCTAGTATAGCTCTTTGCTTCATATAGGGCTCATTTTTTCCTTTTCTTGTTTCTTTAAAACAAAGATGGAAGAGAAATAACCTACAAACAGAAAAGCAAAGAGTAGCTTACAAGTGTCTTCAAGGTTCCCAGACATAGAGAACAGAGGTGAACATTTTTTCAAATCATCAGCTATTAGTCATGATCACTAAAATCCGAAATTCACTATTAGGAAGGGCAAAGGGATACTGAGATATTATTTGAAGGAATAACGTGTTTGCATGCATTACATTCACATACACATATATGCATATGCGTGTATACATATGCACATGTACATGTTAAATCTCTTTTAGAACCCATAGGGATTTTTTCTGGTATCTGGGAGCTAACCTAAGGAGCTTGCAGCTATGTCGAAACCTCTCCTGCTAGGACCAGCCCTCTATTTCATGAGCTTACACCTGGCATGTTGAAAGTTGTAGAAGCCCTCATATAGATCCAGACGGTTAATTTAGAGTTAATGCTCATTTCTTCTTTAAAGTGTGATCCTGGAATAGAAATAAGGAAATGAAATCTCATGACAGTGTCATCATAAAGTCATCAGCCAGATGGCAGTCCTTGAAATCTAATCTTAGAGGCCTCTCACAATAATTTGTAATATCACATCTAATATCATCTTCACAAATTCATATCTATTCACAGAGATTGAAGAGAAAGAAATGAACTTGCAAAGGCTCATATTTTTGGCTTTATGGATGCTATGTAGAATGTGATCAGGAAAACAAAACATTTCTTTCATAGGACACCTATGTTCTGATCTAAAGTATTAAAGTAAACATTAGCTTACTCTTGTTTTTATTTATGTATTAAAACTACAACCTGCTAGTGTATGACATCAAAGTAAAGTCATTCCACGTTGCATTTACCTTATTTAATATTCAACATTTAAAAACTGAATTGAAGGTTTTATTGCCTTAAATAGGTTTCCAACTATGCAAATACTTTCATAGATTTAACCATATCACTTGCAGTTTCAGTGCAGGCTATATATTAGTGTTCAGTAGTAAAATAGTGTTTAACCTGAACCATGAGAAATGATCCAATCAGTGTTTTCCACACCAATTTTTCAAAGACATGAGATACTTTTTCTCTATAAAACAAATATTATCAACCTTGTCTTTTTAAAATGAGTTCATACAATTAACACAAAAGTGGAAGTATCATTTTGCCATAATTGCACTATTTCAGAGTTTAAGCATCAATACTCAAAAATGGATAAATGGCAGAAATAAGGTAGAAACAAAGAAATGCAATAATATGAACCCACGTTGTAAAGAAAATACTCGTCTATAAAATATGGCAGTCACTTTTTGAAGTAGTAACATATGTAAGTATTATAAGTGTACCCTAAACTGCTTAGATGAAAGCCATTACAGATGATCTGGAGTAGGACTGTCAATAAAACTTTCTTCAATGACGGAAATATTGGACTTTATCCTATTCAGTAGAAAAGCCATTAGTTACATGTGGTTGTCAACCATTTAAAAGGTGGCTAGTGAGACAGAAACTGAACTTTAAATTTTCTTAGTCACCTTTAAACTTAAATAGCCCCTTGCTTCTGGTGGCTACCCTATAGGCCAATGTGAATATAGATAATGATGATTTTACTACTGTTTCACCTAGGCAAGATATTAGAGAAATAGGTCAAAATGTAAAAGATCACACAGAGTTTCCTTGTTCTTTATGTATCTAGAATATGGTCGATAAAAGTGTAAAATAAGAGAGGCTGTAGTCAAAGCAGAACATGGTTTAATCTGTACAAGGGATATATATAGCAGACATAGAGGGTGGATTTCTAACACCTAAAATTATCATTATCCAGTAAAGAATCCCACTGTCTTTATGATCTCTCACTGACCTGAGCAAACATCAAGCCTTAATAATCCATTGTTACTATAATCCTACTCTGTCAGTCAATGATTTGAACGGTTATTTCTTCAGGAGACTTAATGCAGTCCATCTACAGCATACCAGTTTGTCTTTCCATGCCTTTTGTGGCAGACCTTCTCTTTTAATTGGCAAAAATAACCAGCAAACACTTAGGCATAGTGTAGTGAGAAAAATACTATAATAGGTGTAGCTATCCTTTTTAAATCAATTGATTATTAGCACATGTTTGCAGTATATAATGATTACAATTATTGTAGGGAGTTGGTACATATATATAATATATCATAATTCTTTCTCTCTTTGTTTTTCATCCCCTCCCCTTCTCCTCCCTCCTTTCCCATCTGCAAAAGCTCTATTTTCATAATTTTCTCCATCTCCTTTCTCTCTTCTCCCTTTCTCTCCCTCCATCTCTTCTTCCTCATAAATTCCTGACTGTCAGTTTGATGGGTCTGAGAGATGCCTGAGAGATTACTAAAGGACACTTCTGGGTGTGTCTGGGTGGGTCATATGGGCTATATCTGGTTCCTGGCTCCTTCTCTGGAGTTCTTCTCTGTACTGTGCTTCTTGGACGCTGTAAGCTAAGCAGCTTTCTTCTGCCATGCCCTTCTTCCATGATGTTTTTGCCTTGGAGCCAGCTAACCATGGACTCAAAGCTCTGAAACTGTGGGCCAAAATAAACCTTTTGTCCTTTAAATGGTATATGTCAGGTATTTTGCCCCAGCAACAGAAAAGTAACTCATACAAGAGGGGGCCCAGGGGGCACGAAGTTGTAAGATTGGTAGAGACAGCTTTCTGGAGGAATTAAACTGAGATTTGGATAATTAATAGAACTTAGGCAGGCAAAGAAGACAGAATGATATATATCATGTCAGCAAGGGGTAGAGAGTATAGAATGTAATTAAGATGAAATGAAAATAGCTCACTGTTTCTTAATTGTGTGTGAGGGAAGGAAGGGAATGATCCAGGAGGAATGGGAAATTAGGCTAGAGTTGTAAGAAAAGGCCAAATCACACAAGACCTTAAAGCCATTTAAAGGAGTATGGAATGCTTTTTTTTTTTTTTTTTTGGTACCAGGGATTGAACTCAGGACCCTGCGCTTGCAAGGCAGGTGGTGGAACCCCTGAGCTAAATCCCCGACCTGGGAATGCTTTTTTAAAACAATGGATAAGGTACTAATGACTTCAAAGGCTGGTTCTGAAAGATCATTCTGAATTCTATAAGGAGAATGAGTAGAAAGTAGGAAGACTAGAAGAAGAGAAGCCAGTTAGGTGAATAATGTTGTCGTTCACACAAGACATTAGAGGAGCAGGAATGGATTGAAGAGGCTAGATTTGAGCGTTATTTAGGCAGTGAATAGCTTTATTGTAGCTTAGCTATGGGTGTTGCAGAAGGAAGAGTTAAGTGTGACTTTTAGTTTTCCAAGTAGATCAACTTGTTGTAACGTTTACTGGATAGGGGCTACAGAAAGAGAAGTTGGTTGTATTTGGAGAGAAAGATTGGAAGAGGGCAAAGATGAGTTCAGCTTTGGATGTACTCAATTTGAAGATCCTGTGCGAAATTAAAATAGAAAAATAGGAGTTGGACATACAGGTCTTACATGCAAAAGAACATAACTCAGTTGGAAATACAAATAGATGGTCATTCACAGAATGAAAATACACAAGTTGATTAATTTTTACAAAGAGTATATGTAAAGTGGCAAGGAAATAAGGAAGAACTTTCTAGGCATGAGTCAAAAGGCTCTTGGAGAATTGAGATTCTATATGGACAAGCCAAAATTGCAAGCTGGTTTCTAAAATTCCAGTTCACTGTACCCATTGTGAAAGTAATTATATACTTTCATTTGCTGATGGTTTTTAGAGATGGAACTTAAAAAACATAAACTGAATGTCCTTCCCCTGAAGAATCTAAAGACTTTAATAAAGTGATCAAAATAACTAAGAGAGTTGCTTAAGACATCAAGGAGTATGAGATGTGGGGAGAGGGGTTTTCCAAAGAGAGTAGTGTCATCGGAATAGACCAATCCCTTGAAGCTCTAGTTCTGTACCATGTCCATTCTTAGTTTACATTCCCTAAACTCACCAAATTAATCTCTAATCTTAATTTGCTTTTACCTAAAGAGGCTTCTGTTTGCAAAGCAGGTATTTCCCACTGAGATGTAATGATGAACTCCCCAATACCAACTGATTTCATGTGGATAATTCTTCCCAAGTCTAATCGTCTGCTCCTATTCAACTGAACAGATACTAGATCTGATTTGGAGAAGAATGGCCAAATCTTGCCACTGGGAGGAAATGAGATTTTCCCATAAATACCTATCCCCTACTGAAGTTTCCCTTTCTCCAGTAAGATCCTTTTGAGAGGGCCCCAAATATAACCACTCAACTTCAGGTTGAGTTCTCTGTTCCATGGTCATCTGCACGCCCAGTATCTGGTACTCAGGACTAGAGGTGCTCCCTAGGGTCACCAAGTGAAGGCACACTTCACAGGAGTTTGCACTTTTCAATCACTAGCTCTGCTTTGAGATTTACTTGGTTCCTTAATTTCCATATATTAATAGTACATTACTCCTAAGGTTTCCTGCTTTTACTTTAAAAATCTTTTCATTTCCTCAGTGGTGGCTTTTTCCTATTAATGAAGGCCACCTACCTGAGTTTTTCACTGATTCATATCATCTGAAATTCACCTTTCACAGTGGTCTTTCTCATCATTGACAGGGACTATTTTTGCTTGTTTTTTTTTTTTTTTTCACAGAACTCAAAGGCCTAATGACCCTTAGTACAGCATGCACAATGTAATTCTATACTGTTATTCAGCAAATATATACTAGCTTCCTATTATTTTACTTGGTTTAGGATATGGATGCGTGTCAAAGAAGAAAGACAGTCTCTGCCCTCATGGAGTTCAGACCAATTTTTAAGACAAACATGAAACAGTTATGTAACTCATGCATTTATAATTGGAATAAGTACAAGTGTTAAAAGAACTGAAGAAGATAAAACATGATTTAAGGAGACAGTCTCTCTAAGGACTATTAATTTCCATAGATATAGAATGGGAAATAAAGCTATGGGTCATATTACCTACATGGATGTTCCCATTGGGTGTGTAGAGTGAGATATAATAGTGGAACCATGGACAGCTATAAGTGCACCACAAAGCTCAGTGACTTTTTTATCAGATTAAGTTTGAGGCAGCATGTGCCATGTTAGGATAGAAAGCTATTTCTCAGAGCATGCTGCTGAATGACTCTTCTAACTGGAAATCAGTATTTTGTTTTTATTTAATCTCTTGGTTCTATCACTACCTTTGGGACTATGGGTAAATCATTTCATTTTACTAGGCCTCAGATACCACCTCATTAAAACAGGAGCCTGAGCCAAAACTCTGAGCTGAGTTGGAATTTATCATCTTGGGTCCTCCCAATCTCCAGCATAGCAGGATTGGGAAAACAAACTTGCACACTGTCCATCTGGTTTCACTATCCCTTCATTATAGTCAACAACAGTTTTAGAAACAATGTAATTCTTACCTTTTATGGATGTTTCCCCAAGAGGCATTGATGTTCTCTGTTATCATGTGTACCTTTCTGGTGTCATCTGCAGAATAATCCCGGAGAAGTTTCAGTGCCAAGTCATTTGCCACATCTACATTTATCTGCCACTGGCGGAGGTCTTTGGCCAATTGCTACAGATGTGGATGAGACAGAAAATGAACGTCAGTTTTTCTCTGAAATCTCTAGCTGGAGTTTGTTCAAATGCTTCATAGTTTCTGAATTCTCAGGTCAGAACACGTCTACAAGATTGCTTTTAAACTACCATGAGATTTAGTCAAACATGACAATATAAGCTAACTCATTTTCCATGACAAAAGTTTTAAATGCAGCATCTTGGGCAATAACCAGTTTCAGGCATTTCAATTTAGTAGTAATTAATTGGAAATAAAGTAAGCTTAATTATTTTTATCATAGGAGAGAGAAAACTATAACAACAAGCTCCCATAAATCGTTGAGTATGTGATATACAACAAAATTTGGACAGAAAAAAATAATCCTGCATTTCTCCTCCCTTCATTATCTTGTTGAATTGTTTATGTAATTAGTGCCATCTACTGGCATTCAACTAAACCTGCATATAGAAAATATTGAACAACAAAAGGACAATGTTACAAAGTTTTCTGAAGGATAATACAGTACTTTAAAAATATTCTTCTAAGTCAAAATATAAAATTATTGTGAAACCAAAATACCCATGGTTTCTTCTTTGTCTTTGACAATTGAGTTTTATCAAACTAGACATTTCATCACTTCATATTTCAAAGAAGTCAGCCAATGATAGCTATATCATGTCAATTTGAAAGGTCTATTACACTTCTCTAAGTAGGAGGCTTCTAAACATTTAGATAATATTAAATTAAGGTATTTCGACCAAATTCAGTATGGTGGGCTAAACCACTGATACATGGTGAGAGAAATAAGAACAGGCAATTTAAAGAAGAGAAAGGATAAAATAATTTTACACAAAAAGAAAAAAGTTAACTTTTATGTCAAACAAATATTAAATCATGAGGGTACAATTTGGCACCAATTAAATTAACAAATAAATGGCCGGGAATTTGGCTCAGTGGTGCCGCCGTCTGCCTCTGAAGCACAAGGTCTCAAGTTCGATCTCTGGTACCAAAAAAAAAAATTGTCAAAGGTTAGAAAGAGGGATAAAATTAGCACATTCTTATACTATTGTTGAGAATAATGTCTATCAAAACTAATTTGGCAATAGATATGTGTTTACCCCCATTGACCTAGTAATCTTACCTATGCTTTATCCTAATAAAATATTCAAAGATAAATATACTATAGGAATAGACTTTAGTTAACCAAAATATTAAAAGACAAAAGTCCAAAACAGTTTCAATATTTAATGAAGGGATGTTAAAAGACCATAGTACATTAATCCAATAGCCTAATATGTAGTAAATGTGGACAATAATCATTGCAAAAAGAACACAATTTTCTTGTGTGAAAACAGAACACAATTTTGTAACTAAGAAGGGTGTCTTTGTTACTTTCTTCTTGTTGGTACAAAATACCTGGCATCTACAAGTTAAAAGAAAGATTTCAGCCCATAGTTGGGTGGTTCCAAGGCAGGGCAGCATGGCAGAGGAGAAATTGTTCATGGTGTGGCAGAGATGAAGCAGCCAAGGATCAATGAAAGAGGAGGGATATATACCCTTCCAGGCCACACTCACAGTGACCCACCTCTTTCCAGCAGGCTTCACCTCCCAACATCACACCCAGTGAGAAACCCATCAGTGGACTAATCCAGTGATGAGTATCACACTTATGATCCAGTTATCTCCTCAAAGCCCCACCTATGAGCCCATGAGGCTTGGGGGGAATCTATATATAATCCACATAAAAATGGAAGAGAATTTGAAAATAACTGATGTTTCTGAAAAGAGGAATCACTTTTGTTTCAATACATTTTGTTTTGTGCTAGTACGGTTATATAATAGAAATCAAACACTGGTACTATTAATATAACTTCTTGGGTTTGAACTCCTCTTCCTTGAAATCTGACATTTCTTAGTAAACAAGAATATTCTATAGTATAATCAAACTAAATAATATTCACTGCATATAGCAAATAAACCCAGATTACCAGTTACAAGAAGCTAAAGTGAACATCACTAACATTAGCTATGAAACCAGAAAAGATAGTTTCTAATGACACTGAGCATAGCTGATGCTACTACAAAGCAATTAAAATTTATCCTTTTAGAAAGCCTGACTCTGCTTCCATGCTCCTTTTATCAAATATCATGGCTATTTTCTACCTTTCAGATTCACACCTTCTGAGATAAAACAACTCCTAAAGTCTTGCTTTTTCTAGAAATTTCCTAGGGTACAAAAATTACCTCTCCTTCCCTTCCTCTCTTAAGCCAAATCTAAAATGATAAGAGTAATGCAAGCTAAAATTCAAATAGCCATGTGGTCCTTATTCTCCGGAAGATGGTATTTGTATTTTAAAAGTTGAGCATATCTATCATCTATCAATTCTCTAATTGATAGCATAAGCATTACCAAAATGCAAATGATGCCTAGTTACGATTTTTGAAGTCAATTCCTTTTTAAGGAAGATTTAACTGTTAAACAAGTAGTTGTGATGAACCAACATCAGAGGATAAATGTATAGGCTTATAAACAGATTATAAAACTTTTAATGAATATATAATTAAAATCATTTACTTTAGCTAAGCAAGTTATATAATCTTGGAAGCTACTCTTCATTCGTGGGTTGCTATATGAAAAGTAGATATAAGAGGATACACTCTTTGAATGGCTTTATGGTTATATGTATACTTTCAAACTCATGAAATTATGTGCATGAAATATATATTTTTCATTTACCAATTATACCTCAAGAAAGCAGCTGACAAAAACGAAATAAAATGCGGGATGTTGCAATGAGTCTGAAAAAGTCTATTGATCATAAAATGCCTAAAAGTATAAGCTGCAAAATATGCTATGATTTTCCAAAATCTCTAAAAAAAAAAGCAAGAGTTAAATGAGACTTTATAGTAAAAAGGTAGTAAAAGGGTGAAGCTTAACCTCAAACTAGAGTTTTTTGATACATGCTCGTGCCATTTAATTATCTCTAAAATTATGTTCACAGCAAAAGCTAATTTTTTCGTTTTACCTAAAGAAAAAAAATCTGGACTTAATACTAATGGTCACTGAATACTACTCAGGTTTTGTGAGGATTTAAGATTAAAAAGAAATACTTTCACTGATCTTGACTAACATTGACAGCACTAAGGGCCTTATCTAAACATAAGGTTCCCAACCACAGCTCTCTGTTCCCCCTTCTTAACCACATTCATCAGAAAAGACTGGTTTCCCTGCCTCCAAAGGTAATATGTTGACCACTTTGGGTTTTACCCAAGTGTCATTCACATTAGGAGCCATGACCTTGAACAGCTTTGCCTACCACTGTGAAATTTACTACTGGGATAACTCCAGACCTCGGAAGGAGTGTAAATTCAAAATACAACGGACTTCACACACACACACCTTTTTCTTGCTGAATACTATTTACAATGGTGTATCCTACAGGGAACTGTTTGTGTGGCGACTATGGTGTGTGATGAAATTTAAGACACTGTGATCACTAGCCTACAAAAATGATGACTTTGTAGGTATATGTGTGTGTTTTTTATAAAGCATACAAAATGCTAAAATCCCCAAACGTGTCTCCAATCAAGAAATATTTCATATTCAAACCTAATTTGAGGTTACTGCAATTTGTATGGGGTTTAGACAGAAAAATGCTTTTGCACTATGAGATAAGCCCAAAGTAAATTCAAGATTTTTTTCTATTGCAATGTTCATCTTCTTTCATTGTTTTATTTGTAGGAGCTCTTTTTAGGTACATTGACAGTGCAAGAGAGAAAAGAGGAGTAAAAGAGTGAGTAGTTAAAAGTCTAAGCAGTAGAATGAATCTGCTGGATGTGAATCTTGGTTTAATCATTTAGTAGTTATAGGACAAATGGGAAAGTTAATTATCTATGCCTCAGTTTCCTCCTTTGTTAAATGGAGATTATGACCATTGACTTAGAAAATACAAGGAAAATACAAATGTGCTTGGCAATCTCCAAGAATTAAATATTGTAATTATCATTGCCATCATCATCACTACTGCTATTACTTTTTTTTTGTACTGGGGATTGAACTCGGATCCTTGCGCTTGTGAGGCAGGCAGCAGAACCACTGAGCTAAATCCCCTCTATTACTACTTTTAATGAATCACATCTATATTCTCCACCATGTAATTCCCATACTCAAATCAAGTTGTTTGCTGTTTTATAGACATTGCAGCAGCTCTAAAAGTTTCCCTTTAATTTAAAAGATAAAAGTATATGCATAGACCTATAATTAAAATTTTTAAGGTTGAGTATTATGCAACTTTTCTTATTAAGTGTGTTTTGGGATATTCACCTACAAGTGAAATAAACATTTGTTCTGGGTGAACTAGATTTAAAAATTTTTAATGACTGCCTCAGAGGAGCTTCATGAAAGGCAGTGATCAGGAACAAAAGCCACCTTCCCAGGAGGCCTCATTTGTCCCTTGTCCTGCAGTTTGAACCTTAAGGACGTCATTAACCTTGGGAGTCCAGTTTTGTCATCTGCAAAATAGGATGGGCTTACTCTGCTTATGCCTTGAGCACGTAAGGTGTCCAAACCAAAATCCAATTGCTTGGAAAATTATAAAATAGGGTTCTAACATATTTACAGATAAAAAGTTCTGCATATTGGATTTCTGTCACTTTGCCATGGATGTAGTGTTTGCATTTATTCACTAAGGGATTCATGGAAAGACTTAGCTCAGTGAGCTAAAAAGTAAGAGCTTAGAAACTCTCAGCTCCATTCTCTACCCATTTCCTAGCATACTTAGTATTACAGATGGACTAACCCTTGTAAGACTCAGAATTACCCAGAATCTCCTGCTAGCCAGCTTCTTGCTGGGTGAAGCCAATGAGAGCCACTGGCAAAAGACTTCCAGAGAGCAGGAGAAAGAATAGAACAACAGAATTTCTCTCTTCCTCACTCCATTTGGGCAGTACCTCCTTTCTGTCTTGGTTTCTCACTGGACAATCCCTCCTGTAGTAGTTTCAGCACCTGCTCTGCAGCCCGCCCCCCCCCAGTGTTTGAATGAGCCCCAGATGGCTGTGGTCTCCTTTTAAGTGGTAGCAGCTTCCTGGGGTTGTTAAACTTAGAGTTGGCTCCGGTTGAAATTTTCAGCTCCTTCATTACCCAGAGAACCAGTCCTCTATACTAAATTCTCTTTGTTTGGAATATCTAGTTTGGTTTCTAGACTAAACCTTGATAATAACTGAGGAATCTCACAGCCAATGACCCTACCTACAATTCCACATGGGTAACTGAATATATCCATTACAAATTATAAGAAATATCAGACTTCACATCTTGCATGCTTGTCTCCAGTCTCAGAGGAAGACTAGAGTATTCTGCTATTGGAAGGTGGTTTCACCATCTGGACACCCATCTATTCTGGGATCCTCCTCCGTGTACTTCTCTCTCTGTGTTCTTCTCCACAGCCTTCAAATACGAGTCTCTCTCTTTCATCTTTAAAAAACAAAAACCTGGACTTCATCACTTTCATTCCCTTCACAGCCACATGCTTCAGAAGGCAAGTATTTACTTATTGCCTCAACTTGGTTACATTTTTGCCACTCTAGAATACTTCAAAATCAGGTTTCTCCTATTACTATTCCAGAATTACTTTGACAGGAGTCACTGTAGGAAATTGAATTATTGCCCTCAATTCTTTACCTCTCTTTGTATAGGTAACTTGAAGCTCTTCCTAGAAAAGGCCAAGTTTCCTTTCTTGCCCTTAAAACTACATTTGATGATATGCCTTGCTTTGCTTAATCCTAATGAGAAGCTAATAGAAATGACACAAACAATGGCTTGTGTTTATGCAGTGGGACTAGTTAGTCCTTTTGCACGTCGTCATAAAACAAATATTCCCTAGAGGAGGATGAGTGATGTGTCCAACAGAGTTACCCCAATCAACATGAAGCATGAAGAGCCACCTCCCTCAGTTGTAAGCCCATGGAAAGGCAATATGTGCCTATCATTGTATGCCACTAACATTTTTAGGTTTCATATTGCAGCATTCTTGTGAAAATCACTGATTCAGTTAGCAATGGCCACACTGCCTGTAGAAAGAGTAGGTTCTGATTTACTTGAATTATTTGAGGCGAGTGGTGCAGGTGGTGCAGTTGATTACTTTTTTTTTTTTTTTTAAGTCCTTTCCTTTCTTGGCTCTCTTTCTTTAGGTGTCCTCTGTTTTCTTGCATGGTTCATTTTTTTCTTTTTTGGCTTGTCCCCAAAATATTCCTGTCCCCTAAAACTCTGTCCCTGTCTCGGGCTTCTATTACTTGATTGCAAACTGTTTAACTGAAGGAAGAGGTAGAGAGCATAACTTCAAAAAAGGGGAATCATAATTTCCCTTACATCCAAATCTACTACTTTAATTTAGGCCTCCATAATCTCTTGCTAGGATTCTGCAGTAATCTTTTTATTGGCTCTCTTCCTCCTCTCACAATTGGCCTTTCCATCTGCATAAAACTGCTTAAGTGGTCTTTTTGCAATGCAAATGGAACCCCTGTAGCTTCTCTGTATAAAAGCTTTCAGTGGGTCCCTAATATACACAAGACAAACTCCAAACCTTTCCTTGGATTAGGACCTCAAATGACTGCTACCTGTGCCTTCACTTTCATCTTTTGTTCTTTCTTTTTCCAATGCAGTTTCTCAAATGCTTTCCCCTCAGCTGTCCACAGGACAGTACAGAACCTCTAATAGTGAAATATTCAAGGTGGCCTAGTCAGTGAAAGAATCATCACAAAAATTCAGGTTTCTAGACTCTGGATTCAGGGATCAATTCAACTGGGGAACATAAAATATGATCTTCTGGATGATTGTAGCATGATTGGAAAATTATGGTGTATAACAAAGTAACACGTTTCCAAACAAAGATGGTAGAAAAAAATCACTAAACAATTTAGCCCTAAGTATGAATTAATGTTCTATAAATCCTTACTGAGAAAAGAAACACAATTTCTTTGTGTAAATTAAAATGACCTATAAAAACTCTTTATGGATTTATAATAGAAATGTTAGAATATCTATAAGGAAGCTATTTCAAAAGTAAAGCCTCTGACCATTAACTCCAACACTTATCTATTAAACCTTTGACATTACCAAACAACTCTGTTTCAGAAGGTAACACTCTGTACAGGGGATACTGTTTAAGAAAATGGCCCTCATTTTCCAGCTTACTGGAAATGATTAATCTTTTCAATAGCTCTGTGGACTACATACCAGCGTTGTTACTTTTTTTGTCCTTTCAACAATGACTACAAGCTGAGAGCAGGCTAGTAAATGTGTTATCGGCCAACCCATTAGAGTTCCATTATTTTCTGTCTTACATGGCTTCATGTAATGAATTTTTATAATTAAACTAATGGCATACAATTTATTTTTCCCCTTCTTTACTTTCAGGCCCCATTTCTCTTCCGGCTTCTTTGGAATAAGTTTTATACAAAAAGAAGGGAGGAGAGCCCTCCAAGTGCTTCATTACCTTAATTTCATTATGACATTTTGGAAAGCATTCTCTTTATCTGGGCTCTCTAATTTGCTGACTTTATTAAAAGGTTTAAGCGGTGTTGTAATTAACAAATCATCCAGCTACCCCAGGCACTGAAGAGAAGGCTAGTTGAGAGGATATGGAAATGGTTGGGTGAAAATGACTCCAGAGAGAATGCTAGAGGACATATCCCCAGAAATGGCGTTTTCTTAGTGACTTTTCAAATCTCATGAGCCATTGATGGTAGACTACATTATTGTTCTCAAATATCTAGTGCCTATTTCATGCCAGGGGATTATACATCTAAACTTTAATAAACAAGATCTATAGTCCTAATGACGTGCAAATATATTTTTAAAGCAGCTTTGTTGATATATATATATATATATATATATAAAACATACATTTCTGAATCCACTCATTTAAAGTATATACTTTAATGGTTTCCAGTATATTCATACAGTTGTGCAAGCTAATTTTGGAATATTTTCTTCCCACCAAAAAAGAAACCCCATACCATTAAGGTACTTTCCTCCAACCACACTCCCCTTCTAGCCTTTACTGAACATTTCACCTAAGTGGACTCATACAATATGTGGTCTTTTGACTGGTGTATGCCACTTGTCTTGGAGCTTCATCCATGTTACAGCATTTATCAATGTTTCATTCTTGTTTATTGATTAATCATATTCCATTGCTGGATGTACTGTGTTATATTTATTAGCTGGTAGACATCTGAGTTGATTCTACTTTTTGGCTGTTGCCAATAATGCTGCCATAGACATTTGTGAAAAGGTTTTGTGTGTATGACTTTTCATTTTTCTTCAATATACACTTAGAGTAGAATATAAAATGGTTATATTATTTGATAACTCCGTATTTACTATGTCTAGGAAATAACATTTTTACAAAGTGTCATCACCATTTTAAAGTTCCACTAATAATATATGAGGGTTCCAAATATTCTACACACTTGTCAACACTTATCATCAATTTTTAATTTTAGTCATCCTGATGTGTATGAAATGGTATCTTATAGTGGTTTTCATTAGTATTTTCTTAAAGCCTAATGATGTTAAACATATTTTCAAGCATTTATGGCCATTTATACTGCTACTTGGGAGAAATTTCTATTCAAATTGTTTTTCCATTTATAATTGGGTCACTTACCTTTTTGTGGTTATTAGTTTTTATATCCTCTTAATACAAGTTCTTGATCAAAAAAATAATTGCAAATATTTTCTCACATTCTGTGGATTGTGTTTTCACTTTCAAAATTTTAATTGTGATGAAATTCAATTTATGTATTTTTTATCACTTTTCCTTTTGGCATCATACCTAAGAAAACATTGCCTAACCCACTGTACTTTAGTATTTTCATCTAATAGTTTTAAAGTTTTAATTCTTGCATTTAGTTCTATATGCCATTATAAAATATATTATTTTACAAAAGTTTAAAATTTAATACAAATTTTTACTTTTCATTGAAAATATGTAAATGTATATGTCACAAAGTGCTATTTTGATTTTATGTATACACTGTGGAATAAAATACCCATTGCTTCATATACTTATTACTTTTTGGAGTGAGAATATTTAAAATCTTAATAAACAATCTGATACATACAACATATTATTAATAATGGACATCATGTGTATAATCAATCTTCAAAATTTATTCTGTCTAAACGAAACCTTGTCCCACCACTGTCACCCCCATTCTACTCTCTACTTTTGTATGTTTGACTTTTTTAGCTTCTACATCTATATCCACGTGAGATCATGTAGTATTTGGTTTGTGTATCTGGTTTATTTCACTTTACATATTGTCCTCCAGGGTCATCTATGTTGTCACAAATGATAGAATTTTTTTCATTGTAAAGGATGCATAATATTTCACTATGTATATGTACCACACATTATTTATCTATTCATCTACTGATGGACCCTTTCATTGTGAATATTACTATGATAAGCATGAGTGCAGATATTCTTTCAATATACTGATTTTATTCTTTTGGATGCACACCCAGCAGTGGGATTGCTGGATCATAAAGTGATTCTATTTGTAGTTTGAGAAACTACGCTGTTCATAATGGCTGTCCTAAACATCCCTACCAATGGTGCACAGTGTTCCTTTTTTCAATATTCTTGCCAATACTTTTTTTATAACAGCCCTGCCTACAGGTATGAGGTGACACCTCATTGTAATTTTAATCTGTATTTTCTTAATGATTAATGATTTTGAGCAGTTTTTCATGAATCTATTGGCCATTTGTATGTCTTTTTCTTTTCTTTCTATTTTTTGAGACAGGATCTCACTATGTAGTTCAGGCTAATTTTGAACTTACTATTTAGCCCAGGCTGGGCTTGAACCCATGGAGATCCTCTTGCTTCAGCCTTCCAAGTGCTGGGATTACAGGTGTGTATCATTATGCCAAGCTTATGTCATCTTCTGACAAATGTCTATTCAAATCTTTCATTCATTTTTAATTAAATTTTCTTGTGTAATCTATTTTTGTTGTTTTTTTTTGGTACTGGGGATCTAACTTGGGACCTTGTGGTTGCAAGGCAGGCGCTGGAACCACTGAGCTAAATCCCCGGCCCTATCATCTATTTTTGAGATAATTTTTGTGCATGGTTTGAAATGTGTTGAAGTTCATAATTTTGCATGTGTATATTCAGTTTTCCTATTAGTAGCTTTTTCAAGACTTTTTTTTGCACTTTTTAAAATTATTTTATTGGTACATTGTAGGTATACAACACAATCACATTTCTCATTGGGAATTGTACCTTTACATAATGCATCTTGGTTCTTATTTTTTCCCCATTCCTAGCCCTCCCTTCACCCCCTCCACTCTTCCCTATTTACCAAGACTGTATTTCCATTTTTTCCATTTCTCAGCATTTTTCCTTTCCCTTCGTTCCTTTCCCCTGCCCCTCCCACTACCCCTACCCCTTTGGACCTTTTCTTCCTATTTTACATTATCGATTATTCATTCTAATCATTGGTACATTTTAGGTATACAATATAATGACATTCATCATTGGAAATTTGCACCTTTACATAGTCTCTCTTGGTTCTTATTTTTTACCCTTGCCCAGCCCTCCCTTCAACCGCTCGAGTCCTCCCTATTTACAAAGATTTTGTTCCTGTTTTTCCATTTTCTCATATTAATCCCATTCCCTTCTATCCTTTCCCCTAGCCCTCCCACTTCCTTTCCCTTTGCCCCTTTTCTTCCTATTTCACATTACCTATTATACATTTTAGTCCTTATTTACACTTTCAGTTTCTCACACCAGAGAAACTATTCGGTATTTATACATGTGTGTCCTATTTATTTCACTTAAGAGTATCGCCTCAATGTGCATCCACTTAGCTATAAATGTCTCTAATTTCTCATTTTTTATGGCTGGGTAGTACTCCATTTTATTTTAAAAAAACCCCACATTTTCTTTATCCAGTCTCCAGTTGATGGGCATTTGGGCTGTTTCCAAGTTTTAGCTATCACAAACTGTGCTGCTATGAACATGGGTGCACATATATCACTGTGGTATGATTCTTTTAATTCTTTGGGGAAGATTCCCAGCAGTGGAATAGCGGGGTCAAATGGGACTTCCAGTCCTAGTTCTTTGAGGTATCTCCATACTGATTTCCACAGTGCTTGCACCAGTCTACACTCCCACCAGCAATGGAGCAGGGTTCTTCTTTCCCCACAGCCCCACCAGCATTTGTTATTGGTTGATTTCATGATAGCAGCCATTCTTTCTGGAGTGAGGTGGAATCTCAGTGCTGTTTTCATTTGCGTCTCTCAAATGACCAGTGACGTTGAACATTTTTTCATGTATTTATTTGCTATTTCTACTTCTTTGTCTGACAAATGTCTGTTCATTTCAGATGCCCATTTTCGGATTGGGTCTTGAAATTTGGGAGGTCTGATCTTTTTAAGTTCATTATAGATTCGAGATAGTAGACCTTTGTCTGAGGAAGAGCAGGTGAAGTTTTTTTCCCACATTGTGGGTTGTCTCTTCACACTGCTGGTGGTTTCTCTTGTTCAAGACTATTTCTTTTTCCAATTGAGTTATTTTGGCACCCTTGTCAAAAACTGACCATAAATGCAAAGATTTATTCTGAATTTTCAATTCTATTTAATTGATCTGTATGTCTATCCATATGCCAGTACCATGCTGATTTTATAGCTGTGGCTTTGTTGAAAATTTTAAAATCGGGAAGAGGAGTCAGCAATTTTATTTTTTTATTTTTTTGAAAGTTGTTCTGGTTATTCTGGGTTGGTTGCATTTCAAAATGAATTTTAGGATTCACTTGTCAATTGATGCAAAAGAGCCAGTTAGAGTTTTGATAAAGTTTACTTTATGTCTATAGATCAACTTGGGAGATAACTGTTATCTTAAAAACATTGTGTTTTGATCTGGGAACATAGTATTTTTCCATTTTCACAAGTTTTCTTTAATTTCTTTTGACAATACTTCACAGTTGTCAGTATACAAATCTTGCATTTCTTTCATTTATAAGAATGAAATGTTTTAGTGTTGTGCTAAATGGAATACAGTATTCTTAATTTTTCAGACTATTCATTGCTAATGTATAAAAAGTAATTTTGCAGGGGGCCAGGGATTTAGCTCAGTGGTTCTGCCACCTGCTTCGAAAGTGCAAGGTCCCGAGTTCGATCCCAGGTACGCCCCCTACCCCCCGCAAAAAAAAAGTAATTTTGTAATACTGACCTTGTACCCTGCAGATTTTCTGATTTATTACTTCTAATACCTTTTAGTGGATTTCTTCAAATTTTCTAGATATGTCATCTGCAAATAGTTTTATTTATTCCTTTCTAATATGGCTGCCTTTTATTTATTAAATATATTTATTTTTGCCTCATTTTTCTGGCCCTAACTTCCAGCCTAATAATAAATAAACGTGATCAGACCAGATATTCTTCTTCTGTTCCTAGTCTCAGGGGCAAGCACTCAGTCTTTCACCAAAATGGTAGCTGTAAAGTTTTTGTAGTTGTCCTTTATCAGGTTGAGGAAGGCCCCTTGCCTATTCGTTTCCTAATGTTGCCATAATAAAGTGCCACAAACTGAGTGACTTCAAACAACAAAACTGGCTCAGAAGTTTGGAGACTAGATCAAACCAAGCCTTCCTGCTCCTGTTCCAGCAGGTCATGTTCCCACCAAAAAACCGTATGGGAGAATCCTTGTCACTTCCTAACTTCCAGTAGTGGCATACTTGGCTTGCAGCTCTATCATTCTAATCTCTGTCTCTTTCATCATATGGTGGCTTCCCTATGATCAGCATCTCTACACTGCATTGTGTGTCTGTGTGTGTGTGTGTGTGTGTGCCTCTGTTCCTCTTGTTATAAAGAGGAATCAATAGTATATTAATCAATAATCAATAGTATACTAATCAATAGTAGACTAAGGATTTAGCCACCATATTGCAGTATAACCTCATCTTACCTTCATTACATCTGCGAAGACTCCTTTTAAATAAGTCACACTTGCAGGGACCAGTGCCTGAGCCTTCACCATATTAGAGGAAAACTATTTAATCTGTAATACCTCCTCTAATTTATTGAATATTTATCATGAAAAGATCTTGTAGTTTATCAAACGCATTTCCTGCACCAATTGAGAAACCATGCAATTTTTGTCTTATTTTATTGATGTGGCCTATTACTTTGGTTAAATTCTGAATGTTAAACCCATTTTGCATTCCTGAAATAAATCTCACTTGGTTATGATGGCAATTCTTTTAATATGTTATTGTTTTAGGTTTGAGAATATTTTGTTAAGGCTTTTGGAGTCTATATTCATAAAACATATTGGTCAATAGTTTGTTTTGCTTTTTTCCTGTGAAATTTTTGTCCATTATAGATGTACTTCTTCCTCTTTTATTTTTAGGGAGTTTGGAAAGACTGGGATTAATTTTTTGTTTAAATGTTTGGTAGAGTTCACCAGGAAAGCCAACTAGGTCTGAGATTTTTAGTGAGAGAAGTTTTTACTTATTTATTTATTTATTTATTTATGTATTTATTTGGTACCAGGGATCAAACTCAGGTCCTTGTGCTTGCGAGGCAGGCGGAACCACTGAGCTAAATCCATGGCTGAGGGAAGTTTTTAAGTTGCTGATTCCATTTTCTGTTATAGGTCTATTTGGATTATTTCTTCAGTTATTTATAATATCTTCTCAATCATTTTTATTTTCATAAGGTTGGTAATAATGCACCCTCTTTCATTCTTTAGTTATTAGCATCTTCTCTCATGTTTCCCCTGAGCATTTTAGCTAAAGAACTATCCACTTTATTTTTTCAAATAACCACATTTAGCTGTGTTGATTTTCTCTGTATTTATTTTCTCCATTTCATTTATTTTCACTCTAATAGTTATTATTTCCTTTTGATTGTTTTAGATTTAAATTTTCTTTTTCTAATTTCATACTAATATGATCATTCTTCTTTTTAAATTTATAGCCATATACGTTACATTAAGCATTGCCTCCCATAAGTTTTGGTCTGCTGTGTTTTTATTTCTATATTTCTCAAAATATTTTGATTTCCTCCTTGATTTCTTCTCTGACTTGTTACTTGAGCATGTGTTACATAATTTTCTCATATTTGTAAACTCTTACATTTCTGTTACTGATCTTTCATTTCATTCCACTGTAGCCAGAAAATCTACATTGTATGATTTTAATCCTTTTGAATGTGTTGAGATTTATTTCATGTCCCAGAAGATGATTTCAGAGAATATTTCTTGTGTGAGAAGAATGTGTATGAGGTGTGATCAAAATATATGGTGAATGTTTAAATTTAAAAAATGTGTTATAGTAAAAGATACATTGCCATTAATCTCCCTCAAAGTACTCCCCCATAGTTCTTGCCATTTTCTGAAGCAGTTTTGGAAGTCCACATTCATGAGTGTTTTCACAGATATGCTGTTGTGGCTACCTTGATGTCCTGATTCTGTATAAAACGCTTACCTTTCATGGTGATTTTGACTGCAGGGGAGAGCCAGAAGTAGCAAGATGTCATATTCAGTGAATGACATGGATAATGACACAAAATGTTTTATAAGTGTGCCTTTCCATTTGATGGCATGCAAGAACATTTGCTGTATTATTGATCACACTTGCAAAAACACACAAGACAACTTCCAGAACTGTTTCAGAAAGTGGCAAGAAAAATGGGAAATGTGTGTTCAAAATGTTTATTTTGGGTCATAGTTTGTAGCATTTTCCATTCATGCCAGCTCCAAGACAGAATAGCATGGTGGAAGGGAATGGTAGAAGAGTGCTGCTCATGACATCTTGGTAGCCCAAATGAAGAGAGTCAAGATAGAAACTTAGAAGACAGATATACTCTTCTGGGTTTTACCCACAGTGACCCGTGTCTTTGGACCACAGTATAATTTCTAAGAGCAAGTCAGCTATAGTACCCCAATAATCAAATTGCCTTTCAGAATCTCTACTTTTGAGTACATGCAGCTTTGGGGGTATATCTTTAGATATAAACCAAAAACAGGTACAGTTTATAGCGTTTCTCTTTTTATGAAAGAAAATCATTTCATTTACTTTCATAAAAGACTGGTTCAAGTACATGATGTAAAATCTTAAAGAGAGTCATCAAACTGCTAAGGAAATTGCAAGAGGTTATGCAGGGAGAAATCCGTGCAAATTCATCTTTTACTTAGTATCAGTTCTTTTTCAAGTTCTGTTTCCTTGCTGATCTGCTGAGGTGTTCTATTTATTGCTAAAAGTGATGTGTTCAACTATTTTTGTTGAATTGTCTATTTCTTTCTTCAATTATATCAGCTTTTGCTTTATTTGTTTTCTTAATTTTCCCCCTAAGTTTGGCTTATCCCTATCGATGTATCATCAAGTTTGTTGCCTCTTCTTTATTTTGATAGCTTAAATCTGCTGCTGAGCCACCCCAAATGAAAATTTTATTCTAGCTGTGTTATTCTTTCAAGTCTAGAATTTCAATTTGTTTCTTCTTTATAGTTTATATGTCATTACTGATACTCTTGGAGTTCTATATTCCTCAGGAATATGTCAGAGCTTATTGAAGCCCACTATAGGCATCTTATTTCCCAGATCATCATCTAAGGTTTATCTCTAGATCCATGATTATATCAACTAGCATCATAGCCCAAGGAAGCTATATGTTAAATAAGTGCTGCTGATTGGTTTCAACAAATAACCTGGGTATACGGTGTTTCCTAGGGAATTAGTTATAAATCAGGTCAAATGACAAGGCTTTGCCTATAGGGTTTTCTTCTAGGAAGCTGAAAGACAAGTCAAAGTGCAACAATGCTCTGGGAATACAATAGATCTTTCTGAAGAACTCCAATCCTGTCTAATCTCTGTAGTGGCCATAAGCCTGCTAGTTTTCATAGCTACCATGGTTGCAAGGCTGCTGATTTTCAAGACTATTGTAGAGTTGGGAGCAAATGATGGGAAAAGACCAATTTAAAGAGCCCAAGCCTTGCCATTCTTAGTGAAGTTCAGCAGTTCAGAGATTGCTTCCAGACTCTGGATAATTTCCAGAATTCAGAAAGTCAGTTTTAACAATTTTTGCCAGGCTTTTCATTGCTTTTGTGGAGAAGTGGATATTCAGAATAGCCACATTATACTTTTAAGCATGGAGTAAGTTAAACTGCAAAGAGAAAACCAGGTAAAATTTGGTGCAATCAGAGCATAAAATAATGCAAGATGCAGTGACTGCATTAAATATTTATATAATATAGCAATACCTGGGGAAAGCAGCCCATTACTACCTGTGCTCTATCAGTGATGTAGAATACACTCTGTTTGCATGCTTTGAAAAGTTTAATAACTTCATACATACTATAAGAAGAAAACTACTATTAGCTTATTGATTCTTTCTCCGTAATCATGTGGAAATTTTAGGGGAGAGCAAAATGGAGTAACAAATTCATAAAGAAATGGTAGGTCCCAGTGAGATGACTTTTAGTAATGTTTTTTATTATTGTACCAGATATCCAAACCTCAAACTGCTGGTGTAGGTTATTTTGCTGATTTTATTTTGTATAACTCTAGACATATATTAAAGAAGAATTCAGCTTCCAAAATGGTATACATCTTTAAGGCAAATATGATGTTATATGATATCATCCATCCCTTCACAAATAATTCCACAAATAATTTAAAATATTAGGCTTTACTTCCATATTTGAAGAACTAGTTTCCCCCCAATTACTTTCTTTCCTAATAATTTGAGATCCTCAAATAACCACCATAGTTACCACATATAATAAGGGAAAGCTTGAAAATTAATTACGTGATTACAGGGTATCTATTTCTAGTTCTCTAAAGAATGTCTTCAAAACAGAGATTTTTCAGCCTTAGAAATGTTTATTTAATAATTTGAAAATTATTGGATTTCTTGCTTCAGATAGTTTAAAGTATTATATAGCCAAATCATCTAGGCTCAAACAAGATTTCACTTCTCTATTGAATTTATGTACTCTTAGCTCAGCCAAGCACAAAACAGCTAATGCCGTCACGTTTGAAAAGCTTTTATGCTGAATTTGACACAAAAGCAATCACAAAGCAGACAAAAAAGGAATTTCTCTTTCAAAAGCTGAAAGGAGAAAAATAAATGAAAACTAGGAGTCTGGGCAAATCTCTCTTGATACTAGAAAAATAAGTTTAAAATGATAAAGAAATATTTTTTTCCAAAGAATTCACTGCCAAGTTTGAATCAATCTTAATAGCCTAGGGAACAGGTTGTGAACTCAACCAAGATTCTGCCAAATGAAATAAATCCCATGGTAATCACTGCTGGCAGTTTGAGGTGCCAACGGCATACTATTTTTGCCTCTTAGGAAGGTTCTAAATGGCATAATCTCTCACAGGATTTTGTCATGGCCTACTGGCAGGGATTTTGATCAGGATGGAAATCTTGTATGTTTTCCCTAACATCTGCCTTTCTATCTCATAAGCACATTATTGTACCAGGTGTGTGCAGAAGATCAGATAAAGACATGTGGTGAATAAAATCAAGTAGTTTCTAACTTCATGTTTTTATTTCAGAAAAACCTAAGGGTTTTATGTAGCAAAGCAATAATTATGAATATATTGTGGAACTCTCTTAATGACCTGCTCATTAGTAATTGATACAATAGGCTATCTCCATTGCATTCTGCAAAATCAAGAATGTCCTGTTACTGTTTCCCTCTACCATGACCATGTTTTTAAAATAGGTTTTTCCCAGAGGCCATCTCAAATTTGATTTCTGTTATATGAATGGGTTAGCACTATCAGTATTTCTTAGCCACTACTTTTTCTAAACAGGAGGAAGAGGTTTTCAAAATGTCAAACCAGTAAGGAAATAAAGATGAAGCTTAATAAAGTACTATAAAGAATTTAAAATATTAATTATTAAAACTTATACAGCAACTTTGGTAAAATATATGCACTAATAGTAAACTTAAAAGCCAGAATGAGGGGTGGGGATGTAGCTCAGTGACACCGCGCCTGCCTCCCAAGCGCAAGGTCCTGAGTTCAATCCCCAGTAGCAAAGAAAAAAAAACGCCAAAAACCAAAACAACAACAACAACAACAAAACAGAATGAAAACTTTTACATACATTATAAGACAAATACATGAAGAATTAGATGAGATTATAGATAAGGAGTTGCAGTTATGAATAATAAATATATCAGAGGGCTGGGGATTTAGTTCCGTGGTTCTGCCACCTGCCTCGCAAGCACAAGGTCCTGAGTTTGATCCCTGGTACCAAAAATAAATAAATAAATAAATAAATAAATAAATAAATAAATAATAAATATAACAGGATTATTAGTGATTGGTGATGTTTTAAGGTTCAGGTATGGTGATTGGTCAACTTAATCTGTCTTTGGTCATCTTTGTCTGTCTTATGAATTTACATCGCATGTGTAGCAATATATATTATCACATTCTTAAATACAGAACATAAACAAAAATATCCATTTCTAATAGCTACATATAGAAAACTGGCTGAGTCAGTTTTATCATGTGGTTTCCAACTGACCATTCGAAAACAATTTTTAAAAATTGTAAATGTTTTCTCGTGATAGTAATTATAATACAATCTTGTTTTGGTTTTGGCTATTTAAAACATTTCATGTGTTTTGATGATGAGATTATTTTGCTGGTTCTTTTGTGTATTTTCTTTAGCAGGTTAGCAGTTTTTTCCGTCTCTTATTTGCAGGTCCTCACTCTTCTAAACTCTAACCACTCTTGCCATCGTTTTAGAGTTCTTTCAGGTTAAAATTACTTCTCATTTGCCCAGTTTAGAATGCCTCCTTTCCCAATCAAACCTATCCCTATGTGCCTCTCATCTCTTCCCCTCATCTATGTCAAGGGTTCAGTCCCAGCTCTTTTATCCTCCTCACCCATCAAGCACACTGATCTATAATCTGCTAAATTCATCATATACTAAATTCATGGAGATTGTCCTACGATCAAGACCAAATCCTTCAAAAGTAATTACATGGATTCTATGCTTCACATTGTTAGACCAGGGACTAGGAAAACAATCATTAGAAATTACTAATGCATCTATGCTCATCCACTGGAAAATTGTTATTACTCACCAGTGTTTCACATCAGAAAGAATTTTAAGCTACCTAAACTTTGCTTCCAACAGAGTTAATAAGAATGAAAATCATACGTGACTTTCTAACTTTCTTGTATAAATGATAATATTGTTCTCATAGCAGCTCAGGTACTTTGACAAAGTGGTTCTGACCGAGATTGGGCTAAAAGTTTATTAGTCCCATTTACTCTTTCTGAAATTAAGTTGGAAACACGTTTTGGTAAATGAGATATGGAGGAATTTCCAGGCCTGGCTATAAAACCCTATGATTGACTGACTACATTTTCTTTTCCTCTCCTGCAGTGGCCTTGGGCAACTATATTTTTAAAGTGACAGTTTCACAAAACAGGAAAAGCCTATCTCAAAGCGACCATTTGGATTGGAGCTCCTAAAAAGGGCTTATCAATAACACAACCAAGGAACTAGTATTATTATCTTTATTGTATTAATCTGACAATATTTTGGGGTTAATTTGTTACTACACTTAGCATAGTTAAACTTGACTAATTGAGATACAAAAACTACTTCTAAGAAAACTATATGGTTTTCTTCTTCTATGAAGAAAACATAACTAATGACATAACCAATGTGAGATTCAGATACCTATTTAGAAAAGAGTCTTTTTTTATCAGACAAAAAAATCTTCAAGTACTCAATCTGATTAACTATTTATTATGTTACTTTTCTGGGTAAAATCCCCTAAAGGGCTTTTAGCATTCAGGGCCTTTTCAATGGACCTACAAATGCCACACTTGAAAGGAATAAATACAAGAAAGGTATCATGCATGGTACTTGATCAAAGCATAATACACCTTATTTTCTTTCCCTTTCCTTTTTAGTTTACTCTAAGGATGTCTCAATTATTAAGCAGACAGGTATTTAATGAATTTGGGGGCTAAAAAGAAGAAAAAAAAGAAGGAAGAGAAAGAAGGGAAGAATAAATTGGGCTGGAAATCAGAGAATGGGAGGAAAAAGTGAGAGTATGATATGTAGTTGAAAAATAGCATGTATGTTTAAATTTTGAAAATACTTTAAGTAAAATACACACTGCCATTAATCCCTCTCAAACATTTCCTCTCCCTTGGAATACACTTATGACATCATTCTTGCCACTTTCTGAAGCCGTTCTGGAAGTCTTCTTTCATGAGTGTTTTAAGTTGCACCATCATGGCTGACTTGATGCCTAGAATTGACTCAGAACATTTACTTCTTGTGGACATTTTGACTTTGGGGAAGAGCTACAAGTTATGTGGTGCAAGATCTGTTGAATAAGGTAGATAAGGACACACTGCAATGTTTTCATGAGCCTGACTTTCAGTTGGATGGCCCTCAGCAACAGCATCCACTGTATAATTTATCACACTGTGTAAAGACACCCAAGAAACAAGACTTCCAGAAGTGCTTCAGAAAGTGGCCAGAACAATGTGATACCTATGCCTGAACCAAAGGGGAATAATTTGAGAGGGATTACTGTGTCTTTTACTGTAACAAATTTTTAAAACGTCAGCATACACCACAATTTTTGATCAGCCTTTGCACACCTTATCCCTAAGCCCACTTGCTCCCTTCTCAATTTAGGACCCTCAAATAAGGTCATGCTACTTTTCCTGGGTAAGAATTAAGCCCAAATGGTTGACTTTATGCTACTACTTAAGTATGGCATGTGTATCAACTTGGAAGTAATCTTAAAAGATGGTCCAATGTACAAAGCAGCCTCCTATATCCAGATCAAGCAAAATTAATTTTAAGATTGATATTAGCCATCAGTTTTCCTCTCATCACTACTGACTCAAAATTTTACTGTCCATTACACCTTAGATGTAATTTTCCTTAAATCATTAATTCTTAATCCTTGGTAAAATTTTATCCCATGTAATCAGTCTTTTATTTTAAAATACTTTTGATACTAACCTTGGTTTCTGTGATTTTCTTCTGGATTGCAACCACCGTATAAGGACCCTCTTTCCATGACTCAACCTTGGCTCTGGCCTGCCCTATAACCTGCTCAGCTTCTTCTTTAGCTTCCAGCCATTGTGTTGAATCCTTTAACATTTCATTTAACTGTTGCCTCCGGTTCTGAAGGTGTTCTTGGACTTCATCCCACTGATTCTGAATTCTTTCAACTGAGATGAAAGAAAAAAATGAATAAATAGTAAATACTAGTTTTTAGAAGACTTCTGAAAATTAACATCTAAATACTGTCTCACATTACATTGTTCATCAAAATATTGTTCATTGTGTTACGGCTTGGATGATGAACACATGATTGTTTTCTTTATTCAGATAGCAAACATGAGTTTCTGTTAAATTATCTTCCTTAAATTTTCTTAATTCCTAGAGCCAAATATCAATCATCTGTTTGAAAGGCATTATAGCAGAATGCCCATATCCCCTTAGTCTTACTATTTCAGGGCTCATCTGCCTGATTTTCAGTATGAGCATTGTCATTTTATTATAAGAAGAGTTTGCTTTGTCATCTAACTCACAGGCTAGACATACCAGGAAATTGACATCTCCTTGTCACACTTGGGCAGATTGAAACCAATGACTGATTCTAGGAACTGGGGTATGGGCACACTGACTCCCTTTACCCCATGAGGCATGACTCTCCTATTGGGATAAAGCACCAGTGGTCTTTAGTGCTATCCTGTTTGATAATACAGCGTCTTTGACTGGCTGCCTTGCGTTAGCTGTCATACTTCTTGGTTTCCCTGATACGTACTTTATCATCCAAATAAACCATTTTCTCTCAAAACCATTTCTAGGGTGTTGTGAGGAAACCCAAGAGTTGTATACTAGAAACATCTTTTGACAGTATCTAAAAACCCAGCCTGAGCACATTCTGTAAAATTGGCTTATATTGAAGCTATTTTGGGTATCATGATGTGTCTAAGACAGAAATTCTCTATAGATTCCTCTCTGAAATACTTAATTTTAGTATATTATAATAAACAGGATTGCTTTTTTTCTAAATACCTTTTTTTGTCTCTACTATCTGTACTTTGGATCTTAAGTGTTTCCCAGAGGCCACCATGATGCTATTGGGAGTTGATAAACCATTAGGAGGTGGGGCTGAGTAGACGAATGTTAAGTCTTTGGGCACGTGCCCTTGGGAGGGATATTAGGATCCTGGCTTCTTTTTCTCTTTTTGCTTCCTCACCACCAGGAGGTAAGCAGTTTCCTCCACCATGCTCTCCCTGCTATGACGTACTACTTTACCACAGGCCCAAAGGCAACAGGGCCAAGTTACCTTGGATGGAATGAAGCCTGTGAAACTGTGAGCCAATGTAAACCTTTGCTCATGCAAGTTGATTCTTTCAGATATTTTGTCACAGCAGGGGAAAGCTGACTAACACAACCTCTGTCATGTGTACCCTCTTGACCTCCTTTCTACCATGTGTTCAAGCAGCATGAAGCTCTTAATAGAAGCTGAGGAAATGCCAGTGCCAAGTTCTTGGATTTCTCAGCTTCCAGAACCAGAGGCCAAACTAAACCGTTTTATAAATTACCCAGTTTCAGCAATTCTGCTATAGCAACAGTAACTGGAGTGAGACAAAACTCTTTAATGTCACCCCACTGTCTTCTGGAATATCCCTTATTCCTTTATATCCTTTATATACATGTTCCTTTTTTTGTTTGGCCTTTCTACAAGGGAACAAATCACAACATCAACAGGCAAAATAAAACCACCAAAGATAATATAAAAACTGTATAGCAACAGAACTGTTACTATATTTAGGTCAGAGAGATGAGAAGTAGTCAGAAGCGCGGAATCGTGAGAAATCACATTGAGAAAAACAGCAACCTTTTGCCAAAGGACAGTCAGCCTGTAGCAATCTCACAGGCACGGAATTAGGAAAATAAATACCTTAATCTCATTTTTCTCCCTCTCTTCAATTTCCTACTAGGCTCCTCAGTGCCTAAACCCAAAGGGAGCCAGAGGGTCTGGGAGCTCAGTGATGACATAGGTCTCCCTCCCAGAATAGAGAGAAGGTTAGAGAAGGGCACAGATTGCCTATGGATGGACAAGTGGAATATATACAGCACAGCAACATAACACTGTGGCTTATTTCATGACATAAGTAAAGTCTTTTCTACTTCTATTAACATGTTAATTGTGTTTAAATGCCAGTGTCTGTCTGTCTCTTTTTCTCTCTCTCTCATCTTTAACACCATTGTTTTACTTTATTATTATTGTTACTTCACTAGGTAGTGGAATACCTATTATTAGTTGAGGCTTTATAGTTGATTAGTTGTGTATTTGACCTTCAGTTTATAAAATCAATAGTGTAAATACTATTATAAGAAAGTTGTTTAAAATATAAATAAAAGGTATTTAAGTGTCCTGAAATATTTTTTCATTGATCATAGAAACAATTAATAGTCCAATTACACACTATTTTTCAATTCCTCATACCAAGATACTTTAGTTTTTATAAACACATATTAATTATACAAATTGAGAGGTTTCCCTGTGACATTTTTGTACATGCCTGCAGCACGTATTGATCATAAACACTGTCCCTTCTATCCTCTCTCACCCTCCCTCTTTTCTCCCTCCTACCTAGCCTACTTTGCAGTCTGTAAATGTACTGCAGGATACTTTAGTGTGTATACCTGCCACCATTTTTAATTAGTCTATTGTATGTTATGTGTATTTGAAAATAGTGAAATTGACTTTCTTTAAGAATAGCCTGATTCCAATTACCAATCTTTTACCACGTTAAGGAATTTTTTTAGAATACCTAGTGGTTTTTACATAAACATAGGAAAATGAATTCATGTTGAGTGAGTCTTTTGTATATCTATAATTTATTTTAATATCATAGATACAATCTATTTTGGAAAGGCTATCACTACACATTAGAATTAAGTAGTTATTCCCATTATGTGGACAGATTTTTAAAATTCTAGACAAAAGAAGGAACTTTTATAGCTTGTACCTTTACTTGAGACATTTATATCATTTGAATGCTTGTTAAATCATAATAATGGAAAGTTTTTCAGGCAGAAATTGTCATATATGTATAATATAGCAAGATAAAACGGTTCATCTGGGTGTGTATTCCACTGAGGACATGTTTTCTCACTCTTGACTTTTGACTATACATTATTCACAAATAATTCTTAACTAAATAGATTTTACAGGCTGCAGACTCAACCATCTATTCATCTAGCCAGATAGTCACCACTACTTCATTTACCATCTACTAGATACCAGGCATTATGCTATGTAGTGGGAAGCAAAAATAAACTAAGACAGATTTCCTAGCTTCTGGTTTGGATCTTGACTAGATAGTGGTATAGTTCACTATCTACCTGAATAATATAGAATGATCACGGAGAAGATAATGAGTTCAGTCTTGACCTATTCAATGGGAAGTTTTGAAGATTATCCACATAGGACTATTGTTTTAGTCCATTGGACTGAGTGGTCTATAGCACAGTTGTGTATTTGGAATTGGAAATCACTACAGAGATGTAAACACTGAAATCATCACTATGAACGCATTCTCTGATGACATATAGGCATATACTCCTAGACTGGGAATGACTGGTTAACACTTTTAAATGCTAGAGATATCATAAGATAATAAAAATCATAAGAACATTAATTTGAACATATAGTTGGTTCAGAGTACTATTTTAAGTTATTTACATGCATTAATTCATACAGTTATCTGAATACTCATATCAGTGTCATCATGTGGTTGTTGTTGCAGCTGTTTTTGTTGCTATTATCCTCATTTAACCTATGAGGAAATAGACTTCAAAAATTGGCCTAGGAACATACAAAGAGTGACTGGTAAAGAAAACACTTGGGCCTAAGGGATCAGACGCCCTAAAACTTATGCCACAAATGTCTTGGCTTTGATCACTTGGAATTTTGTAGAGAAGAAAATGATTTTAATGGAGTAGTAGAATTTTTTTTTCTGAGATGTTGCATAGGTTGGTCTTGAACCCCTTGGCTCAATGGATCCTCCCACCTCAGCAGCCTCCAGAGTATTTGGGACTACAGGTAAGTGACACTGGGCCTAGCTTGGAACAGTAGAAATCTTATTGTAGGCCATTAGCAAATAAATCTTTGTGAATAAAACAGTAAGTTGTAAATTATCTATCTAAAGCTCTTCATAACAAAGCAGTCAGAGAGGATGTTGTGGACAAGAAATGGGATTTTTTTCCCCAAAAGATATAGAAAACTTCAGTATAAATATAGGTCTTGAGGGAAGAAAACTGAAATAGTCAAAAGAGTAAGAATGAGGCAAGACAGAGGAGTATCCCCTAGAAGGTGAGTCTACTGAATATCATTAACTGTTCCTTCTCTTGCATTCCCACTCCCCTAACCCCATTTGTATTGTTTCCATATGATAGGCTTCCCCTAGCTTTATAGGTCATGCCTGATTGGTTTCAACTCATCTGTCTACCTTCGTGATTGATTGAAGGATGGTTTTATGTCAAAAGTAAGACCAATTAGAGCTAAAGAAACAACTCAACACCTTTTCTTTGTACTATTAAAGAAGGCAGCTCATTGCTCCTTACTTCAGATGAATGAAAAAACATGTATCTGTGAAATATCCTGACGTTCATCTTGGAACAATTAAAGGGAATGAAATGAAACAAATTTCATTTGTTGTCATTTGTTTCATTTGGCGCAGACCCATGAAACAGAAGGAAAACTAAAATGTGGTCATACCACTTAATTCTTGGATCAGATCTCACCTACGACTCAAATATTCAGCGACAGTAGTCAAGATATTTCTGATTTGGTTTAAGCTGTCATGTATTGAGTGTTTCGTTACCATAACACAAAAAGTTTTTACTGGTATAAAGCAACAAATTCTTTTGATGGAAACACAGGTCTCAAAGGCATTGTGAAAGAATCAGGGGAATTATAAGTAGGGATACCTTTCAAATCAGAAAATTTAAAACAAGTTTTTGATCCTGCTTGAAACAGTTTTGACAAGGGTAGCTGGATAATAAATTTAATACTGATGTAGGAGTTCCTACATAAGACTTACATAGCTCAGAGAAGCCAAAGCTCATCAAACAATAGCAGTGTTTAGATGATATAATTCTGTTAGCTTTATTGGTAGGAAGACATTTTTGCCATATCTTTTTTTTTCTATTCTAATTCAATGTATGATGAATTCACAATGAAAATGGATGTTTCAAATGACAGACATTCAGGAAGCAAATTATTCCAGGGCATTCACATATAGGGTGGCCTTGGCTTGTTATATTCATGGTTTAAAATATATTCTATACTTTTTCCTTTTTAGCTGGGTTTTTGATAAGTAATCACCCACTTAAAGGTCATCATTACATTAAATGACTTTCTCTGATCTTCCCAGGTGCAGTTATTGTCTCTTTCCTTGGAACATCTATAATACAATCTTTTAAAACTTTTTACTGTGGACTAATTTACTTTTTTTACATTTCTGTTCCCAATCTAGAAAGCGGACACCTCAAGGGCAAGGATAGCATCTGTGGCAGATGCTGTGAGTGTGCCATCTGTATGCCTTTGGCACTTCACATTCAAGTATAGTTTTGCACGATCCTAGTACAAGGATTTGTCATACTACAAGCCTGAGATGTTGGGGGAGTTAAAACACCAGAAGTGATGCATGAGAATTGGAAGATAATTCCTTGCCCCTGTGAGGAAAACTGAGGAATGTTTTTCACTAGCTCCTAGAGTTGCCTCATCAGTGTTGATCCTCAGTTACCCACACCAATAACCTGTTCAATATTTGGCTCAATTTTTGACTTTTCTCCTTTCCCTTTTTCTCTGTCCCACTCTCCCTACTGATACTTCATGAGATCAACTTACAAAAAAATTATATTCACCCTTAACAATTATTCCAAGGTATAATGGTATACCTAGTACCAAGCACTAGGATTTATGTGATAAATTTACAGTGAAAATGGGTGTTTCAAAAGACACACATTCAAGAACCAGTGACTGGAAGAGACATGAAGCAATTGCTGATGTTTGAGAAATATTCTGTTCCTTCCTTAGAATGTTGTTTACAATGTAGCACTCAGTGTGTGAAAATTGAGCTAGATATTCAGTATATGTATAATTTTCAGTATGCATATTGCAAAAGTAAAATGTAAAGTACATTATTTCTAACTTTGGGGGAACATCCTTTTCAAAATGTATGCAACCAACTTATGCATCATTGGCTATGAATGATAATAAGCAATGTAATAGCTTTGCTATGGATACAATAAAATCTAGGACTTAGATTGTTGCAGCAAAAATATTTTAGAAATACTCATTGGAGAGTGAACTGGAGTAGACTTACAGAAACAAATCAGCATACACAAACTAATCAAGCAGCAATTCAAATATTTAGTAAAAGACAGCAGTGTAATTGATTGATACAGCAGTCCCAACAATAGACCCTACAAAAACATATACAAAGGAAAATTTTAGGACTTTTGCATGTACTCTTTTGTCAAGGAATGAAAGCAAAACATGAAATCTGAAGATCCTTGAAGTGAAGCTGTTGTACTGGAACTGGTTCAGTGTGGTACTTGGACATCTTATAGATCTGGTGATTGTGGCATCACTGGCAAGAATTCAAACTGCAGTTTCAACAGACTTGGAACATTTCCTCTTGGCACTTGATAGACCAAAGATGTATTATGGCTATGTACTTGGTCACTAGAGCCCACACTGTTCGATTTACATGTACACCAGATTCATCTGACATACAAAAATGAAATAATAAATTATATGCAGATAAACCCAGACAATCTGTGCCTATTTGTAATTTAAGAGCTACCCAAATATACACATTTCAGCTCACAGAGGTCCATTGTGGAAAGCTGCTCAACTGATTTGTGCAGTTAATAGATGCTGGATAATGAATGGAAATAAATAACTACTGCTAACATTCAGGATGGCAGACTGGGGCCCAGCATGTATCCTGATTTACGTATCTTCAGAAGTGTCAAATTGGAAACTCAGCGATCATGTCAAGAACCACAATACTGCAGACAAAGAAACAGTTCAGTTGATTAATTACTAACCTATCTTTCACTTCAAGTTTTTAAACTAGCTATGTTTGATTATTAATATACATTTGTGACTGACACAAATTCTCATATCTCTCCTAGGAAAGAATGTAACTTAAAAAATGAAATGATTCCCTTCCTGAATATATGTTGCTATTAAAAAGAGAGCAAGTTTTGCACTGAAGATACAGCACAAGAATTAGAACATAATGCAAGCTTTGGAAAGCAACCTTGACTACCAGTTTGTTCTGAATTTGTGGTAAGATAGCTAATTTAATTTGAAAAAGTTGATTCGCTACACTTTCAGCTTCAGCTGTTAAACTAATTGATAACTGCACATTCATAGAAATTTTATTGTGAAGATAAAATTCAATAATGAATAAAAACATGAAGGGCCACGTAAAGCAAGGTATTATTTTGTCTCTGTATAGAGAAGAATGAATCACAGATCATAGTTCCAGGTAGAAAATATCAAACTGGAAGAATTAAATTGCAGGTAAATCTTTTGAGGTCAACTGAGGGGGCAAAGAGTGATAGATACGTTTAACTGTGCTCAAGTGTAAAAAAAACTGATCTTAAACATGATTAAGACAATGAGCCCTGAACTATGTTTTGGTGTTGGGCAAAACATGTGGTAATCACCACAGACTGTTCCCTGAGGCTAAGATAGTTAACAAAATGTTAGGCATGATCAAGAAGAAAATGGAAAACAAAGGAACCACCTCCCTCTACCTCCCTCTAATTAAGCTCTACAAGAAAGTCTCAACACAAATCCACGAAGAAGAGGATGAGCAAATATGCTAAACATGTAGCTAGTATGAATGTGCATTTGCCCCACTTAGGAACAGAAGGGGAGGAATGTAGTTGCTGTGCAAATACAGGATAAAATGCCTGTGATATAATAGAACAGAAAGCTGAAAAGAAAGGGTAGTTACTGGCACATGATGAAAGCCTAGTCATTATAAACAAGTAGGATACCTGCTTCTTCTCTAAGTCCTATACAACTAAAAGGCCAAGACAGTCACACATTTAAATTCATAGAAGACCAAAAATCAGAATAAATGACTAAATGAAAACTATATTACCGTATAAGTCTAGCATTTTAAGTTAGGTTGGAACCTAAAAAAGATCCAGAATTTAATGCTAAACATTTAGTTTACTCCTCTGTAATATGGGGATAATAATAAGAAAGGAGATTAATAATCTGCAAAGATATAAGAAATAATGTGCACAAGGCACCAGCAGACTATCTAGCCTCTAACTAGCATGCAATTATAGAGCTAAAGATAAGCAATCATGTATTTTTTGAGTATTGAATTTCTCAGGGCTTCTTAAATATTGAATTGTAAAGCAAAGAAGGGTAGATTGGATAGCCCCTGGGGTGCCTTTAAGCTCTAATAATCTGTGAAATTCATGTTCCTTGATGCTTCTATCAGACATGGAGGTTCACCTTACAAGGTTATTGTGAAGAACTTAGCCAGCCCAGTGCCCAGATTAATAAATGGCATATCAGTAGCCATACTGTTCACATGGATGGACTTTTGTAGTATTTAAGCCTGGTGATCTTACACTTATATATTTGTCAGTTATGCTAAAAGTGAGAAAAAGTAAACTCAAGTCAATCTCCAAACGTATTCTCTTTTGGGGGGGGTGATGGTACCTTTTTGTCTTCATAAGAGGTATGCATCACACAGGTCCACTCATCCATCAGAACTCACTGAATGGTATAACTGGTATTTGGGCAGTACACATCTTGCCACAAACAAACAAAAGAAATATGAATGAAAAACCATATTTTATCCAGTCTCCAGTTGATGGGCAATTGGGTTGTTTCCAAGCTTTAGCTATTACAAACTGTGCCGCTATGAATATGGGTGTGCATATATCTCTGTGGTATGATTCTTTTAATGCTTTTGGGGAGATACCCAGCAGGGGAATAGCTGGGTCAAATGGGACTTCCAGTCCTAGTTCTTTGAGGTATCTCCATACTGATTTCCACAGTGCTTGCTTCTGTTTGCATTCCCACCAGCTGTGGAGCAGGGTTCCTCTTTCCCCACAGCCCCACCAGCATTTGCTATTGGTTGATTTCTTGATAACAGCCATTCTTTCTGGGGTGAGGTGGAATCTCAGTGTTGTTTTCATTTGCCTCTCACAAGTGATCAGTGATGCTGAACATTTTTTCATGTATACTCAGGCATAAAGAATGAGAAACTAGAGAAATTTATAGCTAAATGGATGCACATTGAGGTGATATGCTTAAGTGAAATAAATAGGACACACATGTAAATACTGAACAGTTTCTCTAGTATGAGAAACTGAAAGTGTAAATTAGGACTAAAAGGTATAATAGATGATGTGAAATAGGAAGAAAAGGGGCAAAGGGGAAGGGGAAATGGGAGGGGTAGGGGAAAGGAAAGAAGGGAAAAGAATAAATATGAGAAAAGAAAAAAATGGAAACAAAGTCTTTGTAAAGATGGAGGGGTGGAGGGGTTGAAGGGAGGGCAGGGGAATGGGGAAAAAATAAGAACCAAGATATATTAGGTAAAGGTACAAATTCCCAGTAATGAATGTCAACATATTGTATATCTAAAATGTACCAATAAAATTAATGAATTAAAAAAAAGAAATATGAATGAATATTTAACTGTAGCTTATAATTTTTGTCATGTGTTTAGGGGTAAAAGGGAACTGATATCACCAATTTACTTTGAAATGCATCATAAAATAATAGTGATTGGCAGGTAGTTAAAGGGATAAAGCAAAACAAGAGAATTTAGATGGTAACTTAATGGACTTTCACAGTACAGTTCGTTCAGCTTCCTGTACATTTGAAATTTTTGAAAATAGAACATTAGATAAAACGTTCTTTCACGGCAAACAAAGCAGCATATTATTTAGGCAGTTTTCTAAGTCACTAACATCACTTTCCCATGAAGCACAAACTACCATTTGTGGGACATACAGGTTTAAAACATACTAAATAGAATTTACAGGAGTAGAAATGGCAAAACATTTCCATATACACTCTATGTATATGGAGAGGATCTGGAAACAAAATTCAGGTTGGTCTCTTAATTTCATAATCAAGAGACTGTCACAGGCCAGATTAACTTCCTCAAAGTATGCTGAATCATTCTACAGAGAAAAAGAGTCTTCAAAAGAAAGCTCATTCTTCTGTTTTGGTTAAGAAACATAAAAACCTATATGGGTTCCCATACAGAAAGATGAGTTGAAGAAAAATGATTGTGTCTACAACACTGGTTAGAGAGTCATAGTTTATAAAAAAAAAATCAACATCCAGTCTTAATGAAACATATCAATTGTATACATGAGGAAATGTTGAAACATGACATTATCTGATAATTAAAATGAATTTTGGGGGGCTAAAAATTGAACCCAGGGTCTGTACATGGTGTGCACATACTCTAGCACCTGAGCTATACTCTCAGACTAAAAATGAATTAATTTTTGAAAACTTAAGATTTTTTTTTGTTAGGGAGACTATTAGCTGGTATGAAAGCCTAAAGTTGAGAGAAAAACTTGATGTATATCTTCTATAACTTGGATCTTAAGTGGCCCCAAGCCTCATGTGTTAAAAGCTTGTTCCCCAACTTGGTGCTACAGGGAGGTAGTAGAAACCTTGAAAATGTGGGGCCTAGTAGTGGTCTTTGAGACATTGAGCACATCCCCTAAAAGATAACAGGACCCTGGTCTCTTCCTCTTATTTGTCCTACTGGTCATGAGATCTTAACTTTTTGTTTTGTTTTGGTACATATTCCCTGACATGATGTGTTGCTCCCCCCAAGGCCTAAAACAATAAGTCTAACCAGTCATGGACCAGAACCTCCAAAACTATGTGCCAAAATACCAACCTTTTACTTTCATAAGTTGACTATTTCAGCTATTTGTTATAGTGATGGTGTTACGGCTTGTGTCTAGATGTGCCCCCAAAGCCTCATGCAATCATAGGTGGGGCTTTTCAGAGGTGGCTAGATCTAGAGTGTGTGATTCCGGGATCAAGGGTGTGTGATTACTAAATTGGTCTACTGATTGGTTTGGCAAAATTCTGAGTGTGGATAATGGGAAGGCCCTCCCTGGGAGTGAGTGTTACCCACCCTAAGGGCAGGTAGCCCGGACAAAATATAAGGGTCAGAAAGAGGGCTACTACAGTCCTTTGTCTCTTGTTGCTTACTTCCTTGCTACTTTGCTGCTTTGGTGCTTTCTGCCTGCCATAAACTGTTTCTCCTTTGCAATACCACCTTGCCTTGGAGCTAGTCAAGTGTGAACTGAAATCTCTGTCAATTGTGAGCTAAATAAACCTTTCTTCCCTTAACTTGTGGGTGTTGGATATTTTGTCTCAGCAATGAAAAAAGTAACAAGACAGATCCAAAGTGGACTAAAGCAATAGCAATGCAAAAATATTTCAGTTTATCATTCTAGGTCACTCAAAAGTCATAGAAGAGAAACTAGACGTGATATAGACACAAGATATTGTTGGACAATCTGTCTGGCAACCCAGTCATTACCTAAGTGTCAAATATAGCAAATAAAGTGCAAAAGAGTTCAAGAAGAGTTCATTAAAGTAGAGCTAAAAGGTACTATTACAGTTCTAGCCCTACAGATTTATTATTGTGCCACCAGGATGCAAAGCACACAATAAGATCCATTCATCATTGTCAATTTGTACATCAAAGTTGTTGCATTCATTGGAATATGTTTTTTTTAAATGTGTAGAATCAAAAACAATTTTTCTTTCTTAACACACATTGAATTTCATTTGTGCACTTTGGCATTCAAACTTTTATTGGATGAATGCAGAAAATGCAAATGATACCTGAAAAACAAAGTGAGCTCACTCCTATCTTTTTGTCATACTCCATAGTTTTACCACTCAAGTTAAGAAAAAAAATGCAAAACAATTCTTTGAATAGAATCCATGGCTAAAACGCACAATCCTACAGGTTTTCTACTGACAGACTTCAATATCTTTATGCTTCCTCATCTCCTATTCAGATTTGGGCATTCCTCCTACCCATGCATAATTCCCTTCTATATACTCAGTATTTCAGTCTTTTCTACTTCCTAAGAGAAGTTATTTCATTTCACCTCTTCCTGTATCTTTAATATTATACTACAACCACATTTACTTCTTTTCCCATGTAAAAAGAATGTAACTAGAAACAAACATTAACAAAACCTCCAAAATATTCTTTTCTTTGGTCTTACACTCCCCACCCCTGCCTTTGACCAATCCTATGTCTTTCTCTTTCATGGAAGAGTTGTTTACACCAGTGCTACCTAAAAAATGGTTTGCATAGGAGCCACATTAGCATCCCTAGGAGCTTTATACAAGTGTAGAATCTTAGGTCCCATCCAAGACTTACTAACTCAGAATCTGTATTTTTCAACAAGCTTCTTCAGGTGATTTACATACATGTTAACATTTGAGAAGCACTAGTCTATACTCACTATTTCTACATTCCTATCTTACATAATCATTCTCAAGCCACTGCAAATTGACTTTTGCAGCTGATACAGTATTACTTTTGTAAATGATACTTATGACCTTATAGTTGCTGTAACATTGGAAATCTAAAGGCTATTTTTACAGTGTGTGCTTTAGTACTTGCCATCACTGCTGAGGCCTCCCGCTTGAAACTTTCTCTTTTAACAGCATAGAAATCTTTCTTGCATTTTATTCTACCTCTTTGACTACTCTTCAGCCTCTGTTGCCCATCCCTTAAATCCTGCTATTTGCTAAGGGTCTTCCTTTGATCATTTCATTTACAAACTCTCCCTGGTGAGTTCATTTACTTCTACTGTCTTCTGGGTGCCATATCTACAGAACTAAATGTCTACTAAATCACTCTGAAAGAGTCAAAATAGCCCAAACCCATCACCCCATCTTTATCCTTTGTTATGGTTTACATCAAGAATGACCCTCTCCCCCCAAATGCTCATGTGCTCAGAGGCAGGGCTTTGGGGAAGGTGATTTGATCACGGGGCTCTACAGCTGACTTGCTGTTAGGTGATGGAACCTGGTTGCAAGTGGGTTACTATGGGTGTGACCTGGAAGTTGTATCTCCCTCCCTAGCTTCTTGTTTCTTTCCCTCTACTTCCTGGCCACCATGATGCGATCAGCGTTTTCTCTGCTATGTCTCTGCCTTGGAGCCAGCAGATCACAGACTCTAGCCACGAACCCAAATGAACCTCTTCTCCTTTAAGTTGTGTCAGGTGTTGTCTCAGTGATGCAAAGAACTAACATAGTCTTCCCCTCCCTTAATTACTGACACATCTGTTCCTTTACCTAGTTATTCATAGAGAAACCTATAAATCATCTTCCTTTTCTTTCTCCTATCCTTCAACCAAGAAGATGCCAAGTCATTCATTCAAACTCTTTAATTGCTCTTCTAACCTCTCTATCATCCAACTATTTCTTCCCTAGACTGTCTTAATTAAAAATCTCCTGATGCTTTCCCTAATTTAGTGGACCATAACCTTATCTGCATATTTGAATCAAGTAGGGTACTTCAAAAAATATCAGTGTCTGAGACCTATTCCCAAAGTTTAATTGGTTTGCAGTAGAGTCCAGGCACCAGTATTTTTTAAAAGCTCCTCCTAGTGATTCCAATGTGTAGCCAGACTTGAGAACCATGGATCTAATATTAGTTTTTTATACTCTCCACCTATCCAATTATCTGGCCAAAGAAGTCTTCTGAAGGTGAAAATCTGGTCTGTTATTGTTACTAAATTCCCTTAGTTTCACCCCCCATTGTTTTCAGTATACAATCAAATTCCCTGCCTGGCTTGTAAGACCTTTAAAAAAGTGGCCCTGTCTGCTTTTCTAGCTTCATGGATTGTAATGTCTGCTGAAAAGCCTACACTGCAGCTTCACAGCCACATAGGTGCCCTCAGCAGATAAACTCTTCCCTTAAGTTTCACACGTGTCTGTTTTCTCCTTGTTTAGAATGTTCTCTATCTTTTTTTTTTCACTTTGCAGCACTCTGCTCTAAAGTCACTGCCATTAGTCATTTTTCCCTGGCTATTTTTTTTATCTTCCCAAGGTAGCCACTGCTTTGCCTCACAAATTACTCAAGGGGCTTGGGTGTTCCTCCCTTACTTCTAAATACACTGATTACACTATTCAGCCACTGGCTATTTATTGTCTGTCTTGCCCACTGAAAGTTGATGACTTCAGGAAAGGAAGTGTGTTTGCATACATAGGTTCCAGCACAAGTTTCGCACATAGGAGGGTATAAAGAAACGTGTAGGAAATACAAACACAACTTTTAAGTAACCAACAAGAACTTACCAACTATGGTAAAAATGAAAATCATTTTAAAGTATGAAACAGGAACCAATCAAACACATATCTTAGTCAGTATTATGAAAACCAAGTACATGTTCAAATACTTTAAAGACAGAGTGGGATTTCTGTATTAAGGAGGAAAGGTAGAAGTAAATTGAGGAAGCATAGCCTCAACTAATTCTTTCAAATGTTTCTCTAGAAAAGAAAAAAAAGATTAAATGCAAAGATCTGTCAATTTTGGTTCATTTAACATATATACTGTTTTTAAGACAAACACAGGCCCGGCCCAGAGGTAGGGGCTTCTGAGCTGCCATCCCACTGCTCCTGGTCCAGAGGAAGGGGCTTCCCAGCCACCATTCCTCCCGCTGCTTCTGGCCCAGAGGTAGGGGGTTCTGACCCACCGTCCCACTGCTCCTGGTCCAGAGGAAGGGGCTTTGTGGCCACCATCCCTCCTGCTGCTCCCAGCCCAGAGGAAAGGGCTTTTGGGATGCCTTCTCTCCCGCCACTCCCGGCCCAGCAGAAGGGGCTTCCAGGCCACCATCCCTACCACAGCTCTCGGCCCCTGTCCCACCTCTCCCAGCTCAGAGGAGGTGAGCCAACCAGGCGCCAATAGCACCCTCCTCCGAGTTGAAATGAGAAAACACGTGAATAAGTCTCAAAACCAGACTTCCAGATCGCCTACAGCAACCCCAAAGGGAAATAAGATGGAACACTCTGATACTCAACCACCTGGACTCCCTGACCTGGCAACAAAAGAGGAACTGGAAAAAATGAAATCAGAAATAATTTCTCACATAACAGCAGAGATTGTGCCCATAGTGCAAGACGTGATTAATAAATTTAGAGAGGAGCTGAGGAACATGATGGAATCCCAACATAAGAAACAAATGGAATCCATAAAACAGTTACAAATAGATTTCCAGGAGATGAAAACTCCATTGAAAGTCTACACAGCAGAATGAGCCAATGTGAGGACAGAATTTCAGGTATAGAAGATAAGATTGCAATTAATGACCAGGAAAAGAAAAATTGCTTCAAAATTATA